>CAJQZJ010033695.1:1102396-1161988 GCA_907164525.1 Lophiomys imhausi | reverse complement strand
GAGAGAGAGAGAGAGAGAGAGAGAGAGAGAGAGAGAGAGAGAGAGAGGGGATAAAAATAGACTGTTGGTGTTTGTCTGGAGCTACTATGTATTCAAATGTTAATTACTGGCCTCAAGATCTGGTTACACCCCACATGAGCACATTTTCACGAACATTAAATGAAGCTGTGTAACCTTGCCTTCCAAATTATCCCTGATTGGCTGAATAAAGGCCTGGACTGGGCAGAAGAGAGAGGTAGGTAGAACTAAGGTTCCTGAGCTTTTGGGGGGAGGAGAAGCATCAGGAGGAGGAGGGAGAAAGGAAGGAGAGGAAGAGGAGATGACATGGGTTAGTGTGGACAAGAAGAATATGTGGGCTAGAGTGGCCTGCTCATAGGACGAGACCAAATGGAGTGTGTAGAGTGTTTATAGGGATTTTGAATGGGAAGCAGTCAACATGGGTTAGAGGGATAAGATATGCCAGCCTCAGGGCATTAAGGCTTCTATTAGATCTAACAGGTGTCTCTGTGCTATTTCGAATATAGCGGGTTGAGGAAATACCACTGACTTAATAATCTTATGATTCAATGTTAAATATATTGACAATTCCACAATAGACCAAATATACATAAAAGTAGAAAAGAGACTAATTAGAAAGAGGAAAAAGATTAGCAGATGGGAGGGGACAGGGGACGAGAGAGGTGACAAAGAGTCATTTTGTTTGAAACATAATATGGATATGTATAAAACATTCTAAGCAAATCCATTAGTGTATATGGTTAATAAATGACAGGACAAACATTTAAAAGGTTCAAGTAAAGCACCTTAGGACAGTCAATACTCTATATTATGATCACACATGTACTAAAGCATGCAGAACTGCACCTGCTTCCCCATATGTACTTTAGATTTCTATATATCTTACATGTGCCACTTACAGGAGTCAAATTTGGTCACAGTGTTCATGTCTGAAAAGCCTGGGCTTAGAGAGCAAGCCCCTCAGTACCACAAAGGGTTAAAGGCCCTCAGCGAGTTTACAGGCTGACCTCACAGGCTCAAGGTTTATCCTGAACCCTTCCGACAGCTAATTTCCCTATTCCTATAGGTCCTCACTGTTCTACGGAAGTGGGTGGGGGCAGAAGCCTGGGACGCTGCCCGGAGCTATGTCTGCCTCTCTCCCAAGTTAAGTGAATTTGAAACAGTTCCCCCAGTTCTCTAAACGTAACTCTACTTAATTAAACTTAATCAAGAATCTTAGATATTCAAAGCTAGTAAGAGTAGGCCAATGAAGGATTATTATTATTATTAGTTATTATTGTTTTGTTACAAAGAAACAGCACAGTTGCCAGTGAGGAGCCACCATCCTTTACCAGAGTGAAGCTGTGTCTCCATTTTGAGTTCGGTTTTGAATGAATAAGGGTTTTAATTACATATTTATCATTCTTGAAGAGAATTGTCTTCCATTTCTGTGACTGTGTGTGTGTGTGTGTGTGTGTGTGTGTGTAGGTACAATGTATATATATGTTATATATATTATACATGTGTATATATAATGCTATGCATATATAATACGTATCATATACACATATATGCATGAGTGTGGCAGCCAGAGAACCACTTTGAGTGTCATTCTTCAGGTGATATCCACCTTATTTTGAGACATTATCTCTCATTGACTTGGAAATTACCAGATAGGTTTAGATGGCTGGCCAGGAAGCCCTAGGAAGCTTCCTGTCTACCTTCTCCCAGGCCTGAGATTATAAGTGTGCACTCTCATGCCTGGATTTATATTTGCTGGTTTGCTTGATTTCACATGGATCTGGGATTGAATTTAAACCCTCATGGTTGCAAGGCAGGCAGTTTACCAACCAAGCATTCTCTGTCCCCCCCGCCCCCAGCTTTCTACTTCTTTAACCATCCTGCCTAACATTAATTAACATCTTCCACATTAGTTTTTTGGTTTTGCCTTTTAAATAGATACATGTCATGAATGTGTAGCATTCTTTTTATTTCTATACATTCCATATATTTCTCGTATCTGTCATTCTCAACATCTTAGTGTCTGCCCAAGAAAACTAAAGTATGTACAGATTTGTGCTCAGAATAAAAACAATTGTTATGTCTTAAGAATATCATGTTCTAGATCAAACTCTTGTGTGTGAACTGCAGAGTGATGTGAGGACGGTCATGATAGTTTCTCTTCCATCATGTGAGGAAGAGAGAACTATGAAATGCTTTTGATAAAGTCTAATTGGACATTCCTAGTCCTGTGTTCTTTTTAAAACTGGTCCAAACTTATAGTCTTTTCTACTTCCAAAGTTTTCCTAGAATATTATATTAGTGATGAAGGGGTTTTCAATGATAGAAACTTCCAAATCCCAGACTATGAATTAGCAAAATGAGCACCAGGAATGTCCCATAACGTTCTGTGGCTTCTCCGTGGGGGACATTTGTCTGTTCATTCATATAGGGCACTGAAGACAGACTAAAGAAACAACTCTGGTCACGGCTAGCTTACTGAATCAGTGATTTTTATTGAGGGTCTTACAGAAGTACAGGTGAGAGATCACTTCCAGGAGAGAAGATGATCTAAATGTCTCTGCTGCACCAAAACTCTCATGGAGACAGCATGGGCGACAACTCACAAAATCTCCATCCCAGGATTCTTACATCTCAGGATTCTAACTTGCGGGCATCTTTACCTTAGCAGTCTTCTCTCCCTGATAATTGTTATTTCTTTTGCGGCGTTGGGGAGGGCCCTGTGAGTCTTACAATTTTCTGGAGCTTCCTGATCTTCTAGGTTCCATTTCCTTCCTGGGTCTTCTATGTTTTGTTTATTTCTTGAGTCTTAAGAGCTTAGAAGAAATAACCACACAATACACTTCTAGTCTCTGAGAAGAAATGTAGAAATATCTCTGAAAAAATGAAGACCGGACTCCAATGGGGTGAAGTGACTTGTCCCATGTCACATAAACATGATTTTAAAGACCAGAAGCAAAATTCATACTTACTACTTTTTATTTTAATTTTATTTTACTTTATTGATGTTATGGTCTTTTGATTATATGTATGACTGTACACATACATATAATCTTTTGATTATTTGGATGATTATACACTATACAATAAAAGATATTCATTTTACAGGATATCTCGTCCACATCATTACAGAAATATATAGAATGTGGCATAGCTCAGGACTGTGTACTCCAGAGCTAGACAACAGATTTCAGCTCTGGCTGCCTCTTGCCATGCCTTGCCTCATAGCACATTAGTGCTCTAACCGCAAAAACATGTGTATCTAATGTTTCCGTCATAGCTGTAACCATATGTTGAAAGTTAACACTCAAGTAGGTTTTGTAAGTTTTGTTTTGCGGAAATTTTATGGAGTAAGGCTAAGTTTACTAAGAAACAGTTTCAATATAGATTTAAGTATGGGCGTGAGGACATGGGGAAGTTTAAGAAGAGAATAATATTGTGTTCCCTAGAATGGATATAGGCTTCTCAAGAAAGTTGCCTTTCTTGAGACGTTTTTGTGTGTGTGTGTGTTTTTTTTTAAGGGAAACTCTGGAGATAGAATTTTTGGCAGCTGAGAGGCTAAGTGAAAACATTTAAAACTACTAATACAATGAGGAAAAAACCAACCAGAAGTTGAGAGTTTAGATTAGATAATGGCAGAACTTCAGGGAGTTCCATCTTCTCTCCCTCAACCTAACACTGAAGGTCTGTGTTTCACTCTCTGAGCAGGCACATGGATATTTTTACTTGAATTTCACTTGGGTGGGAGTGGGGTGTGAAACTTCCAAATGTTTTCAAAATCAAAATTCAGTCTCTCAGAAAAAATAGTGTAGTCACACACACACACACACACACACACACACACACACACACACCAGCATGACATATATGCATGCATGTCAAGATGAAACCCTGTATTTGTATGCTAACTAAATTGTTTAACTCTTTACTGATTCTTTGTGAATTTCACATCATGCACCCCAACCTCACTCATCTTCCTGGCCCTTTGCCTCTGCCGTTCACCCTTGCAACCTCTTCCACCAAAAAAGAAAAAGAAAAAGAAAAAGAAAAAAATATATAATAAACAAACAAAAAGGAACAACAACAAAATAAATCCATCTTCTTGTGAAAGCTCCAGTATGTCACAGTGTGTCTCATATACACTCTTTTGTCCACACATCTTTACTTGCAAATATTCATTGCAATGAATCCTTGATCTGGCTTGAGGCCTCTGGGTTCTGCTACACTATCAACACTGGATCCTCACCAGGACCCCTATCAGATATCCTGTTGCTCTGTGTCATGGAGATCCTGCAGCTTTGGAGCTGCAGGACCAGCCCTTTCATGAATCCCAACAGTTTATAGACTAAGTAGATGTTGAGGTGGGCCAACTCAAAGGTCTGGATCTGGGCCGGTGTGGTAGGTGAGCTGGCCGTCCCACCAGCTCTCCAGAACTCACACCACCAGGGTTAGCTCTCCAACACTTCCTGGGCTAGCTCACTCACTCTCCTGAGTGCCTCAGCCAGTGCCAGGCAGGGCTGGCTCTGCACAGACCTTGGACATCCACATGGTCCAGGCAGCAGCCCAGATCAGGGATGTCCATGTAGCTTTGGTGGTAATATGGTTGGTGGCACAGAGCCCTGCTGCTTCGTGGCCAGGGACCCAGACATGGCCTCAGGAGCAACACAGGCTGAGACTTCAAATGGCCTCAGGTGGCAGGGCAGGCCACTCCCATCCAGCTATGCCTCTCCACTTCCACCTCTCCTCATAGTGCTCAAACATTCCACTTGTCTTCTCTCCCATCTCTTCACCACATACTTGTACATTGTAGTGGCTGTCCCTGTGGGCGGGCCTTTGGGTGTTTTTATTTATTTTTTTTGGTTTTTCGAGACAGGGTTTCTCTGTATAACAGCTCTGGCTGTCCTAGACTCACTTTGTAGACCAGGCTGGCCTCGAACTCACAGAGATCCGCCTACCTCTGCCTCCCAAGTGCTGGGATTAAAGGCGTGCGCCACCAACGCCCGGCAGATAGCTAAATTTTTAAATAAAAATAATAGATATTGTCTCTCTTCTTCTTTACCCTGATTTAAAACTATCCTCCCATGTACTACTCATAAGATTTTTTTTTTTTTTTTGGTTTTTCAAGACAGGGTTTCTCTGTGTAGCCCTGGCTGTGCTGGACTCACTTTGTAGACCAGGCTGGCTTTGAACTCACAGAGATCCACCTGCCTCTGCCTTCCAAGTGCTGAGATTAAAGGTGTGCGCTACCATGCCCAGCAAGAAAAAGATTTTTTAAAGTTTCACAAGAGGAAACACAGAAGAACTTGAAGATAGAGAGGTAGCAAACTTCTAAAGGGAAACAGCATGATGGATGATGGATGGTTAAGCCATATCTCCAACTCTTACTTCCAAGTAAAAGAATTTCTAACTGCATTCTGCAGTCCACTATGCTATTGAGAGTGTGTGTGTGTGTGTGGGGGGGTGTCAGTGGCTGATGGACAGAGCAAGTGTGGAACACTCACCCACAAAACCAGGGGTGATGCACGGGGCTATAGTTTCAGTACTTGGGAGGTGGATGCGGGAAGATTATGAATTCATGTTCCTCTTTGGCCAAGTTCACTGCCAGCTTGGGCTACATGAGATCTTGTCTCAAAAAGTAAACAAAACAACCAGTCAGGGGACTAAAGTCTGCACATTCACAGAAATCAGAGCCTGTCTGTTTCAGTTACGGCAGTGTTGGCTTGGACAAAATTAGCAACAGGAAGACGGAGAGGACAGGAATCATGGGAAAAGATGAAGGGGTTTCTCTGTGAATGGTCACACAGCAGCTGATGTCGGCCAGCTGAGGACAGAGAGCCTCTGCTCGCTGGTATTGAGAGGATGGATCACCCTGTTGAGGAGTGACCACTTGTCTGGAAACAGCAAGTGTCCCTGAGGAGCTCCGAATTGCCCTAACAGTTCCCCAGTTGGCAACCAGTAAGAGAGGGGAGTGTGGGCCTAAAAGTGCATACCTTAGAGGAGCAGCTGAAGCTCCACTGGGATTGGAGCCCCATAGAACACTTGGTTTCAGACTGATAATCTGGGCAAAGGACAGAGCAGCCTGTATTCTAACCCACAGGGACTGTGACAGTGAGTCATCAGCATTACAGTGGTTGACTTGACGATTCGATATGCAGAAATACAAAAGGGAATGTAGCCACTTTCCAGGGTAACCTGGAAGCATCCTGCTTGTCATGGAGATACAGTCTGAATATTTATCTTCTTCTCATTTGTTCTGAAAGCCCAGTCCAAAAATGACCTCTTTACACTTCTGCAGGATTTTTTTTAATGATACTCCCTGTTTTCGTTGCAGCTGTTAGTTAGAAATTCCTTGAAAGTAGAGATGGCATTGCTTATGAAGTCGTGGAGACATTTTAATAAACCACTGAGCCAAGAGCTCGCTTCTGTCAGCTAGTAGCCCTTCCTGGGCATCTAGGAGTTAAAGCAGTGGCAGTCATCTTCACTCTGTCTTCTTCTGCTCCACACAAGGGCAGATCCTCAGAGCTGACAGTCCCTTTGGAAAGGATGAGCATCCACACTCAACCACAGTGGAGCTCCACCATTGCAGGCCACTGGAGACACACACACATGCCTTCGTTCGTTTGCAGATAAACCAACCCTGTGGTCCTTGTGGGGTCTGGGTTGGGTCACTGCACAGTGACTTTGCGGAAGAGTCAGTTATCCCCAGGACATCCGGGTGTCCTACCCTTGCGAGCACCGGAGCGCTCGGGGCGGGCTTGAATAATAAACACCCAGGAGCTTAGGCTTAGAAAAGAGCCTCCCACAGCAGCGGAGACATTCTAGCCAGATTTGGTTAATTGAAATCAAGCATCGAACTAAGTCGCCAGTCTGATGTGATCTGACAAAAATGATCATAGGATGAAATTGCCTCTCACCTATGTTACATTTCAACTTACAGCCAGATTGAAGCAAACTGCTCCAATTTACTGCTCCCGACCTGCTGATAATGGACACTTTGCTGTGCACTCTTCCTTCATTACCGCTCAGGTCAGGGCTGTTAACAGAGACTCTTGCCACTTTTGACAGATAGTCACTACCAGGATGAATGGCAGTAGCCACATGACCACTTAGGACCAGGCCTCCCCTCTTCAGCACCTTCAAAATGCTGTTAAAGAAATAAATAAAGATAGAAGGCCACGCTGCCCTGTTTAACTCTTTATTAACTAGCAGAATCCATAGACTCCGGCCAGCCGTGACCTTGTAAGTCCTTCACGGCTCAGAACTGAGACTGTTTCAAAGCCGCCACTTAAAAGTATCTTTAAAAAGAAACTTTCCAGTGAAGCTGCCTGGGTCCACTTTGTCCTCGTGGGGATAGAAACTGGGCTGTAAACTGAGGAAGAGCACCGGACAAATGTTTCAACTGTGCTAATGACTGTGGAACAGGAGTAACTCCTCAAAGCTTAAGTGGGGCTGTTTAAGAACCGGAATTTCTTATTAGAAAAACTAGCCCATGTTCAATGCCATGCGGGTAGATGGAAACTGAGAGCTGATTAATTTCCTCATGTGTTTATGATAGCTTCTCCTGAAAATCTCTTTATCATCAGTACCTGCAGATTATTTTATGTATGTTGAGGAGAGGCAAAAGCATGTGTCCTTCCATGCTGTTGCCTCGAGTGGACAGGCCTTGTTTTAGAGGATGCTTAATGGAGGAGCCTTCCAAGAAACGCAAGGGCCAGTGAGGTGGCTCCGCAGACAAAGATGCCTGTCTTCAAGTCTGACAGCCTGAGTTTGATCCGAGATACCACGTGGTGGAAGGAGGGGACCGACTCTGCAAGTTGTCTTCTGACCTTTGCACATCTCTCACACAATAAAAGACGTGTAGTAAACACTTTATAATAACAGAGTTAAAAGCAAGCTAAAAAACTTAGCCCCTATGCCTTATGCGCCCCACTTTACTTTGTATAAAAAGTAAACACCGTTTATATAATGCTTTAGTTTGTAGCTGACTCCTGATTATGCCCATTCATTTTTGTTTTTGACAAACGGTCAAATGGACCGTCGCAACTCTTATTAGATTTGCATCTCATTGTGTTGTTCACTTTGCCTCATGAAATCAGAAGAACTATTAAATACCATAATCTGTTATCCACCATGAAAATTAATTGATTTCTCGTGTCACTTCAGAAGTAATAAATTGTCTGGAGAGAGTCTCATGAGCAGCACAACATACTGTGAAAGTTGCTTTATTTTAAACCCTATCATTTCTGCTGAGGTTGACCAAGGTGATGACTCCACTGGTTTTTCTCTCCACAGAAAATATCAAAAATATAATTATTTCAACACTGTTATGTTTATTGCTTTATGATCATGCTTACAAATGGCATGGCCATATTCAATAATTAGACTCAATGGATAAAAGCCATGCTCATGATAAAGGCTCCGAAGATGTGAGGATGCTTAATGTTGTCCTGGGAGAGGTTTGTCTGCCATATAAGGACTTTTTCAGGGCAGTGTGGTGCTGCCATCAGGATAATATAATTTGAATGGACCCATCATTAAGAAGAAATAAAGTATGGTCAGATAGAAATATTCACAACTGAAATGCATGGATAGCAATTTAATGGGTTTCCTGGAAAAAAAAATCTCTTATTTTCCATTTTGTTTCAAACATTACAGAACTAGGTGATAATGATATCACATATTTACTGGGAAATTCTTATGTGCCAGACACTGCACTAAAATATCCAATAAGCATCATTTTCACTAAGTCTGCAAAATGCTACCATGAAGCAGGCTTTGATTTTACTTCCATCTTACAGGTGGGGAAACTAAGGCATAAAAAGACTAAGAAGCTTGTCCAAGTTCACAGAGGTAAAGGCAAAGCTGTTGGGATGTGAAGCAAATACGCTCGTCTCAAGCCCCTGACGGTTGCATTCTCCTGCCTTTTCGATTAGCCTAGAGTCACTGTGTGAACTCTACATACAGGCCTAACTAACCGCTCACTGTTTCGTTGTTTTAACGTTCATTGAAAAATGGCTCTGGAGCTGGGGTTGTAACTGAGTGCCAGAATACATCTTTGCATACATGAGTCTAGGGTTCAGTCTCCAGTGCAAGTGAGAATTATACTTCTGCTTACAAACGGTGTATTCATTCATGCAAGGCAGATCATTGCTGGTTTAAAAACTGTCTGCCAATATCAATGAAATCTCACCATGAAATGTGCGTGTATGTGTGCTGTGTGTGTATGTCTGTGCTGTGTGTGCATATGTGTGCATGCCTGAGCGCATGTGTGTTTGCATGTGGAAGCCAACAACCATATATGGAGTATCTTCCTCTCTATTTTTTTATTTTTATTTTTTGTGTATTATGCATGCATGTATTTGGTATGTGTGCACACCCATGTGGAGCCAGTGATCGATGTTAGGTGTCTCTCTCACTCATTCTCCCCCTTCTGTTTCAGGGCAGGGTCTCTGTCTGAATCCAGAGCTCACTGATTCAACTAGCCATCAAGCTCTGGGAAAACCATCAGTCTTTGTCCCAAACAGCACGGGGACTACAGACATGTGCTGTGGCACCTGGCTTTTCACGTGGGTGCTGGGGGTCTGGACTGAAGTCCTCCTGCTTGCGTGATAAGCACCCTTCTGACACATTCATCCCTGGAGACTCTCTCCATCTTACTTTTTGAGACAGGTATGGGGAAACAATCCACCTCTGGCAGCAGCTTCCCCCTGGGCTCATGGGTTGACACCTACCTCTCTAATCAGCTGCCCTGTGGAGTTCAGACTTGCAAGGCAGCCCCAGAAATGCACAAGCCAATTCCTCGGGGTCAGGCTCAACACATATCTATCTGCTCCTGGTCCTGCTTCTCTGCTCAGACTCTGGGTAATGTAGTCGCAGATGCCTGCTGAACGCCAATTCACACAACTCACACGCCCCAGGCTCGGTTTTGTACAGCTTTCTGCCCCTTCTCCCTGGCGCTTCGGCTGCCACCCAAACCATATCAATGCTCCCATGACTCTACTCTCAATACTTTGAACTTAATTCTTTTTGAGGGATAATATGGGCATTTTGCTAGATATAAGAATACAGCGATGAATAAAATACTTTGTTTCCCAAGACCTCACTTTTTACCCCTTAGCAAAAAGTGTTCACGATCTTTCTCCATTCTTTCAGAGATGTGGAAAACTGCCTAACCCAGCAAAGGTCGCTCAGATCTTGACACATCCCATGGAGCTCACATCTGCAAGCGCGAGCGCTTGAACCTGGACGCTCTTTTCCTGGCCTCCAACAGGAGGGTAGAGGCCTAGGCCTGCATTGCCTGTCTCATGCATTAGCCAGCGTTTTGCCGTGGGGAATATAATCTTCTTAGGTTAAAGAGGATGGGTAGAGCCGGCATAGTCGGCCAAGGGGAGCACATGGACTTAGCTGCACATGCGTCTGGGTTCAGGGTCCAGCACCAAAAAAAGAACAAAGAAGAAGAATTCGGTGTAAAATCACAAGAGCCACAGACACAGACTCTTGGCCAGGACTACGGAATCACCCCAGCCATTGGCCCACAGTGGAAGCCAGCTTTGCCACAGTTTGGATTCCATTGTATTAACTGGGGCTCCCTCACAGTGCTCCCACCCTCACCCCGGCAGCCCGGGAGCTGTTGCTTGCTGTCACACCACATCTGTCTCTCGGTTCCACAAAACTAGGCCTGGATCACAGAGAAACTGTCACGAGAAACCAACATTGCGCTAATGACACTTGCCAACAGAAATCTGGGAATTGGTGGGAAGGTGTCTTCCAACTACTATCCAGCCTGTGGCGAGTGTGTGGACTTGGCACCCAGAGCTCCATCTGCAAGGAATTCTGGGAAACAAGGCATTTGGGAAAAAGGATCCGCAGACGTCAGTTGGGGCGGCTGAGTTACAGCTCACGTTTCCCTCACGGCTGCTGGCCTTTAGCCTGGAACGCACTAATAACTCATACACAGACAAGGAAAGACAGGCGACCAATGAAGGAAGAGCCCTGGTGTCCTAGCGCTTCATGATCATGAGCTCAGGCAGAAGTTCCCGTGAGAGTTTCAACCAACAATGAGCAAAACTATTCTTTAAATTTTCCATCGGGGTCAGGGAGATGGCTCAGTGGGGCCAAACCCTTAAGGAACCCGAGTTTGAATCCTGGAACTCACGTGAAGGTGGAAGGAGAGAGCTGACTTCACGAAGTTGTCCTCAGACTTCTACATGCGCGCCACGGCATATGCGCACTCATAACCCTCCCCACCCCCAAACACACACACACACAAGTTAAAAACATACTTTTAACATTACAACTGGGTGGTGAGGAGACAGCTAGGTGGGTAAGAGCACTTAAACTGTGAAAGCAAACAGACCTGAGTACGAATCTCCAGCAGTTTCGTGGAGAGCAGCCTACGGTGTCAGTGGTGGGGGTGAAGACAGGCATGATTGTGCGAGCTTGTTGGCCAGCCAGCCAAGCTGGAAGGGCAAGCTTCGTGTTTGGTGATAAACGATGTCTCATAAAATACAGCGGGTAGTGATATAGGAGAATGCTCGATGCCTCTCTGCCCTTTGCACATGTGTTCATGTGTGTTCAAGTGTGTACACCCTTCTGCGTACACCACTCACAAATCTAACACACACAACTATATACAAAAAAACTCATTGTTTTAATCACACCTGGCTAGATACAGTGCTGCACACCTATAATCTCAGTACAGAAATGGAAACAAATCACAAGCTCAAGGCCAGACTTGGCTATATTGTTAGATTTTGCTTCAAAATAAAATCATCTGTACAGTTTTCTTCATCATTATTTTTTTAATTTGTTATATTTACATGCCATTTACATTAGATATAATAAATGCAGAGGTGGTGAGAGGGTGTTCACTGTATGTTTTGTTCAAGTATCATGGAATTGTATGTACAGGACATGAACATCTGGGAATCTTGGTGTTTCTATCGGGAGTCCTAAACCACTCCCTGACCCTCGTGGGTCTGTTGAATGGATGGACAAAAGACAGTTATAACTAATTTATTAATTCTGACAATTAAAATTGTTATAATTTGTCATTAGTTTTTCCAGCTAATTGTGAAAAGTAAGTCTTAGGTAGTGGCAGTACAGAGCCTTTGAGTGGAGGTCACTCAAGAATGATATACTGGGCACATGGTGGGGGATGACCACTGTTGGAGACCAGAGTCTGCGCTTCGTACTTCCAGTCCGCCTGCAGAGCCAGTCTTACTGATATTCCCAGGGCACAAGGCCACTGGACCTGAAAGTAGGACCTACTTTCCATATCATAGAAAACCATAATAAAAATACTGCTTCTTTGTGTATTTTTATTTGAATGGTATTACTTCTTACTGACCACATCCTCCTGCAACTGCAACTTGTTGAGAACAAATAAATCCCATAGAAAAGTGGCTGGGAGTGTGGCTGCATTGCAAGAGTTCCTACCTACCACGCCCAGGACTTTGGGTCCTGTCCCCTGAATTGCATCAGCTGTGCATGGTACCATATATCTGTAATCCCGGAATGGGGGAGGCAAAGGAAGGAGGATCAGAAGTTCTAGGCCATCTTTGACTACATAGAGAATTTGAGGACAAGCGGGGCTACACTGAAACCTGTCTCAGAAACAAACCACAACCAAAAAAACTTTTAAAATTTTATGTAACAGAGACACATGTGAACATACAGTGCACTCAACTGAAAACTAAAGGCAAAGGACACTCGTACAGTCCCCTGCTGCTCATTGTGCTAACAGTGAAGAGAAAAACAAGGAAAATCTAAGGGAGACAGGGAGAGACGTCTTCTGATGTAATTACGGCAAATATTAGAAACAAAACAACAACAAACCACCAGAAAGCTTTCCAGAAAGAATGGAAAGATGGACCCTGCAAAGATGTGGTCTCACTTGGCATGCCCTCTTCCCCCTGGTGTGTGCTCACACACAGGGAAGCCTGCGCCTCTCTACTTTCAACACAAGGAAAGAAAAGAATGCAGTGGGATCGAATCCGACTTATGTGTCATGGTGCTACAAGGCACAGCTGTGTGACCTGCTGCCTACAGGAGCCAGGCAGCGCCTCACAGGCTTCCTGTAGGGTAGACACACCAAGAAGCCCTCCAGTGATCCACATACTCATCACTGGAGAGAGGGCATCGTGTTATTCTTCGTATTCTGATAAGCCTGCTGCTATGTCTTCAAGAAGACATCTAGCGACTTCCTGAGGAATTTTTATTTACTAAAAATAAGTAAAATTTAAGTCTGAAAGATTTCTCTAAATCTTTCTGAAGGAGGTCCTGGTTGAGAATGTTCCTTTGCAGTTACTTGCCACACTTATAATTCATGGTATCCTAGATTGCTCTCCATCCCAGCACTTCTCCACCTTGGCACACGTTACACAAGATCATGAGTCTGGCAGCCATCCTGTGCCTTGCTGTCTGGCTCCTACCCAGCAGTTAGTTGCCTGGCAACAATTCCCTTCCACCATTTGATAGCCAAAGCTATTTCCAGGGCTGAGGATGTGGCTCAGATCATCTGGACATTTTGCCTGAAGTCCAGATCTCCATCCTTGGAACATTGGAGGGGCAGGGGAAATGATGTCTATAACTTGCCAAGCATGACTTGGTAACTAAAAATGCTCCTTGCTAGGGATTTGGCGGTATGTGTGCAGAAGTCTTGCTGTGGAAGCATGAGGACCTGAGTTCAGATCCCCAACACTTATGTGAAAACAGCGTGGTGACCATGTGTGCCTCTAGTCCAGTGCTAGGGATGTAGAATTGGGCTTGTCCCTTGGGATTTGATGCACAATCTGTGCAGCTAAAATGACAAACCCAGGTTCAGTGAGAGAACAGGTCTCAAAAAATAAGTTGGAGGACACCTGAAGTGGACCCATGGCCACTGCATGCACACCTGTGTGCACACCTGTGTACACACCTGCATGAACACCTGCACATACACACCTGCATGCACACCTATGTGCATACCAACATATATACTACATACACAATTGTACTTGGTTAACAATCATCCTAACTGCTCAAGATCAAGATTCTGGGTGATCAACCAATGGTTGGTAGGAATTAGAACAACCAACAGCATAATATCTTCTTACTCTTCAAGATCATTATTCTTTTCTTCTTGTTCTATGAGATCAGACCTAACATGCTTATTCAAATCAGGTTGAAGTGACTGCAAATACTGTTTTTCCATTGTTGAGGAAGATAGCTTGAGGTGCCCCCACTCTCTCTTTCTGCATCCGATGACTCTAACCCCACAGATTGTAAGACTTGGGTTTCCCTTTGAAGATCTAGTTAAGCTTTAGTGGACCTTCATTGTGATTCAGACTGAGAGGCTCAGGGATGTGAGTGGATCTTGAAGGCTTACTAGGAAGGCAGCCTGAACAATGATTGCAGAGGCTTCGTGGTTCTTAGGCTGGAGACAGGTGGCTGTAAGTTGTACTTTTGTAGCTTTTTCTTCTCCAGTTCTGGGTTTACAGCTGCAGCAAATGTCCAGTGTCCTAGGTCACTATGTGAATGGGGCTCTTCTGATTAGGTTTCCCCTAACAGCATGTGTCCCTAACACAAGGCTGTGGGGGACTTAGCACATGTGATGATTTTGTGAGGATGTCCTCCAGTCAAGCAAACCAAGCTGCCCTCCTCTCCATCAGCATAACTTAGGCTTCCCTTCTTTATCTTTACACAAGAAAGGCCCTTTGTACTGAATGTCTGCATCTTCCTTTAAAAGCACAAGCTTTATTGTTGTGCGGGGAGTGAGTGTCCCAGTGAAGTGTCTGCTTCTTGTGTCCCCTCTCCACTCTGTGTTACCTGAGTACACTGGTGCCTCAGAAGACCCGAGACACTCCGTTGAGTATACCTTTCCTACTCACCCAGTGACTAGGTGACTAGAGATAGCTTCTGAGAGTTGAGCAGAGAAGGAGCCAGCGGTTCTAAAGCACTCTCTTGCTTATGCTAGCAACCCATGCCACATCCCCTGGCCACCAGGAGCATTCAGGAAAGACCTACCTGTTTCCTTCTCAGCACCTTCAGAAGCAAGAGCTTCTTTGTGGGGATGTCCCTAGCTGGATTGAAGTGGTCCATGGCTTCGTAGATTCCCGTGCGTGGACAAACACTGCAGTGAGTCCTCGATCCCTGCATCAATGACAACATTCTCCACAGCTGACACATGTGGGGAGCAGCCAGATTGGTGATGCTGGACACAGCTAAATGACAGAGTTCCCGCTGGAGGGAACTCCACAGTGCGAGCCCTGGGGTAGGCTAAGGCAACCAACCCTAAGCATTTCTGTCCCCTCGATTGCCAGCACAGTCCCTCTCCCCTCGTGGTCCCCATGGAGCAGACTGGGGAGAGGAACACAAGGGGTCAGGTTTTGTGTTAGCTCATCCAGTTGTCTGAAGTAACCATGAAAAAGGCACACATCCCCAGGGAAGTGAAAGTAATGGGTTAAGACGATTACACATGCACCTGCCACCTGTCGCAGGGTGCCTTTAGGGCACCTGCCGAGATGAGTTCACACTAACATACAATAAGGACAAACCAAGTTTTATAATGTCCATGAAAGGCCAGGGGATCTGGCTTCCTTAAGTTTCTTGGAAAAAGTTTTCTGTTCCTGCTGGTTTCAGTACATTGGACACAAGCTGCGCTAAGAGGCTACAGCAGACACTCTCACTCCTGCTGTGGAGGAAATGTAAGAAACAGCTCTGGGCAAAACAAAATTGAGCAAGCAAGCAAGCAGGCCTGTGTGGTGAGAACAAAAAGAAAACCAAAATGGAAGTTGTGAACTGTGTGTGGTTTTATGCCTAGTAATATCTGGAGGTGAAGCACCCTGAAGTTCTATTTGCTAACTCCTCCTCATACGGCTTCAGAACAGGACTCGGGTTCCTGTGGAAGGCTTATGACTTCCGTAGACTTAAATCAAGTTTCTTTGCATAACTGGTGCTGAATGCCTGCAATAAAGACTCCTCAGCACCAGCTGACTCCTAGGCGTTTAGATACTGTACTGAGTAAAACAAACCATTCCTGTAACTGGCAGTCCAGCAGGGGGCTGACAAGATGTTCTGAGTCTTAATGTTGGCCCGGTGGACTTAATGTGGGTGGGTCCTTTGTGCTGCTGTATTATTCTAGCCCATCCCACCAACTCTGTAATGGAAATACTGCTGACCCCATTTCACAGGTGTGGAAACTGAGTCTAGGCAAGAAGTTTAAGTTGCTCTAGAGCCAGCAGTCACAGGCATTCTGTCTTCTTCCAGAGGACTAGCCACTAGCAGCAACTAGAAAGGCAAGGCAAGTCCAGGGTGCATTTGGAGACTCTGGTGCCAATACTACAACATCTAAGTGTGAGGTTTCAAGCCTGGGACAAAAGGCAGGTTCTCCCAGCGTCTCTCAGTCCCTACTTGTTACAGATCGTACTGGCTGTTAAACCCCCACCTTCTACCCTGAGCTTCTCTTGCCCAGGGGGTGTCCTTCCATTCCCCCAGAGGCTCTTCCCTATATAAACCAGCCATTTTGGTTACCCACCCCCTTTGTAACTTTGGGCCTCCTGGTTGCTCTCCCCTTTCCTTTTTCTCTCCATCTCCCTACATGGCTTAGGGTCCTGTCCACTCTGGACTCTCCCAGATGTCCCAGACTCTGGCTCTACTTATTCATATATGTCCACAACAAGCTTTTTCCTTCACCATACACCTAGGAGCAGCAGTGATCTCTCTCTCTCTCTCTCTCTCTCTCTCTCTCTCTCTCTCTCTCTCTGCCTCTCTCTGTCTGCCTGTCTGTCTGTGTCTCTCTCCATTAGTCTGCCTGCTAAAACCTGGGACCAGTCATGTTTGCTTTCTTTTTGTTTATTTTTTTTCACAAGGATGGTTGTTGAACACAGCAGCAAGAACACACTTCTCCTCACTCCTGCACAGCACTCATGTCCACTGGCCTTGGAGACCAGAGTTCCTTTGTTCTGCTGTCTGATGTAAATCTGCCCCTGACACTCTACCAGGGAACTTAATCTGTTCGCTCTGGGCCTAGGGAGGGGAGTTTTGTTCCCAAGGCCCAGTCCTTGTTGGACTCCCGGGAACCTGTTTTTCAAGAAGCAGAGCAGAATTTTACATGATATGCTTGCAAGAGAAAGTGTCAGGGAGGGAGCGAACTTGGTAGGGCTGAAACAGCAATGAGATGATAAAACAGAAAAGCTACACTGAGGACACCACATCAACAAACACTATCTATCTCATGCCAAACAACAACAAAAACAACAGAAGTGACCACACACAGCCAGAGGCAAACGAACGTTTGCAGTAAGAACAAAGGCAGCCATAAATATTCCAGGGAGCCAATAAAAGAAGATGAAGAAGGAGGAAAAAAAATAAAACAGCCCAGAAGTGGTTGGCTCTCCAGTGTAATGGGCTCCATAAAAGCTTTCATTGTTAAGGGAGTCGCTTTAGTAAGAGGTATATGAAGAAAGCCGAATGAATGTGAAAAATTGCATGCAATAACCAGAGCCCAAAGATGATTATCAACCTCTGAATCCTGTGTTTTGGAGCAAGCTAGTGCTGCTATTAGAAGATTGCCATTGTAGGTTAGAGAAAAGCTTGTGTAGTGAGTGCTCTCCTCCCCTTTCTGGGGAAACAGAAAGTCAATATAGGCTTCTCCTCTGTGCTAAGTCCATTTATGTGAACAATTATTGTAAAGATGTAATCCAATCTCACAGTGTTTCCCAAAGACTAACTCCTGTAAACTTTTTCAGCAGAATTCTGCACACACAACTTACCCAACGAGAGCTGAACTGCCTCCCTCCCCATCTGCCCTCCACCCTCCATCCCATTCTTCAGCCATCTGTTTGTTTTGCCATCCCCCCCCATCCCTCTATTGACTATTGACGGGACAGTGGGTGATATTTAAAACATTAACCTGTCCGCATATCAATCATTCAAAGACTAGACAGCTAGAATTGTAAAACAAAACAAAACAAAACAAAAAACCAAAAAACCAGAAATCCGGGTTGTTGTTGTTTTTTTGTGAGCCACCATGTGGTTGCTGGGAGTTGAACTCATGACCTCTGCAAGAGCAGCCAGTGCTCTTAACCGCTGAGCCATCTCTCCAGCCCATGTTGTTGTTTTTTTAAACATCAAGTTTTAGTGTAGTTGTCTTGTGCTCTGTGGGAAGAAAGCTGCCCTGAGCCTTTCTCAGCAGATGGCAGCAGCAAAGTCTTCTACAATGTTTGTGTGAGAGATGACATTGCTGAACAGATGTTTAATGAGTGATGTTTCCGAAGTTGTATTTGATGCAAATGAAATGTCCTAGTATAATAGTTCCCTTTTCTCCAATGGTCGAGGCTGGCCTTGAGGTTTTTGTAGCCCAGGATTACCCTGAAATCCAGATCTTCCTTTGTCCACCTCCCAAGGCTGTGGTTCCAGGCATGTACCCCATATCTGGTTTGTGCCGTGGTAGGGACCAGAGCTACGCTTCCTCCACCATAGGCTGAACCCTGTCCCAGCCTCAACAGCTGCTTCATTCTTGCTGGAAGTTTGTCTTAATTGGCACTCTTTCAGGAACATGGCTGAAAACCTGCTAAGTCCATGTGAAATCATGATGAAACATATTTGGTCAGACTGTATTTCCAAATCTCTCCTAGGCAGTTCAAAAACATTTACTTTGTAGCACAGTTTGTAGCAGGGCAGGTGAGATGGATCAGTGGGCAAGCCTGGTGACCTGAGTTTGCTGATATGATGGAGGGAGAGAACACATGTACACACATACACACACATGTACACATACACACACACATGTACACACACACGTACACATACACACAAAAAGTGTAATTAAAATTTTCTTAATTAAGAAATAAAAGCACACATAGCCACTTCCTCATCACAGACTCCTACGTAAGCACTCTGCAGTCCTGGTCTCTCCAGTGTCCTGTGAACCTGAAAAAAGGAAGGGCCCAAGGCCTGAGGGGTCCTAGCTTCACTTGAGGCCTGCACTTGTCTAGTTCTTTATGAGCTGGGAACCCAAGGCAGTGATGAAAGGAAGAATTCTTTGTTACTAAAGAGGGATGGGAAGAAGTTATTCCTCATGACTACTTGATTTCCCAAAAGGGGCAAGATGTTCTGAGATGATACTGTCTTGGGCGGTGACTTCCTTCCTCCTTCAAGATAGACCAATCAGAATTACACAGGTATCTGGAGTAATGGATACCAGCTGATCCCAATGAGGGTCATGTAGTCATAACTACCCCAAGTGCCTTAAAAAGAGCCTGCCAGCTTCTTTTGGTGTCCTCACCATTTTGTATGAATGGTCAACCCCAGCATGCTTGTTGTTTCCGGAGAATAAACACTCTTTGCTCTTGCATACTGTTTGAGTCTGGGGTCTTCCTTCAGCGATTCTTGGACCCTTACACTATCAACAGCAATGACTACACTGTGCATTTCAAAAAGCTAAAAGTGTGCATTGTATTGCTTTCCCCACAAAGAAATGATAAATGAGGTTGAAGATGTGTGTGCCCAGTCAACAGAGTGCTTCCTTAGCACGAATGAAAACCATGTTCAACCTACCACCATGTAAAACCTGAGCTCACACCTGTAACCTCAGCACCCAAGAGACAGGTGGACAGATGGAGACAGAAGGGCTCAAAGTCACCCTCAACTACATAGCAAGTTGGAGGCCAGCCTAGGCTCATTGACAAAACAAGAGAGCACTAAAGAAAAGAAAAAAAGAAGAAATGAAATGAAAATGTTTAAGGAGATAAGTAGCTTAGGTTTGCCTAAACATTATGATTGTGTGCACCCGCGCACATGCGCGCGCATTCATGCCTGCCTGTTTGTGTGTATGATGAGTCCAGAACTTAAACAAGTAATTCAGGCTATATCTTAAAGATAAATAGGAGTTGCCAATGAGTTGGATACATGGTTTGAAAATAAAAGGGGAAATCCAAGGGGAGCTTTAAAAATTTTTGTTCTTTATTATTGATAATTTAACACATGTGTACACTGAGATATGATTGTATCTACCCATTAGCCTCCCTGCCAAATCCCTTTGTATGCCCCCCAACAGTATCCCCCACTCCCATTCTCAGGATCTTCTTGTTTGATTTGATAACCCACTAAGCCAATTAGTGTTGCCCACATGTGCATGGGTGCAGGGGCATCCACTGGAGCATGGTAACCTACACTTGGCCACACCGTCAAAAGAGGATCATTCTCCCTCCCCCTGCAGTCATCAGCTGCTGCAGCCTCAGTGAGAAGTGGGGCCTGCAGATCACCTCCCCCACTAATGCTGGAATGTTGGCTGGCTTGATCTTGTCTGCATACTGACAGCTGCTTTGAGTTCATGAGTCACATCTAGAAGACACCATTTGACCACAGTCCTCCACATCCTATGATTCTTACGTTCTATATTTTTTACCTGAGCTGCAGAAATATGGAGTGTAATTTGCAGGAGCTGGGGAACATAGCTAGGACAGGTTGGGTTGAGATAAACCTCCAAAAGGGAGCTACCAGGGAGGCATTTGTATTTGTACATCTGGACTGCAATAGGAAAGGAGGGTGTGCTGGGTAACGCTGGGCTCCCAGGGGATGGAGGCAGGACCACTCCACCCAGGCCACTGTCTACTCTCATCATGAAATCACTGTCATGGTAAAGAATGTGTACATTCTGCTCCTGCAGCCAGCAACCTGGCTCAGGCATGTCTCCGATAATCAAATATAAATTTAGGAATTACCTGTATGTAAGTGACTCTGAAAACCATGAGAATAGATGGTGGCAGGTATGTAATGAAGACAAATAAGAGAAGAAATTTTAAACTGAATCGTGGGCTGTGTCATGTTGTGGTGATTTGAATAGGAATGGTCTTCCATAAACTCACGTGTTTGAATGCTTGGCTCATAGGGAGTGGCACTATTAGGAGGTATGGGCGTGTTGGACTAGGTGTGGTCTTGTTGGAGGAAGTGTGTCACTATGGAGGCAAGTTTTGAGGTCTCCTATGCTCTTGCTATGCCTGGTGTGGGGCTCAGTCCCCTGCTGCTGCTTTTGGATCAAGACACAGAACTCTCAGCTTCTTCTCCAGCACCATGTCTGCCTGCACACTGCCATGCTTCCCACTATGATGATAATGGACTAAATAAACCTCTGAAACTGTTAGCTATCCCTGATCAAATGTCTTCCTTTATAGGAGTTGCCATGGTCGGTCGTGGTGTCTCTTCACAGTGAAGAACCCCTAAGACCCATGCTGAGAGTTGGGAAGATGAGGAGCTAAAAGGAGAAGAGACTGAAGGGGTTTCAGGAAGGAGGAAGTGGCCGGCTGGCAAAAGTTACTGGCATTGAGATTGACAATATGGGAGCCAGGGCCTTGTGACCTGGCAGAAGCAGCTCAGGGCGGCATGGGAGATGCTTCAGAGCCGCCCTGACCCCTCAAAATAGCTGCACCTGGAGTCAGGCTGCCTCTGGCAGCTGAACTCGTATTTGAACTCGTAGAATCACTCAGAACCTTTGAATTAAGCAGTTTTCAGATTCCTATGACAGAATTAGATGGGTCCTTTTGCTCAAAGGCATTGGAGGAACAGAGAGGAAACCAGTTTACTGACCTCATTTGAAAAGGTGCTTACTGCTCTATACAAATTCCTGTTAATTGCCTGTTTCCTGTGGGTTAGGAATGAAAGCCAGGGCCTTCTATCTGGAGTCACTGATCAGCACTTCATTTTGTGTGCAAAAGTTGAGGAAGACATTTTCTGTGTTTCATTGATGTCTGTGGGTTCTCAGCGTTCTATACTTGGGTACAATAGCAACAAGGGACATCTGGGACACATGGGGTATGAGATGAATCCCAACAGCGTTTCTCCATTTTTAAATCCTCATTTCTAGGCAAATATGGTGGTCTAATATTTCTCCATGAGGCAGAACTAGCTAGTTTTTCTTGGCATGGTTCTTCGCTTTCTCTTGATTGACCATTCACCCATCCATTCAAAAACCTGCAAAGGGGCTCAGGGCTTTAGCTCAGTTGGCAGAATGTTTGCCAAGCATGCATCTAGAGCTGGGTTCTAGCCTCATAAATTGGGTGTGGTGCTATCGGCCTGTAATCTGAGCATTAGAGAGGTGGTGGCTGGGGTAGCTCAGAGGCATCCCTGGATATAGAGACCATCCTGGTTTACATGAGACCATGTTTGAAACAACAAAACAATAGCAAAGACGTCACATGAGTGAGAGGGGCGAGGAAAGTACTTCAACAATACTGAACCAGAAAACAAAGTATCATGTTCTAAAAAACAGTTTATGAAACTAAGGCTTACTAGGGCATCGGTGTCGGGCAGGTCTAGATTCTAAGGACTTTAGGGGTGATGTTGAAAGAACAGGTTTTATCCTGGAGGCACAAAGGACTTTAACCTGAAGGGACATCTTGGTCTGGTTAGTGTTTTACTTGACTTACTGTCTGTGTGCTCCCGTCACCAAACACACGAGGGTGTGGCGTATCAGCAAGAGTGACTGATTTCTTAAGAGCTGGAGGTGGTCCAGTTAATGACCCTGTAGATTCCATGTTTAGTAAAAGTCACTTCCTGGTTTGCAGAAGGCACCTTCCTGCTATGACCTCACCTGGTAGAAGGAGCAGGAGTTCTCTGTTGGATTCTTTAAAAATGCTGGAGTGCCATCTCTAGGGGATCCAGTGTTGTGACCCATCAACACCCAAGGGCCCCTGCTGTGAAGACTGTCACATGGGTTCCAGTATGAATTTGAGGAGTACAAGCATCCAGCCCATGGAGTAGCTGCTCCCTCCCAGTTCCTGGCAATTATCACACACAATGTCTCTCAGGCCACCCCCAGCATGGTCTTGTCTGCCATTGTCAGACTACAACCCTCTGCTGCAGCCTTTACCACCCGTTCTGTGTGGTCTATTCTCTACTGTGCCTGAGAGGCTGTTTTGGGACCTCTGTTTCTTCTTCCTTGCTCCTCTGTCAGTCAGGTCCTGCATGGTCACTCTATTGTCTGTTTCCAGCAACTAAAGCCCTTTGCAGAACTCTCCAGGGTCCTGATCCCTCTTTCTGGCTTCTCCCCACCTGTCTGGAGCTCTTCTGGGTGCCTGCAGTCGGTTGTCATGGTCCCCAGCCCCACCTTTGATGACCTATCTGTATTTCCAAGGAGAGCATTCATATTCCCAGGGACAGGGGCCTGTGTCCAGCTCCCCCACCAGCCTGCACCAGTGACTTAAACCTGGCTTTGCAGACAGCCTGTGCCTGGTTTTACAAATGTGACACAAACCTAGGAAGAGGGGATCTCAATTTAGGCAGGGACTCCATCGGATTGGCCTGTGAGCATGTCTGTGGGGCATTTTTTTTTTTTATCACTACCTGATATGTGAAAGCCCAGACCGATGTGAGTGGGCCCATCCCTGGGTAGCTGGGCCTGGAGTGTATAAGAAAGGAAGCTCAGCAAGACATGGGTTGCAATCCAGTAAGCAGTCCTCCATGGCCTCTGCTTCAGTTCTGTCTTCCTGAGTCTATGCCCTTGACTGCCCTCAGTGATAGACTGTTACTTGAAGTATAATCTGCAATGAACTCTTTGCTCCCCATGTTGTGTTATGCCCAAATGTTGAGACCCTCAAGAAGACCCCAGGAGCCGATTCTGATGCAAGCACAGAGGACTTTATTGCAAGCTCCAATTCCTTCTACTCCATCACTCTAACGCAGTAGAGGACAAAGAGAGCCTCGAACAGCAGAATCAAGGGGTTTTTATACAGTGAAATAAACAAGTTATGCTGTGTAACATCATGATTGGGGGACATAGGGGAATGCTGAGAGATCAAAGCCTGATTCTTGTGAACGCAGCTGCCAAACCACAAATGACTAAATTTGCTTATCTGCAGGAACATCTGGAACGGTTAAGAAAGTTCTGGAACAGTTAGGGAAATGGGGCAAGTTTCTCAGAACTATTTTGACTGTTGCTAGGGGATGGGAGCTTAGATTGAGGTCCTGGGGTTTTCGAGAACTCAGGTTCGGGGCCCAGTCACAAAATGGAGTCACTCCTGCCACTGCTGTTCTTTCTGTTGGTTTTGGGCAGAGTGCTCTACTACAGCAACACAAACCTCACTAGGACAGACAGTGACATCACAAACTAGCCAGGCACAGGTTTCTGGTATTTTTCAAAAGTTTTCTAAATAGCGTATGTATTGATAGATCAACCCAACTTCATAAAATTCCTGATTCTCTGTTAGGGCTTCATTACTTTTAATAAATTGAACTGCCTCTTGGCATTCCCAAAGAATGCAACTCAACAGGCCTTTGACTAATTAAAAATGGTGAAAAGGAGATTCCATCTCACACCTGTCAGAATGGCTAAGATAAAGAGCTCAAATGACAGCACATGCTGGCGAGGGTGTGGAGAAAGGGGAACCCTACTCCATTGCTGGTGGGGTGGGAGTGCAGGCTTGTGCAACCACTATGGAGGTCTGTCTGGAGATATCTTAGAAACCTTGGAATAACTTTGCCTCAGGACCCAGCCATACCACTTCTGGGTATACACCGAAAGGACACCTCACGGAGACATAGGGAAGTCTCCTCATCTATGTTCATAGCAGCCTTATTTGTAATAGCTAGAAACTGGAAACAACCCAGATGTCCCTCAACTGAAGAATGGATTAAAAAATTATGGTACATCTATACAATGGAATATTACTCAGCCATCAGAAACAATGAAATCATGCAATTTGCAACCAAATGGATGGATCTAGAGAAGCTCATCCTGAGTGAGCTAACCCAGACTCAGAAGGATGCACATGGCATCTATTCACTTATAATAGGATTTTAGCTATATCGTACAGGATATCTGTACTACAACTAACACACCAAAAGGAACATGGACATAAATTTTTTTTTCATTTCTTTTTCTTTTTCCTTTCCCTTTTTTTCTCTTTCTTTTTCCTCTCTCTTTTTTTTGTTGTTGTTCTTTGTTTTTGTGGGTTTGTGTGTCTGTTGGTCTTTTTTTTTAGTTTCCCCCCACCCCCCCCGTAGCAAGGAGACACCTTTCACTGGCAGTACTGCCTCGTAGGCCCCCGGTGTATGAAGAGGCTCTCGGCCCTCAAATGACTCCTGATCTGTGGTGAGAGACTGTTAGGCAGGGACACTCCACCCTAGAGGATCAAGACGGAAGGGTCAGGGGGTAGAGCATGGGAGGGTGGAGCTGGGAAGCGGGAAAAGAGGACAATATGTCAAGGATGTAACCTGTAGCAACAAACAAATAAATTTACTAATTAAAAAAAGCAGGTAACAACGTTAAAAAAAATGGTGAAAAGGAGTCACTGAAACACAGTTTTTTTGTTTTTGTTTTTGTTTTTGTTTTTTTTTTTTTAAGTGCAGCCTTTAATTCTGAGGTCACTGAGATTCTCCTGCAGTGGTTGTGCTTCACCAGGTCCCTGCCAGCGGTGACACAGCTGGGATATGACTGCCCGCATGTGACTTTTCTGAAACTGTGACCAGATACTTAAAGAAGCAGAGATTCATTCCGGCTCATAGTCCCTGGGCATCACTCCAGGGCAGGCACAGCAGTGTGAGCAAGGAGAGTGGCTGGGTCAGGACACACCTCTGCTTCCTGCTGTGACTGCTGACCTGTGGTCAGCTGCCACGGTCCCGCCCAGCAGTCTTTCCAGACCACAAGTTAGCTCTTTAATGACATCCTTACAGATAAAACTTTGGGAACCTTACATTCCTGCCCTGGGCTCAGGGCTGTCCACATTTTCTTTTATCCTCAAGTGCTTGATTTTACTTTTTCTCTAAAAATCTCCTCCACTCTTCTCCTCACAAAGAAGCCATCGGTCCTTAAATGGTCCTTGACGGACAACTGAGGACAGTGTGGGATTAGTGGAGTCCCCAGTCTCCAAAATGAAGCCTCAGCACTGAGTTTGAGTTTCTAGAACTTAATAATGGAAAAGTGAGCCTTTCTGTTTCCCTTCTGCTGGATAAAATTAAGATTTATGGGGCTGGAGAACTGGCTCAGTGGTTAAGAACAGTGGCTACTCTTCCAGAGGTCCTGAGTTCAATTCCCAGCACCTATATGGTGGCTTATGACAACCTACAACTGTGGTCCCATTGGATCCAATGTCCTCTTCTGGTATGCAAACATGTAGCCATAGCACCCACATGTATAAAATACATAAATAAATATTAAGAATAAGATTTCTGTCTTGGATCTTTGGAGCTCAGGCTCTGCCTAATTAGAGACAGGGGCACACTTTACAAGGTCCCTGTAACCACAGCCTATGCTACTGAGAGGAGCCCAGTGTGACCTGCCATAACTGTACATTAATGTAGGGAAGAAAGGGAAGGAAAAACCATTGAGTTCAGAATCACCTCAAGACTTGGCTTTTAGCATAAAACCAATTATGGGATATAGCTCAGTTGGCAGAGTGCTTGCCTGACATGCACAATCCCTGGATTCCATCCCTAGCACTCTGTAAACTGGGCGTTGTGGTGTGGACCAGCAATCCAGAGCTCAGGAGGCCTGGGCAGAGAGATTTAGTTGTTCAAGGTCACCTTTGCTACATAGAAGGTATCTGGGCCTTTGGGGCTACCAGACAACATATCTCTCCTCATCCTCATCAAGGCAAATTAGGAAAGAATTCTGATTCATTTTTCCTTTCCTTTCCCATTTCTTTTCTCTTATTCAGAAAGATTGTCCTGCCTGGGAATGGCTGTAGTGTTAAGTTAGTTCCAGTCCCTGGTGGCAAAGCAGAATCAAAATACAGGCCCTCCACTGTCTGCCCAGGCAGCCTGGCTCCCCTTCTCTTTGATTTGAGCATCAGCCCATGTTTCTTGAGTAGGCTCAGCCTTGGCTTAGTGATGGGGTTGGGGACAGCAGGAGGTAAAGAAGAGGACCAAAATGCTTCTGAAGAGAGTCTCAGTGCGAGGGAGGTTGCCGGCTCAGTGGGACACAGAGGCCTGGGAGCCATGTCCCTGGGAGCCGACGGTGTTTAAGAGAGGCCGTGGCTTCCCGGGGTTGATACTGATTGACAGGCTTCATTGTGTCCTGCAGATTAGAGAAATAAGAGAAATACCACGTGACAATTAGCAAACAGGAACCTGAAGAAACACATGACAGATCAGTAGATTTATGAAAAACAGTGCTGACAGGCCCATTTTTCAGAGTTCAGCGTTTCATGTGCAGAATTTAAAATAAAGAACTCCCAGAATTCATCTTCACATTTCAGATGCTTTGCTTAAATGAGAATGCAACAGTCAAGCAAGTTCTCATTTGTACCTACTTTCAGGGAGATAGTTTCCTGGAATCGCTGTAGATGCCAGAACAAATTTCACTTCATCCCTCCTAACATTCCCAACACAGACAAGGGAAGGGCCAGAGATAAAACAGCCCGCTAAAACAGGAAAGGACAATGCATTTTAGTTTTTCTTTGAAAATTTTTCTTCCAACCTTCAGCTTTTTTGTCTTTCAGCTCCCCTTCTCATTTTCTCTTCCTATTTCTCTGTGGGGGGCAGGGGGGACAGAGAGAGCTATCAGGTACTTACACCCACGTGGAACACTAACACTTGCTATGTTCTGTGTCTCACTAGACTTCACATTCGGTCAAAGTTCAAAATTCAACAAAAGTGAGAAAGGTTGCCAAGCACCAAGCAAAAAAGTGATCTTGGCGGAGCAAATACTCCATTAAAATCATCTCCTTCTCCTTCTTGAATCAACTATTTATGTCATTCAGCTTTCCTCTCCTGGATTCACTCCTTCAACTTAGTTACAAACACCTCCCCACATCTGAGGGATACCATCAACTCTCCTCAGTTCATCAGCAAGCTTTTCCATATTCTCCACAGGAAAATGAAAGCTGCATGCACAAATCGAACAAAGAGGTCGGCTAGAACACAACCTGGGCCCAGAATCTAACACCTGGGTGGGGTTGCGGGGTGACACCTCAACAGAAGGCCAGCTTCCCGACTGTAGGGGTCACTGTATGACTTGGGTCACCTGTTGAACCCCACCCCAACCCAAGAGAAATTTGTGTTCTTTGGGAGACCTTACTGGGTTTGCTGCTGGAAGCTTTTCAGCTTCTAATTATGGTGTTTAGAAGACAATGAAGACAGCTTAAAATAATGAGAATGCTGCTAAAAGGAGTAGATGGTGGCTGTGTGACAAAGAGAAATGTGGGCTCTGTGTACAGTGTGTGTTTAGCATGTCAGTAAACACACAGCCTTCTGCAGGTACCTTGGAGATATACTTAGGAGGAAGCCACGAACCCAGAGGTTCTGAGTCTTGCTTTCACAAGCAGCTGCTGAAGTTAAAATAGCGGCTTAATAGAAATTAGAGTTTATCCTTTTGAATTCCCTAGCAATTTGCCTCTGTTGGGCCACGGGTCATTATGATGCAAAGAGAAAGGCTCCCGGAACAGGGTGTGATTCAGGCTTTCTTTCCCGTTGCCACGTCCAATTCAGCTGAAAGCCAGAAGTACAGCCAGTGCACTTCCTGGTCTTTGACCCTTTCTGGGAGCTTTTGAAAAGTGGAGTTTGTGTAGAACACTGACCTCCTTCTTCACGTCCCCTGCCCACTAAAGTTAGTAAACCCAACTCAGAGCCAGCAGAAAATTGTTTTTTATAAAATGCACCTCCACCTCCCTCATAGTCTCAAAACAAAACACTCACTTGTGAAACAGATGTTAAATGTCCCAAAGCGTCCCTTGTGCTTTGGCATAAATGGGTCAGTGACACAGGTTGTTTTACACTCCCTAAGCTTAAACAAACCAAAGCAAGATATATAAATACAGGAGAGTGAGATCCAAGGAGAGTAGAGTATGTTCCATGTGTTAACTCTGGTGCAAGACTTTAATCTGCACAGTGTTCTTCCTAAGGTCACCCCAAGTTATAGCAGGAACTGGGGAACAGAGAGATCATACAACTTGCCTAAGGTCACCCTGCCAATTGGGCAAAGTGGGGGCGGTGTGAGTCCTGGAAACCTGAGCCCAAGGTCCCACTACTGTCTCTCTGGATGGGAGGAGAGCTGGACCCCAGACACTCATAAAAGAAATGTATAAAGGAAATTCCAACATAGATGAGTTACAGGAGAAACATAAATATAAACAATTGTTTTATTTGTTCATTCATTTCTAAAAACCCTTTAAAGTCAAGTTCAGAATCCATGAGGTTGAATTAAAACATAGGTGTACACTGGTTCAAAGTGAGGCTATGTATAAAAGCTAACACAGGGTTGGACCAGCAGTAGCCAAAGGCCCAGTATATGAATGCTGGGTTTAGCGGCTGAGGTAAAGAACCAGGGGGCCATTTGGCCGATAAGTTTGTCTATAGTTCTCTAGCTTTTCCAGCAGAAGGGATATTCAGGACCACAGGCTTCTGCAGATGGTTCACAGGTTGAAGTCATCCCTGGATGGATGGATCTGAACAGACTAAACCATCTCCTAAAATACTGTCAAAACGAAAACTGCACAGCAGAACAAACTCAAGACCTCAAACCGAAATCACAGGCTCCTAGAAACCTTTAGTTCTACAAACACCTGCCCTGGGGCAAAGCAAAGAAGCTAATTGGTGTGCACTGAGCTTGCCAATCACAGAGGATTTCCAGGGGAAGATAGAAATCCCCCCTGGCTGAAGAAGCAGTGGGGATTCGAGGCAGTGAATGGGCCACAGGGGAATTGCCCAGAAGCACAAAGAAGGTTTTCTGTTCTCTAGTCACTAGCCTGAGCCTCTAGGCATCCAGGGGAACCTTAGTGGGTACATTAACTCAATAAAGGAACAGGGAACCCTCTGCCCACCTGTTGGAATTGTTGCAGGTGCTAGTGGCCCTGCTTAAGTGATTGGTCATTTACTTGAGCAAAATCTACCCTCTGCAAAAACAAGGAAGGAGGTGGTGGCATTAGCTCTGATGGAAACTGCTCAGGTTTGAGCAGCGAGGTCTGTGCCAGGTATGATCACAGAGAATCGGACACACATTCCCCAGGACAGTCAGCACTGACAGATCCTGAGAGTCCCTGTGGACAAGCACCAGGACCGGAGAAGGAGGTGTCTCAGCAGAGACAGTCAGGCACCCCCCCCCCACCCCGTCTGTCTGAGAACAATGAGTGGGGGTGGGCGGAGTCCAGAGCCAAGGTGTCTGCTCCCTCGTGGGGCAACCAGAACGCTGCAGAATGGGGCCCCAGAGTGAGAGAGCAAATTTTTGTTAGCAACCATGAAAAGAAATGAACAGTGAAGGTGAGGTAATAAGAAGAAAGAGCCTAATGAGTGATGTGTCCAGTACTGTAACTGGAGCTTCAAGTCAAAAGGCCAAGCTCCTGGAGCACCACAGGCTACAGTCAGCTGCCCATTAGAGAGGAGTGGGGGTGAGCAGCACAGAAGACACTGGGCTGACACATTCGGAAGAGATAAAGAGGATCCAGTGGCTCCACCTCCATGTTCTTTTTTTAAAAAAAAAAATCACCTTTTTCACATTTTAATTGTGCATGTATGCTTGGGTGTGTGTGTGTGTGTGTGTGTGTGTGTGTGTGTGTGTGTGTGTATTAGAGTCCAAAACAACAACAACAAAAACACACCACAACTCTCCACTGAGAGAGTGAACTCCCTAGCTTGGGTGGACACTGAACACTAACTAGCTGGGTTTCAGTCACTTTAACTAAGGATTCATCCTTAGGAAGGATGCTGATATTCATTGACCCTCAATTTGATTATAAATTGTATTTATTAATAAGTCTAAACTGTAAGATTAGGCCAGCGGAGCAGCCAGTGGCCTGGCGGGATATCAGCTGGAGGCCTGGCCCCCCTTGACCAGTGGCCTGACTTGTCTTGGGGAAAAAGCCCTGGATCAAGGGAGGCCTACACCACCTGTAAACTAATATAAGTTGTTATATTAGGCCGGTAGAATTGCTGGCAGCTTGGAGGGAGATTCACCGGAGCTCAGCGCAAGGCCAATGGCCCTGGATTGCTTGGACTGATGGACTATCAGCTGCCTTGGTCCTTTCCTTAATAATTAAATACAGCAAGACCTTTTAATGTTTCAATGCTTAACCCTTATCTGGGCAGACTCTCCATTAGCTACCCCAAGTTAACCTGGATCACCTAATCCCAAACTGCCATGTCCCTGTTATTAACTTCCATAGTTCTGAAACATGTCTATCTGCTTCCATGAGTCCTGGTGAAATGAATTAATCCTCTGTGTAAAGCGCAGTGTTCCTGTTTTAATCTCAGGAAGTCCCACCTTCCTATACTCTTTCTGCCCAGCTTATTGGCCATCAGCGACTTTTATTAACCAATCAAAAGAATGCCTCAGAAGGGGCAGTAACCAGATCTCAGCATTGAAATCAGCCTATCAGAAGCAGTGTTATTAGACCCTCCCCAACACTTCATCATCATGCTAAGGAGAGATGAATGGAGTAATTAGTCCTTTTATGAGATAATGTGTGTTTTACTTCCCAGAATTTCTGACTGTATTGCAGCCTTGTAAGAGTCTTATGTCTGCCTGCTTTCTGAGTCATTCAGAAAAAGCAGAATTCCTTTTTGTCTATTTCTTTTCTAAATGTGATTTTCCTAATACTTTGGGCCCCCCATGCCATTGCACATGCAGGCAACATTTTGGGGTTCCTCGCTCTCTCTCTAAATCTTCACCCCAATGATGCAGATGTCTGCCCACTTCATCTCTTCTCCACGTGGCTCCCCCCAACCCCTCTTCCTCCTCTGGGCAGTTGCTGAAACTCACCCCTTGCCTGCTCTCAGGTCTTTCTTTTCTTAAACTCTAATGAAACTGTCCTTGAACTTCTGTTTGAATCCATTCTTAAAGCCTTTTTCCTAGTGAGACTAAGAACCCCAAGAAGAGATCCCGGTTTCCCCAGCATCGGTACTTGTATATGTGTGGTGCAGGTCCCCGTGGTGGCCAGAGGTGTTTCCTCTCAGATCTGACGTCACTGGTAGCTTTGAGTCTCCTGAAATGGGTGCTGTGAACCAAAATGGATCTTCCAGGAGAGCTTCAGATTTAAATAGAGAAGGGCTTGGGAAAAGGGATTTGCATGATCAAACAGTTCTAGCAAAGGTCTGGTCTGGTGAATAATTGCTTTAGCTCTGACTCTGCAAAGTGGTCCTAAGAAGTTTTTTGGTTTGAAGGGCAAACTGATTCTAATGCGTTATTTCTTCCCTACACAGGGAATGGCCTGTCCTGGTTTGCTCTTCCTAGAATCCAAGGTGTCCACAAATTTAGGACAATGACGCCTCTGTGCCTTTAGCCCTTCAGGGAGATGAGATAGGTCAGGCAAAGAGGAACTGTGAGTGACCCCTGTACAGAGTCAGTCAAGCATATGATCCATAGTACAGGAGACAAACACAAAATGAAGGCAGAGATGCCAGGCTTTCAAGCAGAAATTTTATTGGATAGGCTTTCGGGAACTTTACCTTTGGGGATATGTGATAGAAGTTAGGTGTCTTTGGTGAAATTGGTAGGTAGTTTAGGTTGGCGTCTGGCAGTACATAGGGAGGAGCTTGGTGTCCCTTTATTTGTTGATATGGACAAAGTCAGTTGATATCCCCTGTTGAAGGGGCATTGCTAAGAGACCTCACAAGCCATGCAGATGACGTCAATTGCTGTGAGAAGCTGTTGGACATCAAAAGAAATCTCGTGGACCCTGGAGACTGCCAAGTATCACTAGATAATGTGATATATAAGCCAGAGAATTCCACTCAGTCTCTCTCTTCCTCCTGCCCTCACTGACATAAGTCATGCTGAAGAAGAGCACAGCAAGGTATGCCATTAACAGAATTTAGATTGTTATATTCCAAGGCAAAGGCCTGGCATAAAACCTGCTGAGAGTCCCTTGAAGGTGTCTGTCTGTCATGGGGCCCCAGAGCATGGGAAAAGTGAGCAAGGCAAATGGAGTTCAGAAGACGCTTGGAGAGGCTTTTGGCCTTGAGATTTGCCTGGGCCAACGAGACCATGGACGCAAGTCTTAATTGATTGAAAAAATCACCCTCAGTTGGAGGTTGGAACAGACTGACTTTATAAACTGGTCACAACTTAGTGGTGGAAATAAACTGGTCTTACGAACCGGCAAAGTCAGGTCCAATGGACTTTAAGTTTAAAAGATACTGCCTTCCAAAACTGCCATAAACCAAGTCATCCTGAACAGACCTACACTAAGAATATTAATATCCTTTTAAGAATGGTAAAATAGTGTTAAGTGTTTTTAGATAAGTATTAGAGTGTTCTTAGGTATAAGGGTACTCTTAGATAGATTATAGATTTTAGATTATAGGTTTTAGGTTATGCAGTTTAGGTATTTTATAGATGTTTGTCATGTATCAATAAATGTAAGTGTTTCTAAATAAAAATATTCTGTTTCAGGGATGTGAAGATGAGACAAGGAGACAACTGCATGGTTGGTTCCTAACCTGATGCAATGGCAGTGCTCCTCCACCTAAAGTGGCTGTTCACTGTCCTTTGTTCCAATACAACATCTGATATGATGACACACTCAAAGGACAGATGGAGGTAAACCATGGGCCTGAAATTATCCAGTAGATGTTCCTGAAAAGCACCCCCTGAGCTGTGAATCTAGCAATATTGAGCCACATGCCCCAGGCTTCTGACAAAGAAAAAGAACAGGGTTACCCTGTTAACTGTGCCAGGAGTGAACAGAAGAATCAAACCGCAAAGCAAGAACAAGAAGACCGCCAAGCCCCCAGAGGGCTGTAGGACTGAGGTGACTTCATGGAGCCTGAGTGGATACATATGTCAAGATGCTGATTAGGTTGAACTCTAATCCTTTCATGGGAGGGGCCAACCTGACCCTCTGCTTTGGCTTCTTCTCCTTCCAACCTCAAATGCAAACTTGGTTCTTCTCTGGTGTGTCATTTGCCATGGCATTAACTGGTTCCTCACTACTCTCTCATGCCAAGTGGTGGAGGAATAAGAGAATAAGGAGTAAAGGAATCATACTCCTTTATCACCACCTGTACAGAGGGTTTAAACCCCCACAGGGAGAGAGGGTGCCACCTCGAGGGAGGTCTTTCTCTGGAGAGATCTTCATCAACAGGGCCCTAGAAAGTGACTTGGCCCTGATAGGCAGCTGCTGGTGCCAGTACCACACTATCTACCACAACAGGCACCACTAAGAAGACCAAGGCTAATAAGCATTTCATATGCAATGAACCCTCTGCAATCTCTGGTACCCATTACAGAAAACAGATTTCCAGGCTTTCCAGCATCTGTTGGCCGGGGACAACCAAACAGAAGTCCCCTTCTTGAAACACTAAAATCTGACTTCCTAGGAGTTACAATATTTAGCAGGATTCCCTGTTGGACATGCTTTTCTGAAAGGCCTTGTGTTTTTGAGTAGTATCTCCTGCAGTTTGGGCTGGGCTCTAAGTTATTATTATGCAGGACCTAATCTTAAACTCCTGATTCTCTGCCTCTCACTGGAGTGTGCTAACACACATTACTTGCTATTCTGAAAGTACACATTGTAACTCACTAGCCCACTTCCCACACACCTAAAGGAAATGTCTACCCCCAAAATGTACTTGGAACAGATTAAGGGATTTGATTGTTTCTATTTTAAGACTTGAGATGGGAGAGGAAACCAATGGCTGAAAGAAAGATGAAAGATTGTTTAAGGTCACCTGATTAACAGAATCAGGCTAAAATTTACAACCTATCAATTTGGATGTTGCCTTATGGCAGTGATTTTAAGGGAGGGAAAGCTTCTGTTTTCAGTGATGTTTAAAAACTTTGCTGTTTCGAGAAATTTTTGTTTTGTTTTTTATCATCAAATTCATAAATATGCATCCTGCCAAATCTCCTCCTTTGTTCCTTTAAATTGATGCCATCTGAGAGAAAGGCCATGGTACTTGGCCAGGTGACTAATCTCTAAGTGTTCCTATCCTGGGATTTCTGGAAACACTAGTTGTAGTACTTCAAAAATATTGTATATATATCTTAAAGTTACTTTTGAGTTCCTGGGGGAGGATTAGCTACCTTTCAAGTTCCCAAGATTCCTGGGAACCTGATTCAGACAGAGCAGTGAGAGGAAACAAAGCAGGGAACAGAGGGTGGGTATTAGGAAGCAATGCCCGTGATCCTGTGAGAGGAAGAGGAAAGGCATGGAGCTGGAAGAACCACAGAGGGAGGTACAGCTCAGTGCCACTTCCTCCCCACGTCTCTCTCCTCTGGGGTCTCCTAACGAGTGAGTACAGCAGCTGCCTACCTCCATTTCTCTAGAAGTTGGGGTTAAACTACCAGCCCCCTCCACATTCGGCATTACTTCTGCCAATTGTCTGAAAATAAAATGGGAAATGAGGAAATTTTAAACATACAAATCTTACAGTGATTCTGGCAATATCTACTTTCTAGTGATATAATGTGTTCTCAGAGACCTTAATGTGACAGATCACAAAGACCTGTACGACAAGTCCCAAGTGACTGTCCCTGTCCAGTGGGCACCAAACAGGCTCACTCTACCAACAGTGATGGATGTTTGAAAATTGTCTGTCGGCCACTTGAAGATATTTTCATCTCTGATGGGCCTGTAATCTGCAAGAAATGGACTTCAATTGCTTTTTCTGCAAGTACTAAAAAGTTACTCTTACATCTTGGAGGGCCCCAGCAAAGCACATGTCAAGCTCTGGTGGGTCCGTGGGGCTGAAATCACAGCTTGAAATGAACACTTGATACTGTATATAAATTGAATGATCAGCTGGGTGATTTTAGAACTACCTGGGTGGAATTTATGTGTCTTCTGGAAGGGATGATGGGTCTAGGCCAGTGGGAGTACCTGACACACAGCCCTGCAATCAGCAGGTGAGGGAGGAGAGCGGGGCAGGGGAAGGTGGGTAAGTGGCTCGACCTCAACCTAGTCTTTTCACCCCTCTCCTTCTGATTGTCCTTTAGCGTGAGTGAGTGCAGCTACTTACCGAGCAGTTGTTCCTTGCTGTGTTTGAGGAAGCACAGGATGGCTCAGCCTTTGCTTGCTCTGTGGGAGATGGTCAAGTGCGCCTTGACCTCCAAGTCCCTGGCAGATTGGGAGATCTGAGAGCAACCCTGACAATTTGCAGCCTTGACTTGGAAAAACGAATCTTTGCTGATTTGATGATTTCTGTTTTAAAAGATAGGTAATATCCATATACCAAACTCCAGTCTTTTAATTTAGATCCTGGACTTTCAGGAAGACACTGAGGGGAAGAAAAGTTTTACAGAGGAGAAGAAATAATGTGAGAGACAAAGAATGATGAAATTGTAGAGGGGTGAGACAGAAATTAAAACAACCTGAACAGAGAGGAAGGAGAGACACATGGAGGTGGGTAAGGTGTAGCTGAGCAAAGAAGGAGACAAGGAAGGGAAAGGGTTAAAAGAGGAATAATTCCAAGTGTTATTCAAAATGCTAATCACTCCAGCTCTCATAACTACCTTTTGTAATTATTCTCCTTTCTTTCTCTTTAAAATGTCTTTTTCCATTTTATTTTTGATATGCATTGGTGTTTTACCTGAATGTATGGCTGAGAGAGGGTGTCGGATCCTCTGGAACTGGAGTTACAGACAGTTGTGAGCTGCCAAGTGGGTGCTGGGAATTGAACCTGGGTCCTTTGGAAGAGCATCTAGAATTCTTAACTAGCTGAGCCATCTCTCCAGCCTCTCTTTTCTTTATCAGCAATAGTTCTTGCTGGGAATGACCTATTCCCTTCTTGGCTTCTAAATTGTAATAGCAATTATGGCAAACACACGTAGAATTCCTTTAAAGGCAGAACTGGGGAAAATGGAAGGTGAAGGGAGGAAAAGATGGAGAAGAGGCTGCCCTGTTGTTGCCAGCCTACCTAGGAGGCAGGACCCCTAGGTCTGTGCTCAGTGTGTGTTCTCCACAGGGCCAATCAGAAGGAGAAGAGTATTATAAACAGTCTTAGCATCCAGATTTGCCCACGGCACACAGCTTCAGTTGTACCAAACTTGATAGATCTCCTGTGAACATGGGGAGAAGACAAGCTGCACAGCCCCGAGACTGACGTTTTCTTTTCTGCCCAGGACTTACTGGCACTCCCACACATGAGACCACCTTAATTCCCACAGTAACTGCACGTGCCTGGTTTCTCTGTTTTCATATAGCATCTTTGTTTGGCTAATTGCCAGTTCCCATCTGCTGCCACTCTTGGCCCCAGAAGCAAAGCATGATCCCCATGTTATTTTAACAAGTCATTTAACAAGGACCGAATATGAACAGCATATCAACGTTGGTTAAGACTGTGGATTCCACACATCACAGGAGAAGTTATTGAGGCACATTAATAAATTGATAATTTTTCAATACAGGTAAGACATACAAAAGTCAAGAGAGGGCACTTCTGCTTTGATAGCTGAAGATTCCCCAGTGTATCTTAACAGATTAACCTGAAACAAGCTTCAAAGGTTTGTGGACCACATCTTTTCACAAGCAAACTGGGATTTGCGCTCAGAATTACTCAATTTGCATGAGCTAATATTTAATTGCACCGAATTTCTCTCACAAGGCCAGAAGACAGAGATATTGGAGGTTAGGATTAATGTTCCCTGACCTGTAGGACTTGGATCCAACCCCTAGGTTGTGTTTTGCCCTTCACTATCCAGAAAGAACACGTGTCACCTTGATGTCTGAGTTTGCTCTGCTTTTCTAAGGACTTGCGTTGCAGGGATTCCACTCTTACTAACTGCACCCAGCCTATCACGCCCCAGTTATAGGTTGGCCAACCAAACGCATAAATAAGAATGGCGATTCTTAGGCTATTAATCCATTTTGATTCCATAATTGAGAATAATAAGATGCTCTTCACAAGGAGCTGTGGTAATTAAAATAAAAACACATCGAACAGTCAAGGAAGCCCGAAATTTGAGAAGACTCAGACTCTTGTCTTGAGGTGGCATCCAACCTCGCCCATGTCTTTCAGGTGGCCACATAAGTCTCATTGGCAGGTATGTAAGTATTGGGACATGAGTTATAACTATGCTCTGAGTTAAAGCATTTCTTTTTTTGTCCACCAAAAGGGGACAGAACTCACTTTCTCATCAGTACCCAGCTCTGATTCCCAGCTCCGCTGTGCGGCGCAGGACCACAAGAACGCTGATCCCCACAAACGCTGCCACCCTCTGAGAGGCCGACTTTGCCTTTCTTGGGTTAGCTGTGGAATGCTAACGGCGGTGCTCCGGCTTTTCGCCCCTGGGAGTAATGAACACACCACACTGATGGATCTCAGTCTGTACATACCTTCCTCTCAGCAATTTTAACTTTTCCCATGTCCGTTAGCCTAATCTCGCTCTGCCAATTGCTCTCACTGTGAGATCATTAAGTAAATTATTTTAAGATCAAACACCCTGCAGTGACAATGGCGTCCCATGTAAGGTAAATGCTTCAAAGGCCCCCCTTTCAAATTACAGCTCTCCGGAGTGCCTCTCGCCTCTCGTAGGGCCTGCCCCGCCATCGCCTGCCCCACTTGGCTTGTTGCCCCAGGCAAAGGTAGCACTGCTAATTGGCCTCTGTAACAAAACTGACCTGTGGACAGGATAAGGCTTGTTTGGAGCTTAGAGACAAAAATTATTCAAGGTTAAAAACACATGAATGCCCCAACTACGTCACCAAGAAAGCGGACTGAATGAACGTCTTCCCCCGCCGTTCCTTATGTGAAAGAATGCGCGCCCGGCGCCCAGGCGGAACAAAGGCGCCTTCAGGTAGCCCACGCCCGCACCTTCTCCGCGGGGCTCCTCGCCATCCTCTTAAACCCCGGGCCCAGGAGCCCCATCCTCGCCTGGGTTCCAGGCCTTCTCCTGGGGAGGGCCTTTGATCTCCCCGGCTAGTGGCAGATGGGACAATTTAACTGCTTGGAACAGGTGCAGCGAGTTTGTTTGACAGGTCGGGGCTTTTATTTCTAGCACATTAGCTGGGTGCATACAAATGGGTTTTTGACAGATTCAAGCAGGTAAAATGGCACCGAAGCTCTGCGAAGCTGTGGTCACACCTGCCGAGGTGGTACAATTGCAAAAATGTTGCATAAATTAAAGACAGGTAAAAGCTCGGGGCTCCCGGCGGTAGGGGGCTCTGGGTTTGGGTTTTTGTTTTTTTGCTTTTCACTACTTGCAAAGGTGGTGTGTTGTAGTAGCAGTGGGAGGGCATTCTCCAACTAGTAAACACCAAACCCCTTGATCTCTTCGGACTCAAAAGAAGCCGGACTTGGTCGGGGTGGTTCCCAGCCATCCTCCTGCGGCGGTGGCTGGTCACACTTCAGTGATACTCGCCGGGACTGAGGGGGAGGGGAATAAAGCAAGCACCCTGCCCGGCTGCCCTGGGGCTACCCTGCAGCCCCCGCCCCTCGCTCCCCTCCTTCCATTCTTCCTCTCCAGGTGAAAGATTGAGATCTACAAATTGTGCTTAACTAAAGAAATAGCTCACCCGTTGAGGAACGTTTGGTAAACAGCGGTCTTCTGAGGGCATCCCCAGAATCAGGAAAGTGGCTGGTAGCGCTAGCCAGTCTTCTCCAATGTGGAAAAAAGAACGATTTTGGACACTCAACCCTGGTCAGTGACTCTCATCTTTCTCGGGGTGGGGGGGGGGGGAGTGGAAGAGGAATGATCTCTTTGCTCTTCTAATTGGAATATATAACTAATTTTCTTACAGCAACAGTGCTCCAGAACACTCCTTTTTGTGAAATGGCACATCAAAAAAAAATTTAAAAGCTGTTGTAAAATGTGATGGTATTTGGCAGTAATTTTTTTTGTTTTACATATGTGTTTGTGGTGATAATCTTTATGTCATAAAATTAGATTGTAAATTAATAATTTAAAGTCACCCCCTTTCCATTTTTAACTTCTGAAGGTTCTGAGAGTGCTTTTTCATTGTCAAGAACCTTAGTCAGGCAGTTAAAAGCCTCAGCTCCTGGGCTGTTGCTCCCTGGACTGTGCTTCTAAGCCAAGAAAAATAAAACATCACTTCTTTCCTTTTTCTCGGCCTTGCTGCTCACTAATAGGCTGAAGGGACAGTACTTAGGAGACAGGGCAGCACTCAGAGTCCAACCTGGAAGGAAGGACCCCCTCCTAACCAACATGCCTCTCTGGAGGCCATGACGTTTTCTCTGTTGAAATCGCAATCCATCATGGGCCAGTATTACACAGAAGGACCACGACTTCCGAGGACCCTGACATCAGCGCCAGGTTTCGAAGAGGAACTAGAAAGGAGTAAACTATAAAGGACCAGCTACTCAACGTGAGCTCTATTGTGAATGCTTTTTATTTGCTTGTTCCTTGGATGAATTTGTTCAACATTACTGAGAGCCGTGGTGCGGAGGGCACTGGGGGCATGCAGACTCTGTTCAGAATGGGGCCCAAGAAGAACTCTATGGGGCAAGAGAGTGTGCACAAGGAGAGATCATGGGGCAAACCAACAGTTAGGAGGTGGTATGCTAAACACTGACACTTTACAGGGCACAGAATCCTATGGGAGAGTAACCAGCCTTAACAAGAGTGAATTATCATCAAGTGCAGGAAGAGGGGTGGTTGTTTTTCTAAGACAGGGTTTCTCTGTGTAGCCCTGCCTGTCCCACAACTTGCTCTGCAGACCAGGCTGGACTTGAACTCACAGAGATCCACCACCTGCCTTCTGAGTGCTGGGATTAAAGGTGTATACCACCACACCCAGCCCAGGAAGAGAGTTTTAAGCAAAATCCTTAATAATAAATAGGTATTTACCTGGCCAAGGAAGAGAACGCACATATATAAAGCACAGACCAAAGATAATAAAGAATTCAAACAATTTGAACAATGTACAAATGAAGCAGAGTGTGTTTGGATGGCGATGGCCACTGCCGTGATGCGAGGGAAAGACTGTTCTCAAGAGGGTGAGCTGGTGGCATCTTTGCAAGGCACCAAACTGTTAGTCACCTGTGCTGTCCTGCCATGCAGGACTCTCAGGAGCACATTAGCTTTTCATTAAAGCTCAATTTTTAAATTTTGTTCTGGAATTTCAAGGTACACTTGCAATATTACTTTTTTTTAATTTGGGGCTTTTAAATTTTAATTTTTAATATTTATTTATTTTCTCTATAAGAGAAAGAGAGAGAAAAAAATTAGAGAAAAACTTTAGAGAATTTGTTCTTTCCTTCTACCATGTGGGTTCTAAGAACAGAGCTCAGGCTGTCAGGCTTGGTAGCAAGCACCCTTTCCCATTGAGTATCTCATCAGCTCCCTCCTCCTGCTTTAAAAAAATTGAAACATGTATAAGGAATCTATGATTGTGACGTTTTAAACTGTATGGCCTTAGAAATTATGTGATTTTAGAAGTCCTGAGGCTTTGAAATTATACATTTTCTAATGTATAACTTTGGAGATATGAGTGATGATTGTCCGCGATACCCTGAGTAGCACATGTGGTATTCAGTGTAATACTAATACCAGTATTAGTATTACTTTTAGCTAAAAGGGCTAAAACTTGGACAGCTGGGCAATTTGACCAGACTCTACCACATCACAGACTTTAGACATCCCATCTGAGAGCCTCTGTCTAGCATGTGGTAGGTGGGAAGTCCCACACACTCTGCCTTGGGTGTGGCCTGCTGCTAAGGCACCTCTCCTCTCAGGGCCTGCTTCTACCGGGGAAAGATCTAATCACACCTTACCCCAGGTGTGCCCCCTAGTTGTTCTTACTCTGTCACCTGAGTTTATTTTCTTCTCATCCCTGTCATTTGTCTGTCCACCGCTACAGTGTAACCTGCATGTTCTTCACCCTCAGGGCCCAGGATGGCCTGATATGCCACAGACACTCAATGGTGCTGTATTGACCAATGGAATGGACAGGGGAGGCCACCAGGTTGCTGTGGCCACAATGCACGGCCTGGTGCTACTGTGGTCTTCCTATCTTCCCTTGGCTCTCTGTCTTTTGGAAGTCAGTGGTGTTAAGAGCTGTGGGCAGGCCTAACACTGGGCATACTTTGGTCTCCTTCCACTTGTTTGATTTTACAGTGTCTCCTTTGTGCAGTCAGAGAGCATCATCTTGCAGCAATGTAGCAAACTGCTTCGACAGGAATCAGTGGGTGGTGACATTGGTCTTACTGATGTGCCTTGCTGACTTCAGATGAAGTGCCTGCCTGCAGGCATGCTGTCACAGGCATGCTCCTGAGCCCTGCCTGTCGAGTGGAGCAGCTCCTACCCCGTGTTCTACTAGGAGCAAGAAAGACACCCACCCAACTGTGTGAACAGAGGAGAGAGCTCTTTCTAAGGGCTCAGCCCCACAGGTGATCTTACTGGTGATTTCGGCTAGAAAATCTAGTACAGTGGGCAGCTAAGAATGCATGACATGGTTCTTTCCAGAAAGGAACGTTAGAAGCATAAATAAAAGGTTAAAATTTTTACAGTGGGCTAAGATCACCAAGTAATTCTGCAGCCTTCACTCCCCCACTTAGGTTCTCCTGTCCTCTTAAGGTCTCAGCCATCACCACACCAGCTTCTTTCCCTGGGCCTGACTGTGCCACATTCAGCCTTCTCAGGATCTAGACATTTTTAATTACTGTTTTCACTCTACAGCAGCTGTATTCACTCATAGAATCCTATTTGTCCTTTATGTATGGGTGAACTCTGAGGTAAGTTGAATTGGAGTGTCTCCCAAAAACATGTGTTAAAGGGTTTGGTAACCAACCTGGTGTTGCTGGCAGGTGGTGGAAGCTCTGGGGACTTGCCCTTGAGGGGCATATATGGACTCAGCCCCTTCCTCTCGTTGTGTTGAAAGACCCAGGAGAGGGAAGTCCCTCACCTGATGCTCGGGATATCATGGCTGCCCAAAAACTCGCAAGAGACCATCTTGATGCAATCGCAAGAGGTTTATTTCGCGGGGATCAGTGCACTGAGGATGCAACTCATATCCCACACAGGGGTAGAGGAGCCGTGACGCCCAGCTGCCTGAGGGTGAAGGTTTTATAGGGGAGCACCACAGATTAAGGGGGTGGGGGAAATCACAAGTGGAAAGTACCAACTCATTCTTTAGTTAATTAGCAGGAAACACACCCTATACTTGTTTTTCTCAGGAATGAACCTAATCTTATTTCACTATCTACTTTGTGGTCAGCCAGTTCCTGAAACCCAGGGCCCATGACTCGATTGACTTTCATTCTTGGTTCCACCCTTTTTATGATCAGCTAAGTTCCTGGAATCTAGCTAGCCTGGCTTCACTGCCTGCCAAGGGGGGTCTCTAAAATTTTCATTCCTTTCAGTGCCTCCCTCTTTCCATGAGGTGAAGAGGTCTCCATACCACGTGCTTTCAATTATGATGCACTGTGTCCCCGCATGGCTACAAGCAGCAGGGCCATTGGTTATAGACTTGTCTCATTATCTTGAACCTTGGCTCCTTTTAAGCTGTTTGGCTCAGGTGTTTTGTCACAGTGAAGAACAAACACAACCCCCACCCCCACCCCACCCCCGCCACCTTATATTTTCCATTCCACTCTCTCACAAATTTCTGCTTTTATGTATAAACTGTTTCTCAATGTGTCTGCTTAGATGTCTCATAGATATCCAAAATGACAGCCTAGACTCTCTCCTCACCCCAAACCTCCCTCCAATGTTCCCTAGTTCAGAGTTAGTACTTCTAAATGACTAGAACTTGTCAGGAAGGTGTCATGGTTCATGTTAACTCTCAGCCTGACAGACTCTAGCTTAACTGGGAGGTGGGCCTTGGGCTTGCCAGTGGGAGATTATCTTGACTGATGTGGGAAGACCCTCCATTGCTTGGGATCCTGGACTGTGGAAAGGGAGAAAGGAGAGCCATCTTCTGACTGACAAGCTGCTTCAAACCCCTCCTGCCTCAACTCTCCCATTGTGATGCTAATCCTTGAACTGTGAGCTAAAGTAAGCCCTTTCTCCCTTGCCTGTTTTGTCAGATACAGAAGGATAGGGAACACCCAGTCAGCGAGGCAAGTATCACAAAGTAAGCCAACACAAGGGATACAGTTAGTTTCTGTAGCATGGAGGGCCACCAGAGCTAAGGAGGATGCTTCAAATCAATGCCAGAAGCATGGTTTCTCTTCAGCGAATTCTGCCGGGGTATTACTGAATTGTTGCAGATCATCAAGGTAAGTTCTCAGCCACCTTTTTATACCAATGTGTTTGTTTGTTAGTGAACTGTGAGGTGCTGGAGAGATGGCTCAGTGGTCTAGAGGATATGTTGCTCTTACAGAGGACCAACGTTTGATTCCCAGCACCCACATGGTGGCTCACAACCATCTGAAACTCTAGCTCCAAGGCTCTGATGCCCTCTTCTGACTTCTGAGGACACTGTGTGCACAAGGTACAGAAATACCAAAATGGGCAAAGGATAAAATAAAAACAAATTCAAGTAAAATATCTATAAGAGTCAACAAGGCACTAATACTTGTAGCCTTGCATTTGCTTAGAATGTCTGTTTTTCCTGGCATTTATGAGAAGGGAACTCACATGTTACCATATCCTTATGGCTACCCTATATTGGGTAGTCCCATAAATCTTTTTTTTAAAGAATATGCTTTTCCATATTGATATGGATTTTGGTTACTTAAAATAAGACTATTTGGGGGCTGGAGAGATGGCTTAGCAATTAAGAGCACTGGCTGTTCTTCTAACAAACTGAGTTCAAATCCCAGCACCTACATGGCAGGTCACAACTGTCTGTAATGGCTGGGCGTGGTGTATGCCTTTCTTTAATCCCAGCATTCTGTAGGCAGAGGCAGGCAGATTTCTGTGAGTTCAAGGCCAACTTAGTTTACAGACTGAGTTCCAGGACAGCCAGGGCTACACAAAGAAACCTTGTCTCAAAAACAGAACAAAAGAAAACAAAAAAAAAAAACAAAAAACAAAAAAACCCCAAAACCCATTATTTGTGTCCTTAGTGTGGATTTTTTTTTTGAACAGCATTTTTGTAATTACTACTGTGACTTAAAAGTTTTAATTGGGGCTGGACCAATGGCTCAGGAGGTAAGAGCACTAGCTGTTCTTGTAGAGATCTTGGGTTTGGATTACAGCACGCAGGGCGTACAACTATCCATAACTTCAGTTAATATTCTCTTCTACTCTCCTCGGACACCAGGCACACATCGTATGCATTCATACATGCAGCCAAGCCACTCATACACATAAAAATTAAAAATAAATACATCTTTTTCAAAAAAGATGACAAAGTTTGAGTATGTTTTTCAAGTGTGACCACATGGCCCAAGTTTGCTGGAAATAAGCTGGTTTGCATACCTGTTTCTGATACTGAGTAAAAATACTCCCATTTACTCTCGGAACTATCCAGGGTAAGGTGGTGAAGTGTATATGGTCCTGATGCCTGGCTTTAGATGCACAGTTATGGAGCTGTGCCACAAAACCCTTTTGAACTTAACCTTCTCACAACTGTGTGTAATTGTAAAAAGTCAGAAATGACTTACCTAAGAAAAAACAAACCAGTGCTTAACATTGTTGACTGACTAACAGAATCATTGGGGAAACTTTTAAAAAGTTTTGATGCCCAAGTTCCTCCTAGAGACACTGAGTCCAACTTTTTTGAAGTGAGACTTGGTCCTCTGCATTTCATAAACTTTCTTTTCTACTATTAACTCTTTTTAAAATTTATTTTATATCCCAATCATCAACCCCCTCCCTCCTCTCATCCCAGTCCCACCCTCCCATTCACTTCCCCCATATACCCCCACCCCTACCAACCCTCTCTTGCACATCAAAACATATCCTGACTAAGTGCCTCCTCTTCCACCGGGGCTAAAGAAGGCTGCGCTGTAAATGAAAATTTTTATTTAAAACACCTATATTTATTAATACTTACTAAACATGTAAGACTTAAGAACACCTAACCAATCCTATTTTAGCCCTCTTGAAAGGATATTAAAATTCTCTAGTGCAGGTCTGTGAGGGCGCCTTGGCCAGCCTTCTATCTGCAGGCACACTTCAGGTGTTTATATTCTGGCTCTGGCAGTCACGGCAGGCAGTCTAATCTTCAGCTTGGCCCAGTTTCCTCCAGGCCTAGCTTTGCCACTTGGCTCCTGCGGTCAGTTTGTGTCAACCGCTCAGTTTGTGACCCTCTTCAGTTAGTTACACATGGCCCAGGTGCTGTGCTGCGTGCACGGCCTGGTCTTTCACTTTAAAGCTTTGTACAGCCTCATGTGACAGAGGCCACCCTTTTGCCTGTTTTCGAGGTCCTTGCCCGGCCTCTGGACTCCACCCACCTCCTGGCACCTGGCACTCTCCGGTCTTTAGTTTCTAGTTTTCACGAACTTTCCTTCAGCAGGTTCTATGCCACGCCTTTCCTGCCAGCCTTCTCAGGCTGGCCTGTGGCAAAAGTCTCTTTCTGTCTGATTCCGCCTCCCAGTCTTCTCCGCAATTCTCAGTCTACTTGCCTCAGGGCTATTGTGACCTAAAGATTGGCAGATGGCATACCTTGTTTCACACTTGTCCCGCGTGTGCTTCTGTCTCCTCCATCCACTGGGGCTAAAAGTTCCACATGGAGCTCCTTGACTTATATAGGGTGTGGTCTCCAGGTATTTTGAGGTGTCCTGAGGACTCATGAGGTCTCTCTTGGAAACAGGCAGTTTCTGAGGCTTCTGCACCTTTGCAGCCATGCCTCTCCACAAGGCACTTTCCGAAGGCCTTTCTCTGTCCCTCCTGGGCTGAAACTGTTGGCCAGTTCTGGGTCCTTCAAAATGAGGCAGTGAGAAACAGCTGAGGAGCATTCAGTAACCGAAAACTTCAGCTAATGTTTTCCAAAGGGTGGCTGAGTTGAGAAGCTTTCCTGCAGTTTCTTGGGCTTTGAAAAAGTCCATATGCTAACTCACTAAAGAAAACTAATCCATTACATATCTCCCTTTTTGTTAAATAACAAATTTTTCCTATATTTAACCTTGAATTTATATCAATATACATAAAATAATCTTAAATTTCTATTAATATATATAAAATAATCTTAAATATCCTATTAATATCTATCATTATAAACAAAATAACCTTAAATTTTAATTATTTTTTAATAATATAGAAAGAGAAAAAGAAAAGAGAAAGAAAGACAGGAAGAGATCCCTAAATCCAACTCCTATTTTAATTTTTCCTTGGGCATTACCAATATAACTTTTATTTTATTTTTTCCTTGACCATTCCAATAACCATTCATCCTAGACAACAGTAAACAATCACAACACATAATATATCACATAAAAAAATTCCATCCCACCCCTTGGGAATGGAGGTGTGTATATTTTGGGGTACCCTTTAAAAATTGAGATACTAGTCAATTCCCACCCCTTGGGAATGGAGGTGTGTATACAACCCCTTGGGAATGGAGGTGTGTATTTTGGGCACCCTTTAAAAATTGAGATACTGGCCAGTTCCCGGGAAAGCCAGCTATATCTATATCCCTTGCTGTCCAGTCTCTGTAGGATGATCATTTGAGCTAGCCCTTTTGAAATCGATTGGCATGCAAATGTTTTAAGAAAAACAGTGATTGAGGCAGTCTGCTAGGCTGAATCACCTGGCCTATTTGCTTTGTCTTTATTGTTGTCCAGTCTTTTGCTCTGAAAATAAATTTCTGCTCTAAATTTGAGCAGGTGAAAGGCATGGATCAATCGTATAAGCCCGTTTGAAGCATAATCTCCATCCATGCCAAATGAAAGATTGGAATATCATGAACACCAGACAGTTAATAAAAACTCTTACCATGAGTAGACATTCATGTCTCAGCTAATAGGACATTTTCCCTGGTCAGATCTAATCTTTATAAGTTTTGTTGGTAACCACATGTTTTCATTCTTATAGACACATGTGCGTAACCACATCCCCATCTTAAAACAATTGCAGGTTTCCACTCTAAAGTCAAAATATCCTTATAGTATATTAGGTGACTTAGTTCCTCAGTCTTTTCTATAACCCAGTGTCTCTCAGCTGCAGTAGTACCTTTTTCACCGACATTCAAAAAATTTAATGTTAGTTAAGCATTATGCAATCTGTCCCTGGGATTCTTTAATTCCCCTTTTTGTTTAATAAGCATCTCTTTTAAGATACAATTAACTCTTTATACAATTGGTGGTCCTGTAGGATTGTGTGTTATACCAGTAATATGCTTTATATTATAGTATGCAAAGAATTGCTTCATTTTATTAGATACATATGCAGGAGCATTATCAGTCTTAATTTGTGTAGGTATTCCCATAATGTCTAATTACACAATCAGCCTTTTCAGAACTTAAAGCAGTTGCCCATTGAAACTCTGAATATGCAGGGGGCCAAGATGGCGGTGAACTGCACAGACGCATTTTGAATGTGGGAGAGAAGAGCCATAGAAAACACAGAGTTGTGGGACACTGCAAAAACCGGAGGGTCTGGCCCCTTCGGGAACACACACAGCTCCCAAGGGACTGTTAAAAGTCCCAGGGGAAGGCTCTCCCCCATCTCTCACAGACACAGAAGCCACTAAACCCGGGATTCGGGAACTCCCATTTGGAGAGGCGCCTGGTAAGATCGATCCCAACACACAGCAGGCAGAATCAAAGGCCACATGGCGATCGCCCTCTAGCCTACTGGGCTTCCCACACCTCAGGAAGACCTTATAATTATTTAGGAAATTTTTCAGAATAGTTGAAGTCTTGTGGTCCCCCCCCCCCAGACGAAGAAAAAGGGCGCTCAGCAGGTGATCCGCAGCCGCTAGAACCAGAGCGGAAGGTGGGCGGGCAGAGCAGTTGGGGAGGGAAGCGGACACTGGTGGGAGGGGCCGAAGCTCCACCCACCCACGGCAAAGCAGCTAGGGCGAGAGGCCGGCTCTGACGGCGGGAGGAGCCGAAGCTCCACCCACTCACGGCAAAGCAGCTAGGGCGGGAGGCCAGTTCAGAAGGCAGGAGGGGCCGAAGCTCCGCCCACCCAAGGCGGAGCAGATAAGGAGGGAAGCGGCCACGCCTGTGGCGGAGAAGCCTAGTGGGTAACCAGAAGCCAGGGGACCATAGCTGTATTCGGGTAAACCCAGACACATTAGGTGTGGAGCCGGGCCCTGTCAGCCTCCTTGATGACAAACAAAGCCCACAAAATCTGTGCCTGGGCAAACAGGTCCATACCATTAGAACCATTGAAGGCTGATCACTCAGTGTGCAAAATAGAGAAGTCTGAACTGGAAGAGTGTAACAATCCCAGACCATTACTCACTACCTGGGAATAGGCTGCACCAGCTCACAATGATTCAGACTATTAAAACCACAGTGACCCTGAGATCACCCTGTAAGCAAGGACAGATAGCCAAGCAATTCGACTCCTTCACCAAAGCATCCCCTGTGGATCCAATCACAGAAAACGACAAGAACAGACAGCTAAACACACACACATGGCCAAAGGTACAAGAAAAAATAGAAATCAAGGAAATATGACTCCAACAAAGCAGAATTATCCTAGCTCATCCAATTCGGATGACCTCACACCAACAGTAACACATGAAAACGATGACAATTCTGCATTATGTAAAGTGATAGAGTCCCTTCAAGAAGAACTTAAATCTATGAAGGTATTCAAAGAAGCCACAATTTTACAAGCCAAAACAATGAACAATACCATTAAAGAGCTCCAAGCCAAGGTGACAGAGCTTGAACAGGAAAAAGACAAAGCAATGAAAGATTTTCAGACAAAAACAAGTAAGCTGGAGAAGGGAATGTACAAAACAAACAATACCATACAAGACATGAAAATAGAAATAGAAACAATAAAGAAAACACAGTCAGAGTTAAAAGAGGAAGTGGAGAACCAAGGGAAGAGAACAGGAACTACGGATGCAAGTATCAACAATAGGATGCAAGAGATGGAAGACAGGATCTCAGGCATGGAAGATTCGATGGAAGAATTCAGTACAACATCCAAAGAAAATGAGAAGGCTAAAAAATCTCTCACCCACAACATCCAAGAAATCAAGGACTCAATGAAAAGATGGAACCTAAGAATCATAGGCATAGAGGAAAGAGAAGACTCCCGACTCCAAGGTCCAGGAAATATCTTCAACAAAGTCATAGAAGAAAACTTCCCAAACCTGAAAAAAGAGATGCCAATAAAAATCCTGGAGGCTTACAGAACACCAAACAGATTAGATCAGAAAAGAAACTCCTCTCGCCACATAATAATTGAAACACCAAATGTACAGAACAAAGAAAGGATATTAAAAGCTGTAAGAGAAAAAGGCCAAGTCACATACAATGGCAGACCCATCAGAATTACACCTGACTTCTCCTCAGAAACTTTAAAAGCTAGAAGGGCCTGGACAGATATCCTACAAGTCCTGAGAGATCATAGGTGCCCAGCCAGACTACTATACCCAGCAAAACTCTCTATCAACATAGATGGAGAAAACAAGATATTCCATGACAAAATCAAATTTAAACAATATCTCCCCACAAACCCAGCCCTACAGAAAATCCTAGAAGGAAAATTCCATCCCAGAGAAGAAAACTTCACCCAAGAAAACAAAGGGAATAGAAAACCTCTCAGCAACTAAACCAAAAGAGACACACGACCATCACCTATACCAAACTAATGGGAAACAACAACCCCAGGTCACTAATATCCATCAACATCAATGGACTCAACTCCCCAATAAAAAGACACAGATTTACAGAGTGGATCCGCAAGCAAGACCCGTCCCTTTGCTGCATAGAAGAAACACATCTCATTACCAGAGATAGTCACTACCTCAGAGTAAAGGGCTGGGAAAAGGTTTTCCAAGCAAATGGACCCAGAAAGCAAGCTGGAGTAGCCATCCTAATATCAAACAAAACAGACTTCCAACTGAAGTTAATGAAAAAAGACAAAGAAGGGCATTATATACTCATTAAAGGGAATATTCATCAAGAGGAAATCTCAATACTGAACATCTATGCCCGAAATACAAAGGCACCTATTTTTGTAAAAGAAACACTTCTAAAACTTAAATTGCACATCGATCACAACACATTAGTAGTGGGAGACTTCAACACCCCACTCACAACAATGGACAGATCATCAAGACTGAGGCGAAACAGAGAAATATTGAGTCTAACAGAGATCATGAAACAAATGGACCTAACAGACATCTACAGAACGTTTCACCCAAACACAAAGGAATACACCTTTTTCTCAGCACTCCACGGAACCTTCTCCAAAATCGACCATATAGTTGGACACAAAGACAGCCTCAACAGATACAAGAAAATTGAAATAACCCCTGGTATCTTATTAGACCACCACGGAATAAAGCTGGTCTTCAACAGCAAAAGAATCAACAGAAAGCCTACACACACATGGAAATTGAACAGCTCCTTATTGGATGACCACTGGGTCAGGGAAGAAATAAAGAAGGAAATCAAAGACTTCTTAAAATCCAACGACAATGAAGACATAACGTACCCAAACCTATGGGATACAATAAAAGCTGTGCTACAAGGAAAGTTCATATCACTAAGTGTATTCAAAAAGAAAATTGTGACAGCTCATATTAGTGAATTAACAGCTAAGCTGGGTGAATTGGAAAAAAAAGAAGCAAACACGCCCAAGAGGAGCAGAAGGCAGGAAATCATCAAACTTAGGGCTGAAATCAACAACTTAGAATCAAAAAGAACTATACAAAGAATCAATGAAACCAAGAGTTGGTTCTTTAAGAAAATCAACAAAATAGACAGACCCCTAGTCAAATTAACTAAAAGGCAAAGAGAAAGAACCCAAATCAACAAAATCAGAAATGAAAAGGGAGAAATAACAACAGACATTGAGGAGATCCAGAAAATATTCGGGTCCTACTTTAAAAATCTATACTCCACCAAATTTGAAAACCTAAGCGAAATGGACAATTTCCTCGATAAATTCCACCTACCAAAACTAAATCAAAATCAGATTAACAGCTTAAACAGCCCAATAACCCCTAAGGAAATAGAAACAGTCATTAATAATCTCCCAACTAAAAAAAGCCCAGGGCCAGATGGCTTTAGCACGGAATTCTACCGGACTTTCAAAGAGGAGCTAACACCATTACTCTTCAAACTCTTCCACCACATAGAAACAGAAAGAACACTGCCAAACTCATTCTATGAGGCCACTGTCATTCTGATTCTTAAACCACACAAAGACCCAACAAAGAAAGAGAACTTCAGACCAATCTCCCTCATGAACATAGATGCAAAAATACTTAATAAAATACTAGCAAACCGAATTCAAGAACACATAAAAAATATCATACATCATGATCAAGTAGGCCTCATCCCAGGAATGCAGGGATGGTTCAATATACGAAACTCTATCAATTTAATTCACCATATAAACAAGATGAAAGAAAAAACCACATGATAATCTCACTAGATGCAGAAAAAGCATTTGACAAAATCCAACACCCCTTCATGCTAAAAGTCCTGGAGAGAACGGGCATACAAGGACCATACCTAGAAATAATAAAGGCAATATACAGCAAGCCAGTAGCCAACATCAAATTAAATGGAGAGAAGCTTGAAGCATTTCCTCTAAACTCAGGGACAAGACAAGGATGTCCACTTTCACCATATCTCTTCAATATAGTACTTGAAGTTCTTGCTAGAGCAATAAGACAACTAAAGGAAATCAAAGGGATAAACATTGGAAATGAAGAAGTCAAATTATCCCTATTCGTAGATGATATGTTAGTATACATAAGCGACCCCAAAAACTCCACCAAAGAACTGTTACAGCTGATAAACAACTTCAGCAAGGTGGCTGGATACAAAATTAACTCAAAAAAATCAGAAGCCCTTCTTTATACAACAAACAAGCATACCGAAAAAGAAATAAGGGAAACAACCCCCTTCACAATAGCCACACACAATATAAAATACCTGGGGGTAACTCTAACCAAGCAAGTAAAGGACCTATACAAGAAGAACTTCAAGCCCCTGAAGAAAGAAATGGAAGAGGCATTTAGAAGATGGAAAGATCTCCCATGCTCATGGATAGGTAGGATCAACATAATAAAAATGGCTTTTCTACCAAAAGCAATATATAGATTCAATGCAATTCCTATCAAAATACCAACACAATTCTTTATAGACTTGGAAAAAGCTATACTAAACTTCATATGGAACAACAAAAAGCCCAGAATAGCTAAATCAATCCTGTACAATAAAAAAGCATCTGGAGGTATCACCATCCCAGATTTCAAGCTGTACTACAGAGCAATAATAATAAAAACAGCATGGTACTGGTATAGAAACAGACCAGTGGATCAATGGATTCGAATTGAAGACCCAAACTTGGACCCACACACCTATGGCCAACTTTGACAAAGAAGCCAAAACTGTTCAATCGAAGAAGGACAGTATCTTCAACAAATGGTGCTGGTCCAACTGGATATCCACTTGTAAAAGAATGAAATTAGACCCATACCTATCACCTTGTACAAAACTTAATTCCAAGTGGATCAAAGACCTTAACATAAGGCCGGCCACACTAAAGATAATAGAAGAAAAAGTAGGAGAAACCCTCGAACTCATTGGCACAGGTGACAACTTCCTGAACAGAACACCAACAGCTCAGGACCTGAGATCAACAATCAATAAATGGGACCTCATGAAACTGAAACGCTTCTGTAAGGCAAAAGACACTGTCATTCGAACAAAACGGCAGCCTACAGACTGGGAGAAAATCTTCACCAACCCCACATCTGATAGAGGGCTATTATCTAAAATCTACAAAGAACTCAAGAAACTAAATGCCAAGAAACCAAATAATCCAATCAAAAAATGGGAGACGGAGCTAAATAGAGAATTCACAAAGGAGGAATTCCTAATGGCCGAGAGTCACCTGAAGAAATGCTCAACATCCTTAATCATCAGAGAAATGCAACTCAAGACGACCCTGAGATTCCATCTCACACCTGTCAGAATGGCTAAGATAAAGAGCTCAAATGACAGCACATGCTGGCGAGGGTGTGGAGAAAGGGGAACCCTCCTCCATTGCTGGTGGGAGTGCAGGCTTGTGCAACCACTATGGAGGTCTGTCTGGCGATATCTTAGAAATCTAGGAATAACTTTGCCTCAGGACCCAGCCATACCACTTCTGAGTATACACCCAAAGGACACCTCACAGAGACATAGGGAAGTCTCCTCATCTATGTTCATAGCACCCTTATTTGTAATAGCTAGAAACTGGAAACAACCCAGATGTCCCTCAACTGAAGAATGGATTAAAAAATTGTGGTACATCTATACAATGGAATATTACTCAGCTATAAGAAACAATGAAATCATGCAATTTGCAACCAAATGGATGGATCTAGAGAAGCTCATCCTGAGTGAGCTAACCCAGTCTCAGAAGGATGCACATGGCATCTATTCACTTATAGTAGGATTTTAGCTATATCGTACAGGATATCTATACTACAACCAACACACCAAAAGGAACATGGACATAAATTTCTTTTTTCTTTTCATTTCTTTTTCTTTTTCCTTTCCCTCTTTTTTTCTCTTTCTTTTTCCTCTCTTTTTTTTGTTGTTGTTCTTTGTTTTTGTGGGTTTGTGTGTCTGTTGGGTTTTTTTTTAGTTTTCCCCCCCCCCCCCCCGTAGCAAGGAGACACCTTTCACTGGCAGTACTGCCTTGTAGGCCCCCGGTGTATGAAGAGGCCCTCAGCACTCATATGACTCCTGATCTGTGGTGAGAGACTGGTATGCAGGGACACTCCACCCCAGAGGATCAAGATGGAAGGGTCAGGGAGTAGAGCATGGGAGGGTGGGGCTGGGAAGCAGGAAAAGAGGACAATATGTCAGGGATGTAACCGGAAGCAACAAACAAATTAATTTACTAATTAAAAAAAAAAAAGCAGGTAACAACGTTAAAACACTGTCAATAAAATAAAGGACACAGCCGTTCAACCTGGTTTTATTGTCCTCCAAGTGTCGAAAAAACGTAGAGCTAAGGTAAAATACAGGAGAAATGTGGTGTTAACCCATGCCTTTAACTTCAGCAGAGACAGGAGGAGCACCATAGAGTTAGTGGACTTATAAATTCTAGAGTTACAGGGAAAAGGGTGGTGAGGGTACACACCCTTAATCCCATCATTCAAGAAGAGTACACCCTTAACCCCAACACACTAGAGACAGAAACAGGCAGATCTCAGAGCTCAAGGTCAGCCTGATACAAAACAAACTCCAAATAAAGAAAAACTTCGATCCAGGAGTGGTGGAACACATCTTTAATCCCCTCAGATGGGAACCACAGGTCTCGGATCCCAATAATTAGAATGCAGAGACACACACATAGGATTTGGAAGGACCTAAGTTTAAAAGCTACTTACAAAAGGCCCACACAACACAAACAAATTGTCCTTCAAGACCTCAAAATATATACACTAAAGCTGGTTTAGCTCCAAAATAACAAAATAATTTATTCTTTAAACCAGATTAAAAGATAACACTTTATATATTGTCAAAAACCAAATTTGCTTCAGGAGAAATATTACCTACCCCCTCCCCCCCCAAAAAAAGAGGGCGATTGTCCCTGAGTGAGGATTAGGGCAGGGCTCTGTTCTTATCTTTCCAGGAGAATCAAAGCATCCATTCAAGGAACCCAGGGACAACTGGACAACGGAAACCTCAGCAGAAATCAGAATCAGACACCTAAAGAAGACGAGTGACCCAGATGATTCAGCCTGACAGACTCCCTCAATAGATGTCTCCATCAAAAGCCTACAACCACAACAACTCAATATCGCTAAGACCGTTCAGCCCTACACAATGCCCCAGCCAGAACCTCAGTAAAGCCTGGAAGTTCAGCTTCTGCCTACAAACTCCTTAGGACATCTAAACAGCTGAGAACAGAAGGACTGAACATAAAAGGATTGTACTAACATTTTTAACCATTTTTCCATTTTGGTACGGGCCCCAAACAGGTTTACTACGACCCAAATCAGCAGGAAGTCATTTTAAGAGAGCTACGTCCCATACCCATAGGGTGGGGAGGGTGTTTCTCCGCCCCCCCCTTTTTTGGTTATTTAAAGGACAACTGAAAACTCTGTTATTTAGGGGAAGAGATTACAAGTTGTTAAATGGTCCTGTTTAATGGGTTTTGGAGGTTAGACCCAGGGTATTCCTTCTTTCCCTTTTCTGTATCCTTCTTTATCTCCTATGTAGGAATGCACAGACTTGAGAAAAATTGAGACATAGACATAGCACAGGAAGGACCAAGAAGAAGGGTCAGATTATTGAATATGCCCTTATACCTTTGTATATTGATACAAAATCAGTAGTATATTTGGCTAAAGTGGTATTGACCATTGTTTATTGTGCAAAAATAAGATTGTACTGGACTACGTTGGTATTGATATTTGTATATTGATACAAAATTAAGATTATAGTTGGCCACAATGGTATTGAACTTGTATATGGACGCAATATTAAGATTGTATTGGGCCACATAGGCATTGATCTTTGTATATTGATACAAAATTAAGAGTATATTTAGCCACATTTGAATAGATCTTTGTATATTGATACAAAATTAAAGGTAACGCTTCCTAATCGAATCATACCTAGAGATACTTAAAAATGAAATGTGAAGCTCTGGCCTCTTAATACCAACCGTCTTAAACTGTTTAGGATAGTTAAGAAAAACAAACTCCTAGTCATGCATGCATGTCATCTTGTTAGCTACTATGACAGTCTATCACAGATATTCTCTAAGCTATTCAGTAATCAAGTTGTTAAGAGACAAGCAACATTTGCTTATCTAAATACAAGAGATAGATAGGGCATCTTCAAAAACCCCAAGAGATCTGCAGAATATGGCATTCAAAGATGTGGTCTTAAATTAAGATTTTTTTTGATATCGTGACATATCAGCTCCTGACAGCACCCCCTATTCTACTCCAAGTAGAAGATAAGCATCGAAGAATCTCCAGTGTGAGATGGTTGAATTAGTGGCAAGCCTATCTCTTGGCATGTAAAAACTCCTTGCTTCAACTGCAGACAGACTGCTGTCCAAAAAGGACAAAACTTGATAGCAGGGAAGTCGACAGCCTAGCTCTGCCAAGACAGGGTAGGTAAGTCCTTCATAATCCCTGCTCTACAATAAATGTCTGTCAGAGAAACAGGACCAAAAGGCTGAAGACTGATGCTGGAATGTATGGAGAGAAAATGGGAACTGTCCAGTAGTCACTGGTTTGTCATTTCTTAGTATTTGAAGCTGCAGGCACTGCACTTCCTATATAATCAGATATATTTATCCTTAGCTCTCTGAGGTGGTTGAAGAATAGGCAGCTTGAGTCTCATAGCTAAATTTTGAGTTGTTTAGGAATCAAGAGGGTGTTCTAGATCTAAGAAGATGGTTATAATAGTGATGCAAGTTAGTATGAAAGCTAAGTCAGTTATAGAACTTTAAAGTCATGGAGATGGTTAGAAGGTAGAAGGTTAAAATCAGGGGCCAAATATGTATGAACTGGATATTGGGAAGGTATACTGGGCCATTTAACTCTCATAAATGTGGCATATTTAATTCTGCTGTTTTGTATAGAATTTACTGTTATAAGAGAAAGAACCATTTGTTGGATTGAAAAGGAAAGCTGTTGGGGGGGAAGAGGGTGGAAGGGTGGGACAGGAAGGGGGAATAGGGAAGGGTTTGCGACTGAGATGTAACTTGAAAAAAAAATAAAGTACTTATAAAAAAAAAAGAAACTCTGAATATGTTTCAATGATATGATGTACGCATCTTTGTTTTCCAAATTCTGCAAAATGAAATACATCCATTTGCCAGATTTTATTCTTTTTAGTGCCTTAGGGTTACTACCAGCAGGTAATGGAGGTTGGTTATACAGAGAACAACACTTTCTTATTACTTCTTTGGCTTGTTGCCAAGTGATAGAGAAATATTTTCTTTAAACCTGAGCTATTAACATGATATCTATACAATATCTGTCCAGGCCCTTCTGGCTTTAAGAGTCTCCTTTGAGAAGTCGGGTGTAATTCTGATAGTTCTGCCTTTATGTGTCACTTGGCCTTTTTCCCTTGCAGCTTTTAATATTCTTTCTTTATTCTGTACATTCAGTGATTTGATTATTATGTGGTGGGAGAAATTTCTTTTTTGGTCCAATCTATTGGTGCTCTGTAAGCTTCTTGTATGTTTATAGGCATCTCTTTCTTTAGGTTGGGGAAGTTTTCTTCTGTGATTTTGTTGAAAAATATTTTTGGGGGCTTTGAGCTGGGAGTCTTCTCCTTCTTCTACTCCTGTTATTCTTAGGTTTGTTTTTTTTTTCATATTGTCCCAGATTTCTTGCATGTTTCTGAGACTGAATATTTTCTTTGCTCAATGTATTCATTTCTTCAATTGTATCTTCTAGGCCTGAGATTCTCTCTTCCATTTCTTGTATTCTGTTCGAGATGCTTGTGACTGTAGTTCCTGTTCTCTTCTGTAGATTTTCTATCTCCAGGACTCCCTCAGTTTATGTTTTCTTTATTTCTCTATTTCCATTTCCAGGTCTTGTACCATTTTATTGATTTCCTTCACTTGATTGATTGTATCGTCCTACATTTCTTTAAAGGATTTATTCATTTCATTCACCTGTTTGATTTAATTTTCTTGCATTTCTTTAAGGGATTTATTTATTTTGTTTACCTGATTCACTTTTCTTCTATTTCTTTAAGGGATTTCTTAATTTTCTCTTTTAAGGCCTCTGTCATCATTATAGGGTTCGATTTTAAGGTCATTTTCTTGTGCATTGGTTGTGTCAGGACATCCAGGGCTGGCTGTTGTGGGATAGCTGTGCCCTGAAGGTGCCATATTGCCCTGGCTCTTGTTGGTTGTGTCCTCACACTGGCCTTTGGCCATATGTCTATCCTGGTTGTTCCTGGCTGTCCTTTCTGCAGCAGGCCTTGATGTACCTGTGGTCCAAACCTGGGTGTTTCTGCTGCTGCAGGACTGATATAGGCCAGTGGAGCAGTGTCTGGACAATAATGCTCAGGGGGACAACACAAAGCTCAGGGCACCTAGAGCCCCAGGGACTCTGGATGCTCCTGGTGCAGCTGATCCTGTGAAGGTCAGTGGGGCAGTGGTCCCACACTTCAGCTGAATTTTCCTGGTGTAGCAGGCTGGGGTGTTCCTGGTATAGGTCTGGTGATCTCTAGATGTTCCTGAAGTCGCAGGCCTGGTGACTCCAGGTGGACCTGGTCTGGATGCCGGTGCTGGGTGCTCTTAGTGTTATCAGGCCTGGTAACCTCTGGTGTGGCAAGGTGGGGACAGTGAAGCTTGGAGCACAGTGCTCAGCTCAGGTCAGCTGGGTGTGTCCCAGAACACTGGGCAGTGCGGGGATTTGTGCAGTGAGGGAAGAGAAGGGATCCAACCTGGATGTTTCTGAAATTGCAGGGCTAGGGACTAGAAGTGTAGCTGGGTGTTCCTGGTTCAGGTTTGGTAACCTCTTGTGGGGTGATGTTGGAACTTCATGAGCTTTCTTAGTGCTTACAATGTATTGCAGAGTGATAAATGACCTACAGTGCACATCCACAAAGTGGGAAATGACGATAAGGGGATGCTTCTGAGTCATGTTGACTCATAAGGAGAGATTTGCCACAAAAGAACATGGCCTTGCTTTACTGTAAAGGTTTGCTTTGTGTGTGTGTGTGTGTGTGTGTGTGTGTGTGTGTGTGTGTGTGTGT
>CAJQZJ010033695.1:1089980-1102386 GCA_907164525.1 Lophiomys imhausi | reverse complement strand
GTGTGTGTGTGTGTGTGTGTGTGTGTGTGTGTGTGTGTGTGTGTGTGCATGTGAGTGTGTGAGTGTGTATCTGTTGTGCATGTGAGTGTATAAGTGCGTGTATCTGTGTGTGTGTGCGTGTGTGTGTGTGTGTGTGATATGTTGTGCTGGTCCCAATAGAAGCCAGAAGAGGATTTGGAGTAGCAGGCAGTTGTAAGTCACTCAGTGTAGGTATAAGAACTAAGCTCAAGTCCACTGAAAAGCAACAAGAGCTGATAATAGGTGATCTAACTCTTCTATCCGCCAAATCTCATCTCATTTAAAAAATACATTTTTCATATAGTGGTAAAGATTCCCAAAGCTTACCATTTTAATTATGTTTGAGGATATAGTTGAGTGCCCTTACAGTGTGTTTTAGTTACTGTTGCGTTGCTGTGAGGAGACACCATGACTAAAGCAGCTTTTATAAAAGAAAAGATTTAATTGGTGGCCTGCTTACAGTTTTAGAGGGTTGGTCCATGATCCTCATGGCAGAAAGCAGATAGGGATTGTGCTGGAGCAGTAGCTGAGAGCTTTACATCCTGATCCACAAGCAGCAGGCCAAGAGACAGAGACATGGACCTCACTGGTGTGAGATTTTAAAACCTCAAACCCACCCTCAGTGACATATCTCCTCCAACAAGACCATAACTGCTAACCCTTCCCAAACAATTTAGCTAAAAGAGAACAAGCATTCAAACATATAAGCTATTGGGGGCCATTCTCTTTCAAACCACCACATATTGTTATACAATATTTACTATTTAAAAATGTTTATTTGAGGGGCTGGAGAGATGGCTCAGAGGTTAAGAGGACTGGCTGCTCTTCCAGGTCCTGAGTTCAATTCCCAGCAAGCACATGGTGGCTCACAACCATCTATAATGGTTGTAATGAGATCTGGTGCCCTCTTCTGGCCTGCAGGCTTATGTACTTCAACTCAGAACATTGTATATATACATAATAATAAGTCAATAAATCTTTTAAAAAATTGTTCATTTGAATTACATTCAGGTGTATATTTCATTTACTGATCATATAGTACAAACACATAGACATCAGTTCTGTATCAGTATCTAAGTTTCAAAGGGTAGAATAAGTAGGATAAAATATGTATATATTTATTTTTACATCACCCTTTCTTTAGAGAATTTAGCTTAATATTGGGCATCTGGGGCTCATTACACTCACTTCATTTCCAATACATTATCCAAAGAACTCAAAACTCTCACTTTTGACATACCTAATGTAGAGTTTAACACAGTTCCTTTGGGGTACTTAGAACAGCTTTGACAGAACTTCAGAGCAGAGCTTGTCATCTGGACGTCCACTCTGGTAGGGGTCAAATCAAAAGCTGCTTTGGTGATATTTGGTATGGATTTAGCCAAGTCTTGGGACTTGTAGCCCAATCTTGTATCCCAGATTGGCTATAAGCTGTGGTCGTCCTGCCTCAGACTCCTGAGTGCTGAACCATTATACTCAATTTACTGCAGTGTTGAGGACTGAACTCAGGGTGTCTTGCATACTAGGCCAGCACTCTACCAACTGAGATATGTCCTCTGCCCCTCCCTCCAGATATGACAAGTCAAGTGTGAGCTGTGTCCCTTAAATGCTGCTAGTTTGGAGGCAGTGACTGTTTAAGACCATGTGACATTTCTATTCATTAGGTTTGCATGTTGAGAGATAAAATACACCTCATACAGCTGTATTTCTGTGAAAGTCGCTACAGGTTTATGGGGGTGCTAAAACGGTGCCACAAACATGGAAATTAGTGTCGGCATCGTATCAGATCCTTTATATATGGCTCTTATTTTAGGGAAACATACGATGGTTATTTGGCACTTTCAGATAAGTAGGTTGGTTTTTCAAATTTGAGTCCCTGTCAGATCCCCAGCCAATCTACCAGTACGCTTTTCCACAGCCTCTTTCCTAGACAAACACCATTGAGCACTTCAGAAATATCAGATTAACATTAATACCCTATGGATTAGGGGCCAGACAAAAGTGGGTTTAGGAAAACACTGGAAGTAGAGCCTGCCGGTTACTTCACTCAGATCAGTTTCCTGCAGGCCAAGCTCTCAGAACTGTGAGGGACAAGAAGCTACTTAAAAATGTCTGCCATTTTGAGCCTGGAGACTGTGAAAATGATGGAGGAGAAACTAGATAGCCTGGAGAGCGTTTGTAGCAATCCCTTCTAGGAGGGGCTCCTACATTCCAGCTGGGGGATTTTCTCTTTTCTTTTCCTTTGTTCTCCACTCAATTTCCCTTCTTTCCCCCCCTCCCCTCTGCATTAAGTCTGACTGTGGATTTTGAAGCTGCTTCTTTACCGGGGCCAGAACTCCAGAGTACTAAAGTCATTATCTTCTGACAGGACGATGGTTTTGGCTTATAGGTGTGAGGGAAAAAGCCCATCATATCAGCCATTCAGCACACAAATGGAGACAAGGTGAAAAGCCAGCCAATACATGCACTTGTCTCTGATGCCATTTGGTGTGAGTTTATGACTTCCAGCAGTCTTCAGGCATATGCAGATAATAAAACTGTAACCTCGAAGGCAGCTGCATACCATTTACTCATGTATAAAAATTCCAGTAAGGAGTGTTCATCTGCCTTCTGTGAAGGTTTCTTTTTCCAGCCTCCTCAGAAGCACAAGGGGCTCAATTCTTAGCAACTATGAAAGACTGCTATTGGATTTAAATATGCCCAAACTCATCTCATTTTCTCAGGCACCTTTTTATGTGTATAGCTGTCCTTCTCCTTCCGCTTCTTCTGAAAGGCTCTTTGTGACTCCTACTGAAGTTTTTATAATTAAAATTCCCTCAAATCATCATTATTATATTCAAAGAGGCTGCTCAAATCAAGGGCATTATTATTTTCATTCCCAATAGTTTCCAAGTCTATGGGCTTTTAGAGACAAAAAGTCAATCATAATTCTGAGGATGTAGTTGTTTATTATCCTACAATTTATACATGAACCATTATCATATTTTAGAGGAGATAAATGTTCACTCTATCACTGTGGATACATTATATTTCCTTTTCTGTAACTGTGAAAACACGAACAAAAAACATGTTATGTAACTGGCAACCCCCTCCCCCATAAAGGAACAAATGGTGACAAGGCGTTGGCAACTTCTTGGCTATATTATATCATTTGTCTTTGCTGTTCATGCCTCACTACCTTATGATTTCACGACGTTGTTTTCCCCTATTATTCCAGTAGCCTCTCCAGTGATCTACTGTAAAAAGATAATGCATTTTAATGGCAAAATCAAGAAGAGAGAAGTTACTAGGCCTAGAGTAAATACTTGTATCGATTGGTATCGGTTCCTTTCCTTGTGCCTATCAGCTCAGCCAGGCCGGAGTCATTCACTGCTTAGTTATTCAACCAACTGTGTTCTGCACAGAGTAGAGACTCATCTGTTCACTCTGAGTCCAAAGCAGTTTCTAAAATCCATGCACTGAAGTGCTGTTTACTAGTAAATGATCCCTCACTCAAATGCATTTTCTGTTTCTCATTGTTACTCTAACAAACAGGATTGTTGTAAAAAGTTAACATTTTTACAGTGGGTTAAGATCACCAAATTAAAATCTGCAGCCTTCACTTTGTGACTCAGGTTCTGAGTTTTAAAGTCTTAACCATTGCCACAGCCTGGGCCTGACTGTGCCATATTTAATATCCTCAGTATCTAGATTTTTTTTTTAGGGCTATTTTCATTTTACACCAGTGTGCTTGCCTGTAGATTCCTAATTGTCCTCAATGTATGGATGAACTCTGAGCTAAGTTGAGTTGGAGTGTCCCCCAAAAATGTGTTAAAATGTTTGGTAACCAACCTGGTGCTACTGGCAGGTAGTGGAAGCTTTGGGGACTTGCACTGGAGGGGCATATTAGGACTCAGACCCTTCCTCTCGATGTGCCTTTCTGTTGCCAAGAGGTGAGCAGGTTTCCTGTACCATGTGCTTCCAACCTGCTAAAGACTCTACTTTGGGGCTCTGAATACAATGTAGTAGCTTTTTTATATGGTTGGCCCTTTAAGTAACTGATGTTGATCTTGCAGTCAAGACCCTTGTCAGTTGGTTTGGCCTTTGTCCTTATGGTGTAACTCTCCCTGTCTAGTACATGGTGTGAAATGAACAGAGAGAGACAGAGGCACAAAGGGAGAGAGAAACACACAGAGATAGAGACACAGAATACAAACGAGATAGAACATGTGTGCATATATTAGACTGATGGGATGTAAGGGATCCAGGAAGATCCTGGAAAATTATATCTTGTCCAAGTTTGCAGCTATTTTATCCCTTCAGAAGACAGTGCATTCCATTTACAGGGTTCACTTTTAAGATGCAAATTTTTAAGATACAGACTCTTCTACAAAGCACTCTCATTTTGTAACCCATGTTTAGTTCAGTACCAATCTTGCCTGCCATTTGGGGGAGATTAGAGGAGATCAGAGACCACGATAGACTCACTTTATTTTATTTTTCTGGTTAGATATAGTCAAAAGTCTACAAGCTTTTGGATAAGGGATTATTTTTTTGAAAGGCAAAGCTGTGGTTCTAGGTTCCTCTGTGAGCTTAGTTTCTTCCAACTAGCCTGCCAAGCAACCTACTAACCTAAGGGATTTCCCATTTCCAGACAAAGGAACAGAGAGTTAAATAACCTGCCTAAGGTTGAACACTAAGAATTAAAGATTCTGGATTTTATGGTGATTTTGGTCTATTCTTACTGTGACATGCTACCTTACACTGAACACTAAATATTCAGAAGACAACTGTCATTGGTACAAAGGATGCAATGCATGCTTCTTTGTTTTAGTGTGAGGATTAATGTGTCCAACATAAAGCGTTCCTACAGATGTCCCAGCATCTGGACACAGTCTGCTGGGATCTCTTATTCGGCAAATGGATGATGCAGTTTCAGTTTAAGGAGTTCCCTTGAGTTACAGAGGATGGCACTCTGGCTCCCATAGAACTTTGCACCAGGGATGGAGACTCCTATCCCATAACAGGCTGATCTATTGGCTGATGCAAAGTGAGGCCCTGGTTTATAATACTTTGAAAAGTTTTCTGGAGAAGCCCCACACACTATACAAAGCAATCGCCATAACCAATGAGCACATGTGAAGACAGCTAGCAGCCTTTTGAAGACCCTGCCAGGAGTGGTTATGGGTCTATGGCTTGGCAATATAAGTGCTGGACTAAGAAGCTGGCATGTTCTAGATTGAATGAGGAAAAGGGCATGTCCATCTAATGTCAGTGGCCACTGAGATTGGAAGGTCCTACAGGAACAAATCTACAACAAAAGTCAACCTCAGAAAACTGTCCATTAGGACTGAATGTTTGGAACTTGAATGTTCTCCCATGACCATGTATTAATGGCTTGAGACTGAGGGTGGCACTATGGGGAAGTATTAGAACCTTTAGGAGGTGGGTAGATTGGAGGGTCGGGACAGCCCTCAAGGGGACTGAGAACAGAGGCCTTCCTCCTTACTCTGTTTTGTTTATTAGCCACAAAGTGGGCAGTTTTGCTCAACCATGAACTCTTATAGTGATGTGAGACCTTCCCAAAGCAAAGAAGCCTACTAGGCCTTGACTGGCCCCTCCAAACTGCAAGCATAAGTAGCCCTTTTCTATTATACATTAAATATGTTGGGCATTTTGTTATAGCAACAAAAAGCCAACTAAAATAAACAGCAACTCTTTTTAAGTGCTTTATGCAGCAAAAGTGGATAGACACATGGCAGTAAAAAAAAAAAAAAGAACATAGACTTGAGGACTATTTCTTTGGTTTTCTACAAAGTTAGTTACAGGGTACTTTGGGGAAAAAGGGGTGGACTATGTTCATAATTGCACTTTACAGCATAGAGACCACAGTCTTCTCATTTCACTTTCTAGAATCTTCTATCTCTTTCTTCCCCCAAGACTTTTATTCTCAGCTTAGTTATGACCACGGAGTTCCTCCCTGTTCAGCATACAGTGAATGCTCCACAAAGCCTCACCAATAGTTTATGTATTTAAACCTTGTTAGGAGCTGGGTAGTAAATAGGAAAGAGCCTATGTGTTACATTACATTTTCTTCACTAGACAAAAATTTTCACTGAAATGTTCAGAGTTTGCCTCGGTATATCTTAGTAAAGGAGAATCTGTTTGTTAGTAGTGGGCTGATCAATGGTTGAGAAGCATTTATGGTAAATTATAACCAGTAACAGAAGGATGACATTAAAATCTTTCAAAGCATTTGGTTTAGGGTCAGATTTTCATTTTCCAGTTCTGGCAAAATACACGATATTAAATTATCATCTTACCCATTTTAAGTACATCTGCATTCATTTCCAGAACCCTGGATCCATTTAACAGTTTTTTCCTACCACCCCCTTCCTAACCATCAGTCTAGAGTCAGCAGAGATCATTGAGATTACAGGTTATCTCATTTTGTAGGTAAAGAGGAAAAAGGAAGCCGGGCGGTGGTGGCGCACGCCTTTAATCCCAGCACTCGGGAGGCAGAGGCAGGCGGATCTTTGTGAGTTTGAGGCCAGCCTGGTCTACAAAGCGAGTCCAGGACAGCCAGAGATATTCAGAGAAACCCTGTCTCGAAAAACCAAAAAAAAAAAAAAAAAAAAAGAGGAAAAAGGAAACTAGCAGAGGGATTACATAGAGTCTAAAGCCATTCAGAGGCAGAGATTTGGCTCCATCTTCCGAATCCAGAACCCGCCTGCTGTACGGTAGCCGAGCCCCTTCCCACTTCTCATCAGCGTTGCCTCTGCTCTCATCCCTCAATACAGTGATCTACATGATTCTTCAGTCCATTTTTTTATTGCATTAACATAAAGGGTATATTTACTTCTTTTTTATCTTAAAGATTTTTGGCTGTACTTTTAAACTCCAACTAAGCAGCCATGTCAGGGAAGCAAGTGATCTTTTAGATGTAGTTTGAGACAAAAGTCTGCAGTTTGTGAACTTCTCACAAGAGCTTCACTTATGCAGCTCCTCCAACCAGCTACAACTCTAGAAGCAGGGCCACTGTGGCTTTCCTCCAAACTGAGAGGGTGACTCACAGTACAGTGAACAAGAAAGCTGCTGGCCAGAATTTATGGATATTGTTCTTTTTAACCCAATGAGCATTGCAATGCATTATCACTTATATCACGCCAGATTGCCCAGTCGCCCTGCATAATATTACTTCAATCCATTTAGAAACAGGTCCAAATTGTCATTTCTTTTTCTTTTTTTTTTTTTTTGGAGTAATGATCAAGTATTGACATGCCTTGAGTCTGTACAAATGGCTACAACCTCCTTGCATGCAACCTAGTCAATAGAGTCTGATGCTCACTAGGGATTTGGAAATCAATGTCGTTTTCCTGTTATTCTTTTATGATTAAATCAATTGAAGTTATTTACTCATAGCAGAAAATATGGGTGATTGCCAACCCTCTGGCTTAGTGAATTGCTTCTCACTACTGTTGCCCTGTAATGAGAAGGTACATGCACGCTTCAGGGGCTGGCTAAAACCTGTTCATGTATAGTGGCAATTTGAGATGCAGAAAGTGTCTATGATTAAAGGCTGAGAGTGTTGAATGCCAAAGGGCATCTTTATCATTTGGCATTGTATTAACATTGACAAATGAGGAAAACACACTCAGAAAACTCACCATTGGTCAAATGGTGCTCAATTACAGAAGCCAAGCCAGGCGGCAGCCAATGGATGCTCTTGCCACCTCCCCCCTTCTGCTTTGCAAGGATCCAGTGAAGACAATGAGAATGTCAACTGAGCTACATGAATGAGGCCTAGTTGGTGATGGGTTTTTCTCTCGTTCGCATGTGGTGAGTGACCTACAATGTTTTGATGTGACAATAAATAATGGCTTGTATAACATGGACTGCATTTAATGTTTTTGAATGCACGATGGTATAAGGATGAAAGCTATTAGAGATGGCAGTAGAAATGGCTGGGGAAGCAGGAAGGGGCCATGGCAGAAAAATGCATCTCCAGTGCAGAATGTCTGTGCTTGTGTGCTCTCTATATGAAACACATGATAAATTTGATTTTAGACTGGTCTGAACAGCTAGCTGCACTGGACCATGACAGGCCAAGACTTTTAGAGACACTTGAGCTATTTTTCTTTTTCTCTATTGATGAAAATGACACAGAAACATAAAATCAAGTGGCTTTGGTCAACTTTTCTTAAATGTTCTGAATTGTTCTTAACTTCTATAACTGCTTTCCTCAGTAAAACCTGCTTAGAAAAGAGGAAAAATAGGGGAAATTATGAAATCATCCATAGTTTTAAGATAGAGGTCTTGCTCAGTGGAGCACTGGGAATGGGTGCATCTAGATGGAGAAGGTTATACTCCACACCTGTCCCAGAGGCATCTCCTAAAAGTACAAGAGCCATACCCACTAGCATGTACTGTTACCTAAGTCTGACGGCTGAGACCTCACCTCCTGCCTTGCCCATCAGGGGAACATGGTTCTGGAAGCAAAAGAGGGGCTTCCTCTGAAACTTTAAGATGCTCACTGACAAGTGAAATGAGTCAATTGAGGCCAGATTAGAGTATATGCAGGTTTATTGGGAAGCATCTCTCTTGTGTGTTTACTGGACCCAAGGAAAGGCGCCAGGGAAGTTGCCATGAAGAGGAAGACAGAGGGGAGGGGGAAGAGAAGGAAAGAGCACATGCGTGAACAGCAGTGAGAGAGATGCATAGAGAGAGAGAGAGAGAGAGAGAGAGAGAGAGAGAGGGAGAGGGAGAGAGAGAGACAGAGAGAGAGAAAGAGAGAGAGGGAGGGAGAGAGAGGGAGAGAGAGAGCAAAATGTCTGAATTATATAGGAAAGAGCTTCTTGGGGAGGGAAGCCCAGCCCCTGGACTGCAAAGTTCAGGGTAGAGGGTGGGGTGTGCCAACCATGCCCTGTAACAGGTAGGGACTGAGGGATGCTGGGAGAACCTGGAGACCAGGCACACTTTATAAGGTGGCTGACTACCAAGTTGTGTTTCTCAATTATCCTTAACAGTTTGCAATAATTTAGTAGTCATTGTAATGTTAAAAACAAAGCAAAGACATAGAGCATAACCATATTTTTAGAAGGTAAAACTTTCATAACCCTAACCCTAACCCTAACCCTAACCCTAACCCTAACCCTAACCCTAACCCTAAACCTAACCCTAACCCTAACCCTTTATAACCCTAACCCAGCCACTAGGTGAGTTCTGGGCCAGTAAGATTCTCTGGCTCAAAACTAACAACAAACAAGAAAAAAGAAAAGAAAGGAACAAAAAGCAAAAAAAACAAAAACAAAGACCACAAGAACAACAAAAAGTACTAACAGTGACATGTCTCTCAGGGCAGTGTGTGGTAAGCCTCAGATAAATGCTACCAATTCTTTTTCTTTTTCTCCCCCTCCTCCCTTCCTCCCTTCTCTCTCTCTCTCTCTCTCTCTCTCTCTCTCTCTCTCTCTCAACAAGGTCTTATGTATCCATTTAAACTTCTGGTCTTCCTGCCTCTGCCACTTGAATGGTAGGACTACATGCAAGTACCACCATGGCTGGCTGGTGGAGCGGTCACTGTCACAGGCTGTAGGTGAGTGGGAAGAAGCTACTCTTACTGCCCCCGCCCCCCGCAGGTAGGGACCATTCCTGCTGAGGCCCTCTTAAGCATAAAAGAACACCAAAAGGAAAGGAGGGGGCTCCTACTGGTGTCATCGCTGAAAAGCTGTGCTCAATGCTCAACAGTTTAGGATTGAAGCATTAACAGGGCAGTGGCTTTGATGGCAGCCACCTCTCTAAGCAGAGGGCACCCTGGGTCAGCTTCTCATGGCAGTACTAGTGGCAACAGTGAGGTATGGCCCTAATGCACAGCTCAGGGAGGGAGGCAGGGGAGATAGCAGTGAAGTCATGAATGCGTACAAGATGCCATTTGGGACATCCAAAAAACTGGCTCAGGGGAGGGGGCAACTCAGAGGGTGGGCTGGATTAGATTTTAAAATAACATAGATGTGGGCTGAAGATCTAGTTAAGTTTGTGATTCAATGACAAAAGAATACATGGGAACCTCCCCCACCATGAGGCCCAGGGCTGGTTTAAAGTAAGTGCTGCTGGTTCCTCTGGGGTTATTTGAGTCCTGGAAAGCATGCTCTTTACCAGGATAGGCCACTGCCTGAGGGTTTGAAGCAACTGATCTGTTTGTTAAAACTGCTCCTTGTCAGAATATTCAGGAGAGAAGAAACCATAATATAGTGTTCAGAGAGTGCCATTCTGTCTTGTTACAAGGAGGAGATAAGGAAAAAGGAGAGGCCTTAGAGAATGAACATTAATTCTTATTCAGTGGCTCGAGAATGTTTAAGTGTGGCTTTATTCTAGAAAAAGATGAGGTGGCTTTTGGTGTACATAGCACACGTGGATCTTTGTCCATAATGCCAGTTTCTTCTGGCCACAGCTTAAACATGTCTCTGTGCCAAGTGGCGACCCTGGAACAAGGCAGTGAGAAAGATCATGCAGCAAACAGAGGACAGAAGACATGGTAGCTCTAGATGGCCTCGGCTGAGGGGTGAGTTACTATATCAGACTTTCGACAGGACAAAAGAAGGTGATTTGTTGAGAGCTTTGTCAACTTAACAGGATCTGGAATTACCTAAGAGACAAGCCTCCAGACACTCCTGTGGGGAATTATGTATATTATGTAACCCTGGGCATCCCTATAAGAATGACTTTCGTTGGGTTAATTGAGATAGGAAGACCCAACCACTGTAGGCGGCACCATTCCCTGGGTGAGGTCCTGACAGCAAGCCAAGCACAGTGTTCATTTCTTTCTGCAACTTTGATTATGGGTCCAATGACCAGCTGCTTCAACCTCTCCAGCCCAGGATGTGACTTTCCTACCATGATGCACTAAACTTTTGACTGTGAGGCAAAATAAATCTTTCCTTCCCTCCATCACTTCTGTCACAGGAACAGGAAAAATAAACAGTACAGGTGTAGTGACAGATGCCAGAAGGGAGGGGGGGTGACTGATATTTAGGGGTGTGATAAACCTTGCAGATGTTGCCCTAAGACTTTGCAGGAGTCAGAAAGTGCGTCTCCCACAAGCAGGTGAGAACTCTGTTTATCAAAGGCCTGCATCACAAGATATGCAGATCGTGCCATGGGTGGGTGAGTCCTGCTTGTTATATCTGTAGTAGATTGCTTTGGGCACACTCCTTCACGAGACAGTCATTATCTTTAAAGAGAGCTACAGGCCATCCGAGAGGGTCTCAGAAGTCCTTACTAGTCCTTCAGTGACTGCACTGGCTAGCCATTGCTGCCATTCTCAGAGGGTAAGCCATCATATTTGGAAGCCACTATAATTAGAGGAGGCCCTCACAACCCTCAGAGGCAAAAATATGAAGCAGGGAGGCTTCCAGTTAGTTTTATTGAAACAAAGGGTAGGATCTTTATAGAAGGCAACATGGCAATTGTTTCGGTTATTTTTCTGTTGCTGTGGTAAAATACCATGACCAGGGAAATTTATAGAAAAGAAGAGTTTATTTGGGTTTACGGTTCTAGAGGTTTAGAGGTCGTTATAGCAGGACTGCATGATGGCAGGCAGCAGGGATGGTGATTGGAGCAGGAAGTGAGAGCTGAGACTTTATATCTTAATTGATGAGCCTTTAAGCAGAGAGACTGAATGGCACAAGGCTTTTAATCTCAAAGTTTACCGACAGAGACATACATCCAGTAACAAGGCCATACTTCCTAAGGCTCTCCAAACAGTACCACTAACTGGGGATTAAGTGTTTAAATACGGGAGCCTGTGGAGGACACTTCTCACTCAAACCACCGCAGTCAAGAATGAGTATTATAGCCGGGCGGTGGTGGCGCACGCCTTTAATCCCAGCACTTGGGAGGCAGAGGCAGGCGGATCTTTGCGAGTTCAAGGCCAGCCTGGTCTACAAAGCGAGTCCAGGACAGCCAGAGCTGTTAAACAGAGAAACCCTGTCTCGAAAAACCAAAAAAAAAAAAAAAAAAAAAAAGAATGAGTATTATGACCCTCTGGAAGGCTGGCAGATGCAAATGGAAGTGCACATACAAAGAAATGTTCCTAAGGGAAGCGTTGCAAAGTTGAGGGTGGCCATTAAGAAAAGAGGGAGAAGTAGAGGTCTCATTGTACCGGGAAATCACCGTAACTTATACCTGACTTGATGGTTTTCCATTAACATCCAGGGCGCCTCAATAAGCAATGAGGGCACTGAACCAAACAAGAACAGAGGCTGCCCCACCATGGCTTTGTGAACCAAGAGATGCTGCCATGAAGCCCACTGAAGGACACAGATGTACCCGCATAAGCAGGAGTAGGATCCACATACTCCTTTAATGTGGTCTCAACTTCCACTGAAGGACACAGATGTACCTGCAGAAGCAG
>CAJQZJ010033695.1:1072844-1083927 GCA_907164525.1 Lophiomys imhausi | reverse complement strand
TGTGTGTGTGTGTGTGTGTGTGTGTGTGTGTGTGTGTGTGTGTGTGTTGGGGGGGTCACCACATTTATCAGTCATTGACAAGCTTTCTGCAACCATATATCTTCTATGACTTGACAGTCTTCTCTGGTTTCAGATGTGGTCACACTGGGCTATCCCCTTCATCATCCTGCTAGCCCATATACCACGGTGAGGCCATACTTCTTAGCACATAACTCTGGCCATGTCCTTCTCTGGTTCAGACATCCCAGGGACAGTCTTCATTGTAACATACTTGTTCCTTAAAGACTTTCTGAGGTCCAATCTGAGCTGGTTTTCCCTAAATGATTTTCACATGAAATTATATTTTAGCCAAATCCATCTATTTTGGATATTTTGCGCTTTTCTGCTTATGAATTTTAAGAGAAATTGTGGTAGTAAACACAGAACATAAAATTTGCCCATTTAAAATGGGTGTGATGGTGCATGGCTTTAATCCCAAGAGGCAGATACATGTAGATCTCTGTGAGTTAAAGGCCAGTGTAATGCATGTAGTGAGTCCCAGGATAGCCAGGACTATGTAGAGAAACTGTGTCTCAATACAAGAGATGGATAGGGCATCTTCAAAAACCCCTAGAGATCTGCAGAATATGGCATTCAAAAATGTTATCTTAAATCAAGATTTTTTTTTGATATCAAGACATATCAGCGCCTGACAGCACCCCCTATTCTACTCCAAGTAGAAGATAAGCATCGAAGAACCTCCACTGTAAGATGGTTGAATTAGTGGCAAGCCTTTCTCTTGGCATGAAAAAACCCCTTGCACCAACTGCAGACAGACTGCTGTCCAAAAAGGACAAAACTTGGTAGCAGGGAAGTCGACAGCCTAACTCTGCCAAGACAGGGTAGGTAAGTCCTTCATAATCCCTGCTCTACAACAAATGTCTGTCAGAGAAACAGGACCCAAAGGCTGAAGATTGATGCAGGAATGTATGGAGAGAAAATGGGAACTGTCCAGGCAGTCATTGGTATGTTCTTTCTTAGTTTTGGAAGCTGCAGGCCCTGCACTTCCTATATAAGCAAATATATTTATCCCTCTCAGGTCTCTGAGGTGGTTGAAGAATAGACAGCTAGAGTCTTATAGTTAAATTTTGAATTGTTTAGGAATCAAGAGGGTGTTATAGATCTAAGAAGATACTCTCAAAAGTGTGTTGCAAGATAGTATGAATGTTGAGTCACATATAGACCTTTAAACTCATGGAGTTGGTTAGATAGTAGAATGTTAAAGTCAGGGGCCAAATATGTATAAACTGGACATTGGGAAGGTATACTGGGCCAATTTACTCTCATAAATGTGGCATATTTATATCTATTGTTTTGTATAATACTTACTGTTATAAGAGAAGGAACCATTTGTTGGACTGAAAGGGGAAACTTCTGGGGGGAAGAGGGTGGAAGGGCGGGATAGGAAGGGGGAATAGGGAGGGGTTTGTTACTGAGATGTAACTTGAAGAAAGAAAAATAAAGTATTTAAAAAAAACAAAAAAACAAAAAACAAAGAAACAAAAAAGGATTTGCCAATTTACTGGTTTTGAGTGGGCAGTTTAATTTCAGTAAGTACTCCCACTGCTGTGTAGCCATCACCAGATGTTTCATCCCCTCAAAGAGAGATTCTTCATCCATCAAACTCTCCAATTTCCTATCTCCAGCCCTGGCAGTCATTTTGCTTCCTGCCTGCATAAATCTGACTCATTGAGTTTACTTCCCAATGTGAAATTATATAATATTGATCCTTTTACAACTATCTTATTTCACTTAGCATTGCATTCTTAAGGTTTACCCATGTTGTGTCATATTCTAGGATGTCTTTTTTCTAGAGTTGAATTTTCTGTAGTACGTACCACAGAAGGTGTGGACACATGCTGTTTCTACATTTTGGCCATTATAAGATAATACAGGTGTGAGCATGATCATACACATTTTACTTTGAGCTTTGTACACATCATCTCCCTGTTGCAGGGACATCCTTTCTCTTCTCCATTGATTAGAATTCTACCAAAAGCTAAAATTCCTGATTGAAATTACTTTTTATGTGAAGCTGCCCTAGATCCCCAGACCTAACCCAGCTAGTAACCATGAGCACACTCACTTGGCACTTTTCTGGTGGGCACTTGTATTTAGTTTGTTTTCTTATGGGATGTTTTTAAACCTTCTGAGGCAAGATACAACAGGTTATATCCTTGTTTATGTAATTATTGTTTTGCCATAGGACTTGGTTTAATGACTTTTCCAGGAAAAGGTGTCATTAAGAAATGTTATGCAAATTATCATGATAAAAAGGAAAGGACAGAGAAAAACATAGAGAACTAACAGACAATTTCCCATTGACAATTTCCCATTAGTTGTAAATCAGAACATCTGTTGAGTCCAGAGCAACGAAGAGCCTCATTTAGCATTTCCTAGCTATCTGATTTTTAAGGTATGCATTATCACAGAATCAACAATTGCATCAAGTCTATATGTAGCATAAATATTACTGGGCTCAGAAGTGATTGTGTGAGTTATTAAGTGTCACATAGCTGTTAATGGCTGAGCTCTGGACCAGAACGAAGTCTGTTTGTCTTCCCAACCGCAGCCAGTCAGGACAGGGCGGATGGCAGAGCCCGAAGAGCAATTCACTCATTTCCCTCTATGGTCTCTTCTCACCTGTGTATTCCTGCTTTATTCTCTCATGGATACACAGAACACAGAACCTCAAATCTAGCCTGAGAATTTAAATTGGTTTTGACAAGCTCATAATGAGGCTTAGAATAAGCCAAATGAAAATTCAATATGGATGAGGATAGCTCAGCAAATTGCAGAAAAAAGCTTCAGAGAAAAGAGAATATTATGCACAGCAGGGAAACATTCAGGAGCCCGCTGGCTGAACATGGCTGCACATGGGCTACCGTGCAGAAAGTTGAAGCAACAGTAACAAATTGATTGTGATAGGAGATCATAAAAGAAATATAATGTGAATGACCTGTATTGTAATTCTTCACACTCACACTAGCCAAAGCGAGATGAGCCATTATCAGGGAGGTTTTTTTTTCCTGATATTGGAGATTTATGATTTGTGAATGTATGATGAGGACAAGAAGCATGAATTTATCCATTTATTTAGTTAAGGGTGTGTTACATACTCATCAACTGTGTATTGTGGTGGGGCAGGGAAAAGTGCAGTTTCTATCTGAAATAAAAATCTAAAATGTGGCATTAGAAACAGGAGACAATTAAAATTGAAATAGCTACACACACGAGATCGTTAAGAGAGACTTAGCACCTAGATTTGGTCAGAGAAGCTGTCCGTCGGGGCTGAGAATTATCAGGAAGGAAAGGGATGAGGTGGCCTTCCTTCCCTGTCTGTGTGTGGTGGGTGAGACATGTGGCTGTAGCGCAAAGATGAGGAGGAGGGTAGAAGTGTCAAGGCTACAGATGAGCCATGCATTTTAAACTGATCTGTTGATAAGCAACAAAAATAAACTGTTAAGACCAGGGAATGAAACCTTCTCCACACACACAAAAAAAAGCACAAAACACAATAGAAGTCCAGATATTTGAACTTGCAAGCAGCCAGCCTCCATATGTAATTTGATGAGAATGCTTATGACCATTTGCTGACTTTCCCTCACAAAGCACCAGACACCATTGGGAGTAACTAACACAAGGAAAACTTCAGCTCTATGCGAGAGAAATCCTGCTGGAAGGGAACAAGCTACTCGCCAAACAGCTTGACTCTACCAACCCAGGGAAGTCATCCATTCTTCCTGGAAGAGCCTGGGGAATATTATCTCAGCAGGTTCTGGAGCAGGGTTAGGCATGGCGTTGTTGAAGCATGGATTGGCTGCAGCTTTGGCTTCAGTTGCGAGGAGCAGTGTCTTTCTCCGAGGATGGCAGCACCATCGTGCATGCACGTTCAGGGTTAACATAACTTATTTCTCCCTGCTGCACCCTGACTGATGTGATTAGGGTTACTCTGTGGACCGCTTTCAAGGTAACCTTTTCTGCCCTTTCTGTGTATTCAAGACAGTTGGCAAGTGGTGCAGTATTGCTTTGTAGTCACCCTCGAGGGCAGGAGAGTGGAAGGGAGGGTCAGAAGACATTTAAAGAAAGAACTGTTTGCTCTGCCCCTTCCAAACACCCCCTCTTCACCCCCTCATTACCTTTGTTCTGTTTCCGTGGAGCTGAGTGGTACTAGGCTTGCCAATCCACCCCTCAGAAGTCACTGGCAGGACGTCAGTGTTTCCCATCCACAAACTCTCACCCCCCAACTTAAGAAAAGCTTCCACTATGCAGAACAGCTCAGCATATTTAGAGCCAGCACCTTGAACACACAATCTTATTTTTATGATCAAAGGCCATTTTACATAGAGAAGCCTGCTTTACAGCTTTGCTAAGGCTGACAGATACCCAGGTCTATTTTGCCTGGCTTGGTGGCAGCCTTCTTTTGCTGAGTGGCAGCAGCAGGGGTCAGGAAAACCTGTGCTAGGGCAACCACAGCCAGGATTTGCTAATAGAGACAATACCTTGCCCCAGAGGCTGTTTGCAGCTGCAGCCTGAAGCACACACGTTGAGAATGTATCACACAGAACTGTCAGTCAGTCCTGGAGCCAGAAAATTGTTGTTTCAAATGTTACAGTACAGGAAAATCGCCTCTCTGCACTTGCTGCCAAAAAAATGACAGCTTAATTTATGGCACACTGAAGCTACATTACAGAGCCATTCAGCTTGGCAGTTAAGTACGCTCCATGCTCACATCCTCCCCCTGTGCAAGTGTACTGGGGAGAAACACCGGGGCTATAATAAGGACAATTGGCCGTGGGGTTTGCCGTGTCAGTGGAACTAAATCCAGGTGAAACAGTATCAGCAATAAAATACATCACCCCCCACCTCATCTGCAAAACCCACTTCTGCTCTGTACTTGCAAATCCCCAGGAAGGCTGGCTGCAACATTGTTATGCATGGGATAGATTAGGGAGAGAAGCCTCAGTGTCAACCCCTGGGGTTTTATGGAGAGGGGAGGTGCCACAGCATTATGGGTGACTTTGAAAATTATGTCAGTACCCTTGATGCAGACCTTCAGAACCCGGCCATATTTGCCCTTCCTTAAATGAAAAGCCTGGCAGTATTATATGGTAGCCAAGAACTTGTGTTTTTCATTTAGATAGACATTAGTGTACTAATGATATAGTAAATAGCTTTTTTTTTTAAAATCTGAGTAACGGCCATCAATGTTGCATTCACATTTATTTCTGTTAATTTTTGTATACACACACACACAATTTATTTGAATACAAAGTACATTCTTTAAAAGTTAGAGATTAACTGGGGACGCTCTTTCCTTCACACTCTCAGGTGTGACACCTCATCATGACACTTAAATCCTAACAGCCCCAAAGCCGAACCCAAAGCATTTCATTGGACAGACCAGAGTCTCCTTTGTGCATCCACTTACTGTGAAGGCGGCCACCTTTAGGAGTCCTTTCAAGAGCACCCTCTTAGCCAGAATGGCCACAGGGAATTAGGACACTAACTGAGCTCCAAGAAGAGACTTACGAGTAATTTACAAAATCTTTATAAGGCAGCCCTTGTAAAAGATTACAGCCCCGAGAAAGCAGGTCTGCTAAGGCTGGCTTCTCTCTCTCACAAGCCATTCATAACAAAATGAGCAGCCTTCAAAAGAGAGAAAACGTATTTGCAGTGACTGTTGATGTACTATGAATCATCGTCAATAAAATAATGTACAGAAATAAATGATACACATCTATTTAATAATCCATTACCCCAAGTGAATGTTCCACCTTAAAATAAAGCAAATGAACTTGCCCTGGCTGTTGATGTGTGAGAGCTGCCCGGCTAATGGTGAAGTGATTTGTAAATTCCGGTGCTGGTTCAGGGCCTTGTGTTCTGCATGCTCAGGGTAGATTAATGTTTTTTCATAACTCACAAATAGATATGCCTTAAAGACAAGGCACCAACCAAAACCTTCCTGAGGGTCAGTGGCCATGCCCATTCAAGCTTCTTTTCTGGACGGTTTTGTCATCAGAGCATTGACTTAGTGTGGGTCTATACTGGGGTGAGGTCTACACGGCTATGCAAAGAAAGGGCTAAATAGGACAGATTTCCCAGCTCCAGTTCAGTGTAGAAGAAGGACCACCATGAGGCACACCAGAATCCGTCTAATTGGAAAAGCACACAGTTTCTTGTGTGTGTTTATTTGTAATCTTAGGGATCAGGACCAAGGTCCTGCATGGCTAGGCAAACATTATCACCACTGAGCTACATCCCAGTCTGAGCCTAACGCTGTAAACAAGAGAAGAGATAAGGAATTACTCTAACAATTTGGCTTTTTTTTTTCCAATTTTAAATAGACTACCGGATAAATTTCCCTCCAGACATTGTAATTGGGCTCCCTCTTCCAGCTTCCTTTTCTGTGTAGCCCTTGTCTCAGCTCTAGGTCCTCTGGTCACACTCTGTGTTACTTGCCTGCTGATCACATTCCTCTGTGCAGCATTTCCCTGGTCAGTTTCCATAGAGGATGAAATCTTGAATAATCATTAGAATGTCTTTCCAGCTCCCAAATACCCAGACTTCTGAACATTCTATTTTCTTTTACTGTTTGGATGAATATGTTTTCCTTTGTCCATGGCTTTTTTGATTCCTCTTTCCTGTTTTCTGTTTACTTATTTATTTTTAATTCTAAAAAGTAAGGGCTTTTTGTAAGTTAGTTCAGCCTAACACTTAGGCGACATGAATGGACTCTTAGAAGGTGACTCTTGTCATAATTTGGGGAATAGGTATATCTGATTTATTATTTGAATATTCTAATTCCCAGAACAAATCACAGCTTCTGTTTCCTTTTGCCATACCCAGCCCAGAAAAAGGGAATCAGCATGGTGAGGCCTCAGGCCAATGGTGTTCCCTGCAGGCTACACTCACAGTCTTGCCTGTACCTCAGCCTGCCTGTCACTGAAATTCAATCCACAGTTGAATGACTAGTGCAGCCTGTCTGATTAACTGACAGTCCCATAAACCCTTCCACACCCTGTGTCACATGAGACATTCCCAGTTTATGTGCCAGGTTTTTAATCCTCCCTAATTGGAACATGTCTGTTGCTGTGATGTCTTAACAGGCTTGATTGAGAATCTTCCTGGTAATCAATGCCCTATCAGAGCTCTCCACCCTCTACCAGTCACTGGGAATTTGTTAGTACTTGGCAATTTTTCCTCCTTAAGGCTGCATAAACTCATGAAGAAGACCTCACTGCAAAAGCAAATTGTACTGTCCCACAAGAATGCACTAGTAAAGGCCGTGGGCCGAGTCTGCGCAGAGCACCAGAAGCCATGCATGAACGAATGTCATTGTCAGGGGCTCCACAGACACCTTTTCAGCCTTAGCAAGAGTCTGAGTTTTGATACAAACAACACATAACTCAATTTCTCACCAACAATGGAGTACATGTGGCTTTGGTTTGTGCCTATACTAGACCCTCAGTCCTCACAGAAGGTAGAAAGTATGATTATCTCTCCATTAAAGCCTCGATCCCAGGTTTCTCATTGCTCCTTCCCATATAAATACAGGCTCCCATCCCTTTCAGACTGACAGTTCCTGAAACTATGGAGACAACAGGTGTAATTCCTATCAGTTGTAGCTTCCGTGCCAGCTGGGCCACCTGCCCGAATGACTGCCTGCTGCTTCCTTTCCTGCTGGCTTCCCAATTTTACTCTGAAAAGACACTTTCCTTCATCTCTACCTGAACTATTTCTTTTCTTTTTAACTTGAGAAGCTAACTTATTTTTTAACTTCTAAAGAGGAAAGAAATCTCATAAAGATGTCCTTTCTAAAATACCTACTGTCTCATGAAACAGAGAAATGGAAGTTGATGTTGAGAAATGACTGAGAGTGGATCTTGACACTTAACGATAAGGACTTGGCCCAATGGACTCTCATGTTAGAGATGGAAAGTCTGCAGAGAGGTCTACCCCTCCACAGGAACCCAAGTCACACTCCATCAGGAAGAAGTTCACCGGGTTCCCTATAGAGGGGTCACTCAAACTTGATGCCACAAGAGCTCTGTCGGGGTATTTTATATTTTAAATATTCTTCAAGTCCTTGCAAGAAAACCACTGGTCACTTGAAGAATGTACAGACCTGCAGGAAACTCTGTGTTCCAGTGAGTTACATGACGAAGCCCATCTGGACTCTAACTCACTGCCATGCAAGCCCTTCCAGGTGGATAGAGAGACCATCCACAACCACAACTCTTGTTACAATCTGATTCTGACTTTTCTGATTAGAGCGAAGCTAAGGGTATTTACAGAATTTTACTGTCTGAGTGGAGTGATTTCAAAATGCATTTTACAGAGATGGCTTTGTATAGGGATTGGGACGTTTGCAACATGTTATCATTGAACTGAATACATAGCTAGGGTCTTCAAGCAATTTTTGAAACAAAAAAGCAAAAGAAAAAGAAAAAGCAAAAAGCAGGCTACTTTGGCAAGATTTCCAGCCCAACTGCAAAGAACATGAATTTTCCTGCGCAAGCAGTTGGTAATATCTGGGCCAAACATTCTCTGCTCCAGGTTCTTTTGGTATTCATTCCCAGGTCCATCCTTGTTGGGTTCGTCCCTGTTGGGTTTGTCCCTGTCATGCTCTACAGTCATGGATGGGTCACTTTCTACTTGCTTTGACTTCTCAAGAGAAGAAGTAACCCAGCAGTTCCCAAAGAGACATGCTTAAACCAACAATCAAAACCACCCGCCCTCTGCCCTTCTTCCTTTCTTAATTCTCTTGACTGTGTCCTAGATCCTAGACACGTATTTCTTTCTTTCTTTTTTTTTTTTTTTGGGGGGGGGGAGTATTTTAGAATCTTTTTTTTATACTTTATTTTTTTTCTTCAAGTTACATCTCAGTCACAAACCCCTCCCTATCCCGCCCTTCCACCCTCTTCCCCCCAGAAGTTTCCCCTTTCAGTCCAACAGATGGTTCCTTCTCTTATAACAGTAAATACTATACAAAACAACAGATATAAATATGCCACATTTATGAGAGTTAAATGACCCAGTATACCTTCCCAATGTCCAGTTTATACATATTTGGCCCCTGACTTTAACATTCTACTATCTAACCAACTCCATGAGTTTAAAGGTCTATATCTGACTCAACATTCATACTAACTTGCAACACACTTTTAAGAGTATCTTCTTAGATCTATAACACCCTCTTGATTCCTAAACAACTGAAAATTTAACTATGAGACTCTAGCTGTCTATTCTTCAACCACCTCAGAGACCTGAGAGGGATAAATATATCTGCTTATATAGGAAGTGCAGGGCCTGCAGCTTCCAAAACTAAGAAAGGACATACCAATGACTGCCTGGACAGTTCCCATTTTCTCTCCATACATTCCTGCATCAGTCTTCAGCCTTTGGGTCCTGTTTCTATGACAGACATTTGTTGTAGAGCAGGGATTATGAAGGACTTACCTACCCTGTCTTGGCAGAGTTAGTCTGTCGACTTTCCTGCTACCAAGTTTTGTCCTTTTTGGACAGCAGTCTGTCTGCAGTTGGTGCAAGGGGTTTTTCCATGCCAAGAGATAGGCTTGCCACTAATTCAACCATCTCACATTGGAGGTTCTTCGATGCTTATCTTCTACTTGGAGTAGAATAGGGGGTGCTGTCAGGCGCTGATATGTCTCGATATCAAAAAAAAAACAAAAGAAAATCTTAATTTAAGATAACATCTTTGAATGCCATATTCTGCAGATCCCTTGGGGTTTTTGAAGATGCCCTATCCATCTCTTGTATTTAGATAAGCAAATGTTGCTTGTCTCTTAGCAACTTGATTACTGGGTAGTTTAGAGAATATCTGTGATAGACTGTCATAGTAGCTAACAAAGTGACATGTTTGCATGACTAGGAGTTTGATTTACTTAACTATCCTAGACCGTTTTAGACGGTTGGTATCAAGAGGTCAGAGCTTCACATTTTATTTTTAAGTATCTCTAGGTATGATACCATTAGGAAGCGTTACCTTTATTTTGTATCAATATTCAAAGATCTATTCAATTGTGGTTAAATATACTCTTAATTATGTATCAATATACAAAGATCAATGCCTATGTAGCCCAATACAATCTTAATATTACATCCATATACAAGGGTCAATACCATTGTGGCCAACTGTAATCTTAATTTTGTATCAATATACAAAGATCACTACTGATGTAATGCAATACAATCTTATTTTTGCACAGTAAACAATGGTCAATACCACTTTAGCCTAATAAATTACTAATTTTGTATCAATATACAAAGGTATAAGGGCATATTCAATAATCTACCCCTTCTTCTTGGACCTTCCTGTGCTATGTCTATATCTCATTTTTCTCAAGCCTATGCACTCCTACATAGGAGAGGAAGAAGGATACAGAAAAGGAAAAGTAGGAAGTCCCTGGGGCTAACCTCCAAAACCCATTAAACAGGACCATTTATCAGCTTGTAATCTCTTCCCTTAAATATCGGAGTTTTCAGTTATCCTTCAAATAACCAAAAAGAAGGGCAGAGAAACACCTTCCCCACCCTCTGGGCATGGGACCTCGCTCTCTTAAAGTGACTTCCTGCTGATTTGGGTCATAGTAGACCTGTTTGGGGCCCGAACTCAAATGGAAAAAATGGTTAAAAATGTTAGTACAATCCTTTTATTTTCAGTCCTTCTGTTCTCAGCTGTTTAGATGACCTAAGGGGTTTGTAGGCAGAAGCTGATCTTGCAGGCTTCACTGAGGTTCCTGCCGGGGCATTGTGTAGAGCTGAACGGTCCCAGCGACATTGGATTGCCTTGGTGGTTGCAGGCCCCCGATGGAGACAGCTATTAAGGAAGTCTGCCAGGCAGAATCAATTGGGTCACTCGTCCTCCTTGGTGCCTGCTTCTGCTCTCTGCTGAGGTTTCCGCTGTCCAGCCTTCCCCGGGCTCCCCTAATGGACGCTTCGGTTCTCCTGGAAAGATAAGAACAGAGCCCTGCCCCAATCCCAACCCTGGGACAATTGCCATCTTTTTTTTGTTTGGGGG
>CAJQZJ010033695.1:1054420-1072444 GCA_907164525.1 Lophiomys imhausi | reverse complement strand
GTCCATTTGTTTCATGATCTCTGTTAGACTCAATATTTCTCTGTTTGTCTTCTGTTTTGATGATCTGTCCATTGTTGTGAGTGGGGTGTTGAAGTCTCCCACTACTAATGTGTTGTGATCAACGTGCGCTTTAAGTTTTAGAAGTGTTTCTTTTACGAAAGTAGGTGCCTTTGTATTTGGGGCATAGATGTTCAGTATTGAGATTTCCTCTTGATGAATATTCCCTTTAATGAGTATATAGTGCCCTTCTTTGTCTTTCTTCATTAACTTCAGTTGGAAGTCTGTTTTGTTTGATATTAGGATGGCTACTCCAGCTTGCTTCCTGGGTCCATTTGCTTGGAAAATCTTTTCCCAGCCCTTTACTCTGAGGCAGTGTCTATCTTTCGTAGTTAGATGTGTCTCTTGTATACAGCATAAGGAAGGGTCTTGCTTGCGGATCCACTCTGTAAACCTATGTCTTTTTATTGGGGAGTTGAGTCCATTGTTGTTGATGGATATTAGTGACCTGGAATTGTTATTTCCCATTAGTTTGGTATAGGTGGTGGTCCTGTGCCTCTTTTGGTTTAGTTGCTGAGGGGTTTTCTATTCCCTTTGTTTTCTTGGGTGGAGTTTTCTTGTCTGGGTTGGGATTTTCCTTCTAGGATTTTCTGTAGGGCTGGGTTTGTGGGTAGATGATATTGTTTAAATTTGATTTTGTCATGGAATATCTTGTTTTCTCCATCTATGTTGATAGAGAGTTTTGCTGGGTAAAGTAGTCTGGCTGGGCACCTATGATCTCTCAGGACTTGTAGTATATCTGACCAGGCCCTTCCAGCTTTTAACGTTTCTGTGGAGAAGTCAGGTGTAATTCTGATGGGTCTCCCATTGTATGTGACTTGACCTTTTTCTCTTACAGCTTTTAATATTCTTTCTTTGTTCTGTACATTTGGAGTTTCAATTATTATGTGGCGAGAGGAGTTTCTTTTCTGGTCTAATCTGTTTGGTGTTCTGTAAGCCTCTTGGATTTTTATTGGCATCTCTTTTTTCAGGTTTGGGAAGTTTTCCTCTATGATTTTGTTGAAGATATTTCCTGGACCTTGGAGTCGGGAGTCCTCTCTTTCCTCTATACTTATAATTCTTAGGTTCCGTCTGTTCATTGAGTCTTTGATTTCTTGGATGTTGTGGGTGAGAGATTTTTTAGCCTTCTCATTTTCTTTGGATGTTGTACTGATTTCTTCCACTGAATCTTCCAAGCCTGAGATCCTGTCTTCCATCTCTTGCATCCTATTGTTGATACTCACATCCGTAGTTTCTGTTCTCTTCCCTTGGTTCTCCACTTCCTCTTTAACTCTGACTGTGTTTACTTTATTGTTTCTATTTCTATTTTCATGTCTTGTATGGTTTTGTTCGTTTTGTACATTTCCTTCTCCAGCTTGCTTGTTTTTGTATGAAAATCTTTCATTGCTTTGTTCTTTTCTTGTTCAAGCTCTGTCACCTTGGCTTGGAGCTCTTTAATGGTGTTGTTCCTTGTTTTGACTTGTAGAATTGTGGCTTCTTTGAATTCCTTCATAGATTTAAGTTCTTCTTCCAGGGACTCTATCACTTTCCATAATGCAGAATTGTCAACGTTTTCATGTGTTTCTGTTTGTGTGAGGTCATCCAAATTGGATGAGCTAGGATAATTCTGCTTTGTTGGAGTCATATTTCCTTGATTTCTATTTTTTTTTTTGACCTTTGGCCATTGGATGCGTTTATCTGTCTGTTTTCTGTGCTTAGAACCACAGTGGATGATTTGGTGCAGGGGAAGAGTTACTTGGCTATCTGTCCTTGCTTACAGGGGCATTTCAGGGTCACTGTGGTTTTAATCGCCTGAGGCACTGTGAGCTGGTGCAGCCTATTCCCAGGTTGTGAATAATGGACCGGGATTGTTTCACTGCTCCCAATTCAGACTTCTCTATGTTGCACTCTGAGTTATCAGCCTGTAATGGTTCTGATGGTATGGACCTGTTTGCCCAGGCACAGATTCTGTGGGCTTTGTTTGTCGTCACGGAGGCTGACAGGGTCTGGCTCCACACCTAATATGTCTGGATTTTCCAGAATACAGCTATGGTCCCGATTTCTGGTTTCTCACTAGACTTCTAGCCACAGGCCTGGCCTCTGTGCCTGATTCCCTCCCTGTCTGTGCAGCCGCAGGTCCCCCTCCCTGGCTGCTAGGCCGTGGGTGCACCAAGCCCCGGATCCTCCGGCCGCCTGAGTGGTCCTCTCGCCCCAGCAGCCCAGCCGTGGGTGCACGGATCCCTGTCCCCGCCCATGCCTGGCTCTCTCCCCAGTTGTCCTGCCGTGGGTTCGCGGGGATTTGGCCCTGCCAGCCGGGCTCCCTCCCCAGCTGCGCTGCCGTCAGTGCGCAGGATTCGGCTCCTCCCGTCCGCCTTTGTGTTCCCGGCTTCCCGCGCTCTCTCGAAACCTCCCGCCCTCCGCTTCACGAGCGGCTGCAGACCACCCGCTGAGCCCCCTGTTTGTTCCTTGCTAAGCCTTCCACTATCTTGCAAAGTTTTTTAAGTGGGTATAAGTTCTACCTGAGGTGTGGGGAGCCCAATAGGCCAGCGATCTATCGCCAAGTGGGCTCTGATTCTGCCTGCTGTGAGTTGGGGTCGATCTTACCAGGCGCCTCTCCAAATGGGAGTTCCCGAATCCCGGGTTTAGTGGCTTCCGTGTCTGCGAGAGATGGGGGAGAGCCTTGCCCTGGGACTTTTAACAGTCCCTTGGGAGCTGTGAGTGTTCGGGGGGGGGGGGTCTAGCCCCTCCGGTTTTTGCACAGTGCCCAATAACTCTGTGTTTTTTATGGCTCTTTTTTCCCGCGTTCAAAATTCATCAGTGTAGGTCGCCGCCATCTTGGCCCCCCCCCAGACACGTATTTCTTTAGGATATTCTTCCAGTGTCTCTCACTGAAAACCTTGAGCCCCACGAATCCTGATTCTTTCCACTATACTATGAAAGCAGCTTCTGTACGGAGTCTTTATCTTCATGAATGCTTTAGAACCAGAGCCAGCCTAATGCTGCCTGGTTTGGGGTACTGCAGTTGTGAGGAACTCCCTAGATCAAGATCAGATAAGACGTTTTCTTTTTACTTCTGGTCTTTTGTAAGGACCTTTCCCTACCTGCCTTCCTGCTAACACCTTATGTATGTTCCCAATCACTTCCTCCATTACAATGTATTTATGTTCGCTCTCCATGGGCTGGGGTTTCTCAGTCATAATCCAGCTCTTCCATCCATTTTAAACTGTTTCCCTTTGGAGCTGTTTGGTTTCACATGAAGAGATTAGCCCCCTCCCTAGTTCTGGTCTGTCTGTCACTGTGTGTCACAACAGAGCAGTTGCTTTCTGACAAGTTGGTTGAATTAGTAAATTGTGCTCCATTCTCTCAGGGGTTACTAACGTTTAAAGCATTAAATTATGAAGTTTAAAGTTTAGGTAGGTTCTGATTCTAAGGCACACATGGCAATGAACCCTCCGTGTGGAAGTTGCTTTCATACTACAATGGAAAGAATCTGGATTCATAGGGCTCAAGGTATCCAGGTGAGGGACGCTGCAAGTTTAAAGTTTAAATAACAAAATATTGCAGCAGTGTATAATTTTTTTATTTTAATATTTCAATTCCAGTTTTAAAATGAGAAAGCTCCTGGAGTTGAATGTAGTTAGCAAGATAGTGAAAGAGTTGACCTGTGTTTCTAAGTGGATTCAGGAAGTCTAACCCCAAACAAAGATGGCTGACAGAAATGAGCTGTAGAGACTGACCGTGAGTCAGTACTTCACCGAGTGGTCTGGGCAGTTTCTGTACTTCCTTAGCCACAGCTGCAGCTTCCTTTTGGTTTCCTGTGAGTCCTGGTGGGCTAGTCTTGCTGGGTGCTATGCAAAGCCTGTCTTACTCAGAGCCAGATTTTCTCCAGGCACAGGCAGCCTTTTACACTTGTGCGTATTTTTCAACACATGTCAGCAAGATGACACTTTCTGCTTGTAAAAGTGAGTTTGTATTTGTAACTGTACAAAGCACTTGGATTCCTATGACTGTTCATACACTCACTTAAGAGCTATGTAATTCATGCTACTGAAAGGGATAAAAAGTGCAAGACAAAAATGTTGGTGCTGTTGCAAGGATTGGCTTCACGTTCTTCCGGACCTGGGGGCGGCCAAGTGTGACTGGTAAACAATGAAAGCCTTTGTATATTCTTTGTGCTGGATCCTAATTCAGTTTTAGATAAATCTGGAATTGGATTGCTGGATTTCTTTTCTTCCCTTCATTAATTACTAAGCCAATAATATCTACTAAGTTGGATCCTGTTTCTATACAGTCCTCAAACCCTATAAGGCCCTCAGGGCAGGTAGATAGCTATGTGGTCCTTGTTTTACAAATGAGGAAACTGAAGGACTCTGACCATTATCCTGGGCATATGGCTACTCAGGGACAGGGTACTATTGGAGTCTTCACATTCTTCTCCAGAGTTGCTATATGTCACCTGACAGTATTATGGCCACAAGTGAAGATGAATATGGTCCAGAAGTCAAGACCAGGCAAGGATTGTTAAACTCCTTCCAAGAAGCAGAGAGTCCCCAGATAACCTTTCTTTAGGTCCCTTTCATGGGCCAGATTCTCCATTTCTGTGCCCCTAGCCTAACACAGTGCCTGACACAGTGGACAGGCTTATCAGCCTATAGTGGGAAATTGCAAAAAAGCTGTAAGATGAGACTCTGATATTTTGATCCATGTGTCTCTAAGCCTCTGTTCTATAGTCAGGCTCCACTGGGTTCAAGTCTGCCTGTGGACTGGACCACTGTGGTTGAGTGGGTAAACCCACGAAGTCCTGGTAGTTAGCGTCCTACAATCTCTGCCAACCATCTCCTTCCTAAGTCACTAATACTTAATAAGATAAATATGTGTGGTGCAGCTAACAGCTGTAAAATTACCTTCCAGCCCTTTCTCATTCCCAAGATCTGCTCAAGAAAATTGCTTCCTCCAGGCCCTTCCACATTTTGCCATCCATGTGACACTGATGGTGGACAAGTTGTCTGTTCCTGAATCTGAGAAGTGGGAATTGCAGCCAGGATGAAATAAAATAATTATGTAAACCACTTATGACAGTAGCTAACCAATAGTAAGCATGTAGTAGACACTATTCAATCTAGTTTCCATGTAAGGGAATAGTCAAGACTCACGAACTCTTAACAATACTTCACATTAATGACTATTTCATATTTATTCCAAGCAAAGTTGTTTAGGCCTAAACTTTAAATATGTTTGCTTTTCCTACTATTTAATGTAACAATATTTATTATGTATTCTTCATTTTAAAACTGGAAAAGCAATTGCTGCATGTTGTATTTTGATATATAAAAATTACCCAAGCTTTCTAATTTGCTTAGGCTTTAATAGTAAATGTTACTTACTATGGTAATAAAATTTGAACTTAAAAAGTATTTAAGGAGCTGGTGAGCTCAGTGAGTAAGGTACTTGCTGTAGAAACATGAGGCCCTGAGTTTGGACCTTTCGCACTCATGTAAAAAGCTGGTCATGGCGTGATTACAGCTGTGTGGAGAGGGAGGGAGGGAAGGCAGATCTGAGAACATCATTGGCCAGCCAGTCTGATTTAAATCAGTGAACTCCAGGTTCAGTGAGAGACTCTGCTGTAAAAATAAGTGATTGAGAAAGACACTAAGGGGTGTGACCACTCTCCTTCTTCAAAACAATAAAATATTCACCAGCACCAACTTCCATGAGAGCTTCATAAATGTCATGCAGAACATCTGATTAAGGTTGATTACAGTCTCGTCCACAAGGGCAGACACATTGAGGTGTTGATTTGTGTCTCTTTCGATCACACTTTTACCCTTTTGCCCCGGGCATGTTTGGGCTTACTTGTTCTGGAGGCAGAGGTTATTGCCACGGGAGGACAAAAAGAAGCCACTCTGGGTCAGCAACATTTCTGTGTTTCTGTACAAGTCGAAAGTCATCAGGATCAAGGTTTACTTTTCTCTGAGGGCAAGACAGGAAACAATTACCTCTTCAGCTGGCAGGAAGAGAAGGAGAGACTTGCTCCACAATGGGAAGAGTTGAAGTCTATTGGTTGCATTTCCTCGATATGCCCTCACTGCTCTGCTTGCCTTCATCACGTTGAGAAGGTGGCTGGCTACCTGGTACAGTCCGGAAGACCACAGGTAGGCATCAGATCAGGGTCTCTATTCCGTGCATAGATTTCTGTCCACAAAAATCATGGCAGACAGACTGCTACTAGAATTCAGAATACATGGGCTTGTGGATGGGTGGTGGCTCACCGGCTCGGAGTTTGTGCTAGTTTAGGTTACTAAGCCATTGGTGGAGTTTCCTATGATGGAAGAGGGATGGGGTGGTCAGAGTTGATACTTTCTTAGGCATGAAGTTCATAATCAGATTGGAGTTTATTTAGATGTTACAAAGAAGGGGATAACTTGCAGACTGTACAATTCATAGACAAATTGTACCCCTGTTATGCATGACTTAGCAGATAGTTTCCACACGTTAAGTGCTAAGTAAATATTTTTCTGAAAGGGTGTGAAATTGCACCTGGAAATTTACAGTAACATTGCTAATTAAGGTTTATATAGTCAGGTAGACACTCCCTCAGTAGATCTCAGAAACTACTATCTACCTATGAAGCCAACACTTCAGTGGTTCACAATGATATTGCCAGGAGGCAAGAGGCAAGCTTGTGTTACAGAACTTGTAGAAAGGTTAAAGAAAATAGTGTGTCACTTGCTAGCTGAAAGGATGAGTTATGCCCCTGTTTAATTTGTCAGCATTTCAATTAGAACATCATTGGTGACCCTTCCTCCTGACACAGGCCATTTTGTTCTTGCAACACACTTGGCCACTGGCCACATTTCCCATTATTGATGAGGCAAATTTATGGATTGTAGATATAAATGATTTAATTGCACATATAAATGATTTAATTGCAGATTAGATAAATATGATGTAGACATTCCCAATCACGTAATTATTCAAAAGATGATAATAATTTGATCCCATTTGTCAAATAATGTTATTGCATTTTTAATTTACATTTTAGGAAGATTTAATTAACCAAGTTCTAGGAACTTGGGCAGAACGGGCTGCCTGAAATCAGTCCTGGAACAAGGTAGGAAATAAATAAATGAGCAGACAGCAGCAGATGTCTCTTCACCAAGATGATTTCTTTCCTCCAAAGATTTTTTTTCTCCTCCCAGAGAATGTGACATTCTTAAGGGTGACCCATCAAAGTCAAAATTAATTAGAAAAAAAAAAGCAGGTGTATTCTAATGTAGGACTGATGTTTAAAGATTCACCTTGTTTGAAACTGTTCTTTGACATTAAATCAGACCACAGACACTTTCCTGATGTGAGAATCCTTCAGCATGGGGGAGGGAAGAAGTCCATTTTATCTAGCCTTCAAATGGCAATGAATCATGCTGGGCATGGTGGTGCACGCTTTTAATCCCAGCTCTCGGGAGGCAGAGGCAGGCAGATCTCTGTGAGTTCAAGGCCAGCCTGGTCTATAAAGTGAGTCCAGGACAGCCATGGATACACAGAGAAAACCTGTCTCAAAAACAAAACAAAACAAAAAACCCAGAAACAAAACAAAATAAGACAATGAATCACATCTGATTAGCATCGTGGAAAATGTCACTTGTCAAAATCCTGTTAGATTTTGTCTTTATAAAATGGATTGGGGAAGAGGTATGTATTTTTATAATATAATGATATGTTTTTAATATTGATTTATTTCATAGATGTATGCATGTGTTGTTACATATTTAAAAGCATTCAGAGAATGAGTCCATGGGCAGTAGCGAATTACCAAACGGTTCTGTGGCAGAGAACACTGAAAATTTGGTCAGAATGTGAGATTTCTGGCTGCAAGTCCTTGTCAGGGAGTGGCAAGGACCAGCTCATATGCCTCTGTATTTCCAAACATTGAACAAATTTTGCACATAGTGAGTGCTTAAATAATATTATTGAAGAAAAGTACATATACGTTTCAGTATATGATGCAACAACAAAAATTAGACTTGCTATTTTTCTTTTTAAAATATAAAAAATATAATATTGCTTATTCATTCTTTGAGAATTTCATACCATATAAAATATATTTTGATTTTAATTTCATTCCCCCCCCCCACTCCTTTCCCAACTTCAGGTCCTCTTTATTTATTTCCCTTTCTTTTCTACTCATTTGAGTTCTAATTTCTTTTTTTTTTAATTTTTTTTATTTTTTTAATAATTTATTTTTTATTTCTTCAAGTTCCATCTCAATCACAATCCCCTCCCTACTCCCCTCTCCAGTCCCACCCTTCCACCCTCTTCCCCCTCAACCCCCCCATTCTCTACCCTTTTTTTTAGTTTAAGGTATATCTTTTTCCCCCCAACAGCTCTCCCTTTCAGTCCAAAAAATGGTTCTTTTTCTTATAACTATAAATACAATACAAAACAACAGAAATAAATAGGCCACAATTATAAGAGTTATATGGCTTAGCATACATTCCCAATGTCCAGTCCATATGTATTTGGCACCTGACTTTAACATTCTACTATGTAACCATCTCCATGTGTTTAAAGTTCTATATCTAACTCAGCTTTCATACTAACTTGCCTCATAATTTTAAAAATATCTTCTTAGATCCAGAACACCCTCGTGATTCCTAAACAACTCAAAATTTAACTATGAGACTCTAGCTATCTATTCTTCAACCACCTCAGAGACCTGAGAGGGATAAATATATCTGATTATATAGGAAGTGCAGGGCCAGCAGCTTCCAAAACTAAAAAATGACATACCAGTGGCTGCCTGGACAGTTCCCATTTTCTCTCCATACATTACAGCATCAATCTTCAGCCATTTGGCTCCATTTCTCTGACAGACATTGGTTGTAGAGCAGGAATTATGAAGGACTTACCTACCCTGTCTTGGCAGAGCTAGGCTATCGACTTATCTGCTTCCAAGTTTTGTCCTTTTTGGACAGAAGTCTGTCTACAGTTGAAGCAAGGGGTTTTTCTTGCCAAGAGAAAGGCTTACCACCAATTCAGTCATCTCCCACTGGAGATTCTTCGATGCTCATCTTCTACTTGGAGTAGAATAGGGGGTGCTGTCAGGAGCTGACATGTCTCGATATCAAAAAATCTTAAGAAAACATCTTTGAATGCCATATTCTGCAGATCTCTTGAGGTTTTTGAAGATGCCCTATCTATCTCTTAAATTAAGATTATATTTGGCCACATTGGTATTGATCTTTGTATATTGATACAAAATTAAGGGTAACGCTTCTTAAAGGTGTTGTTCGTAGTAATACTTAAAAATGAAATGTCAAGTTTTGACCTCTCGCTACCAACTGACATAAACTGTTTAGGATAATTAAGAAACGGAAACTAATAGTCATGAAAACGTGTCATTTTGTTAGTTACTATGACAATCTATCACAGTTATTTTCTAAGCTACTCAGAAATCAAGTTGCTAAGAGACAAGCAATATTTGCTTATCTAAATATAAGAGTAATTTCTTAAAGACAGTGTTTGCATATACATTTTTTTACTGACTAGAGAAAAAAATTTTTAACTTTCAGTTTTCATTTGGATTGTAATTTTTTTTTTTGTTTTTGTTGTTGTTTGAAACAGGGTTTCTCTGTGTAGCCTTGGCTGTCCTGGAGTCACTTTGTAAACAAGGGTGGTCTCCAACTCACAGAGATCCACCTGCCTCTGCCTCCTGAGTGCTGGAATTAAAGGTGTGTGCCACCACGCCCCGCTTGGATTCTAGTTTTTTTGAAACAATTACTATGTAGTTACCCTTTTAACAGCATATGTTATTTATAGCTTAAACTCCTAATATGTGTTATTCAAATAAAGATCAGGGAAATATATATTGTCCTCGCAGAACTGAGTCTTAAGAGAAAAAATAAGAACAGCAATTTGAAATTCACATAATTACAGTAGAATTGCTTGTAATTGTGCTGATATATGGGCTCTTTTAAAAAAAGGGACCAGGAATTTTGGACCAATATGTATAAAGAAGAGATGTTTTCTATTGATCCACAGATCTCTCTTTGATCACCACTGAAGAGAACATGGCTTCAGGACTGTCATAAGAATATCCGAAAGACAGCCCTCTTTAATCCCAGCACTTGGGAGGCAGAGGCAGGCGGATCATTGTGAGTTTGAGGCCAGCCTGGTCTACAAAGTGATTCCAGGACAACCAGAACTGTTACACCGAGAAACACTGTCTTGAAAAAACAAAACAAAAAAACATGCAAGTGCTGCCTTGTAAAGGAAATCAAAACCTAGCCAGACGGTGTCATAAATACATTGGTCACTTCTCAGAGGCTGCCCCTGAACTGGCCACTGGAAGGCTGTTCTGTGATTCAACCAGACATCAGAGCAAGTTCATTTAAGCTGCAGGCAGACGAAGGTGATTGGGTTGAAAGAACAGAGAGCAGCTCTGGTGCCGGGTCAGCCATTTAGTGGGAAGGAGGGTGTAGAAGGTGGTTGGCCATGAGCCATCCAGCAGCTGAAGTGAACCACATCATCGAGAAACAACATCTTTCTTCAAGGAGGTAAGAAGAAGGATCAGGCTAAGCCAGGCAGCTAGCCTTCTCTATAGAAGGAAATATTAATATTTATAATTGATACTTGTGATTATTAGGGTGACAGAGTTATCCCTTAGCCCAGTTATGAATAATCACACAGAGACACTTCATGGATTTTAACAAGCCTTAGCCTGCATTGTATAATTTTAGCCCATCTAAGCTAGCTTTTAATTCTATTCCCCAGATAAAACCCATATATATGTATATATATACATATATATACATACATACATACATACATCCCCTGGGTTGTTATTCTCCATGCTATGCTGATGTTCCAGGCCACATGGAGATATGATCTTCCATTAACCCATGGTGTGTAGCCTTCTTTCATCTTCCTCCTCCTCTTCTCAAAAGCCCTCGAACCTTCTCCCAACCTATGTGTCTCCTACCCAATCCAGGCTGCAGGTACTTTATTCAACCAGTCAACTTTGAATTAGGTAGAGCAAGGTTTACACAATGAAGACAGGTATGTATGACAATGTACTCATCTAGACAGCAATCAGATCTTGGGGGACAGTAATTAGCAATAGAATACCAGCAACTTTCAGATCACCCTGAAAGCCTTGCATCCATTTTATTGGGAAAGCTAAAGTGTAGGTAGTCTGGAGCACCATGATGTTCCTCACGTAGCACCTAGAGGTAAGCTTTAGTCCTGGTTTTTATTTTCAAGTGTGCCAGGGACTGACATTTTCATGCAATTCAATGCAAATGTATTAGTAACAATCTGGTGATATTTCAGAAAATTGGGAATAGTTCTACCTCAAGACCCAGCCATTCCACTCCTAGGAATTTATCCAAAAGGTTCTTCACCAAACCACAAGGACATCAGGTCAGTTATGTTCATAGCAGCTTTATTAGTAACAGCTAGAAACTTGACCAAAGAATGGATTAAAAACTGTGGTACATTTACACAATGGAATCCTACTCACCCATCAGAAACAAGGAAATCATGCAATTTGCAACTAAATGGATGGAACTAAAAAAGCTCATTCTGAGTGATCTAACCCAGACCCAGAAAAATACACATGGCATGTACTCACTTACAACTGTATGTTAGCCATATAGTACAGGATAACTATCCTACAACCTGGAGACCCAAAGGGACAGGAACCTGGCATAACTATCCTATGAGAAATTCCCCCTACAGCAAATCAAAAGAGATTCTGAGACACTCAGCCAAACTCCCCCAAACAGTAGGTCAAAACAGATGCTGAGACACACAGCCAAACATTGAGTTGAGCTCTGGGAGTCCTATATAAGAGAGGGAGGAGGAACAGAGAGACACAGAGGGGACAAGAACACCACAAGAAAATCAACAGAATTTGATTTTCAACCAATCTAGGACCCTAGTAGAGGCTTACAGAGACTGAAACACTAACCAAAAAAGAAAACAAACATACAAAAAAAAAACAAAATCAACCATATATAGACCAGACTTAGGCCCCTCTATGCATATGTAGATGATAGGCAACTTGTTCTTCATCCCTTAGCAAGTGGAAGGGGGGGAGTGGAGAGGCGGTCTCTGTCATGCCTCTCAGTGGACCACCTTACCCTAGAAGGGCTGCCATGTTGTGCCCCAGTGCAAAAGGACACTCTTAGACTTCATGTGACTGATGAACTGAGGGGGCTTGATATGTATGCCCCCCCACTCACCTAAGGAGAAGGAGAGGAGGGAGGAGGGGGGAAAGGTTGGGAGGGTGGGACCAGGAGGGGAGGGGGGAGGGGGCTGTGATCAAGATGTAACTTGAATAAATAAATAAATGTTAAAAAGATGTCAAATGTACAAGGCATGATTTTTACTAAATATTATATTCAACAGGCATTCAGCGACCCTTGCCTGTGTACTTGGAAAATGTGTATAACACTCCTAATTCCTGGACTTAGCATTTGGAGACCCCAAACTCTACAGGCAAGTTTGAAGTGTTCGTTCTGTGCCGCACAGGCTCTGGCTTCAGAGGCACTTGGTTAAGTCCCACTTGCCACCTATTGTTGTGGCTCAAGAAGGCATTTGCTTAAGGATGTGTTGAGGATGAAACATAGAATCAAGCACACATTTTGTGTCTTGCTGGTATCACTTATCGGTGGTACTCTGTAAATGGCAAAATCCCAAGCCTCTCTACATTCCTTGATTTGTTGCTGATGATGTCATCAGAAGACAGGACAGGGTCTGCTTTTCCCACTTTCTGGTAAAATATCTTTTAGCTCCTCTCAGATGCCATGGGGTGTGTGAACCTTGGGAAAGTCACAAGTCTAGTTGGCAGACTATAAAAAGAGCATATGCCAAGAGTTAAAATGCCTCTCAATGACCTTCTGTGACCTGCCACTGACCTGAAGAAACGGGAACAGGTAATGAAGCACTGGAGACATACTTGCCTTATAAATGCTGCGGAGGGTGATTTCTTGGAGTGACATGGGTTTTTCATTGGGTTTCCACCCAACCAATGATGCAGTCCCTTCTAAACAGCACTATTGCTATTTTACTACTGTGGTGGTTAATATTCTCATCGTCCATAGGATCTAGAACACTCAGGAGACAACCCCTGGTCCTGTCTGTGAAGGGGATTCTAGATTATCTTAAATGAGTTGGGAAGAGCTGGAGACTAGGATTGAATGAAAAAGAGAAAGGCACATGAGTGAGAATGTTCATTGCTCTCTGCTTCCTGACTGCTGATGCTCTTTCTTTATGATTCCCTTATCATAATAGACTGTACCCTTGAACTGTGACCCAAAGTAAGCCCTTGCTTTTGTCAGGCCGCTTGTCAAAGTAGGGAGAACAGAAACAACTACAACCTGAGAGTGAACATCTTTCAACCATACACTGCCTTCCTCAGCTGCCAGTAGTTTTCCAATAAATAGCCATGAAACTTTAACTCCAAATGTATCCTTGTAGAAGGTACTACAGTTAACAAGAAATCAGTCATGTAGGCTGGGGCAGAAAGAGCTGAAGGACAGAACTATGTGCTGTCTTTTGGGCTTCGACTGCACAAATGGAAACCTCTGTGCCAAAATTCCACTGGGCTGCATGCCAGCCCCAAGGGCAGTGAGTGACCACATTGCTGAATAGCCAAGTGCAGTCCTGAGTATGACATGTCTCCAAGATTCAGGTCACATTGGCCCTGCTGCCCTGTAGGTGGCTTTGCTTGTACACTTGGTCCCTTTCCTTCTCTCTGAGAATTTTACTTTCTTTCTCTCCTGTCAGCCCCACATATCGCTTTTCTTATTTTAAAATCCCCGGAGCCTGTAGGGTATAACAGACAAGGTTTATTAAAACTTAACAATTACCTAGCAATTGCCTATACAATTCCTAAATCCTAAACCCAAACCCTAACTCTAAAACCTAGCACTTAAGACTGCTGAACTGGGACGGGGACTGTTATGTAGGGACACTCCACTCCAGAGGAGTAGGATAGAAGGGATAGGGGGTAGAGGTGGAAAGAGGACACTGTGGTGGAGATGTAACCTGAAGTAATGAATAAATATTTTTAAAAACTTCTTAATACCTATAATACAAATATTTAACATTAACCTAAGGTTTTTCAAAAGGATATTTTCCTCTGAGCGTGTGTCCATATGGATGGCTGGCTTTCACCAAAAATTTCATTCCCAAAGTCTCTTAAAGTCAGTTTATCAGGCTGGAATCTCCTTCGTGGTTTTAAGACCAATTAACATATGAAAGTTTCCCGGGTGGCTCACTATTCAGATGCTTATGGCCTGAAAAGACCCGAAGTCCTTGAGCTCTGCATCTAAGCACTCACTCCTGAATCTCAGGGAGAATCTGGCTCCTCTCCAGACCCAACACAGGTCAACAAAAGAGGGTGAAACTTTCCGATGAGATTAAAGCGAGTTCTCTGCCAGAAGAGGAAAATGCTGCTGAGTGAGTCAGGAACAGAAGAAAGAGTCTCTGTCCACGTGAATCCTGCCTGTAGGCAGAAGCTTTCGGGCTTGGGCAGTGCCATTCAGAAGCTTTTCACAGAGGGTTGTGAAATTACCTCAGAGGACAGGCACCTCAGGGGGCATGTCCTGCCCCTAGCCCTAAGATCAAAGAGGTCCTCCTGGTCCTGGTCCTTGGCGAGCTCCCAAGGACAACTCACTTCGGAAGTAAGTCTTTTATCTTAAAGTCAAGACTTTTGCTATCCCCATGCTATTAAATGCTAACACTAAACCTACCACACTTTTCTATCTTAATATTCAGTCTTGTCTGACTGGACATCACAAGAACTGTCATCCTTGTATTTATTTTGAGGGAGATGAACTCTGTCATTCTTAGAGTCCACCTACAGCTTCAGGCTCCTTTATGAGTGGAGGCAACGTTCATGGAATCCACATACAGTTCAGATTTGGTTGAATTGTTATTTGTTTTCCTCTTGGGCTTTTATATGCCGTAATGTCTCTGTAATGCAAATGCTCTGCTAGTTCAAGACTAATGAAACCAAAACACTATAGTTCCATGGAGATTCCAGAAACAGTCAGATGACAGCCTCACATTAGAAATTTAGAAGGAGCACCCTTTTTCAGGCAAATGACATCAGCATCATCCCTGTGTAAGTCCTGTTGGCCATGTCCTAACTTCACAAATTTCCATTCTCTTAATTTCAAAACGGAGTGATTTTTGAGTCCTTTCCAGTGGTGTGCTTCAGAAGGACACAACAAACCCTGCTCATTTTCCTTTCTTAGACATTACCCTTAATGACTTCTGAACCTGCGACAGATAATAGTATTTCAGCCAATCTTATAAGTAACTCCCCTACACTAAATTTACTTACATTAGGCTGGATTATAGGAAGCAAACAATAAATCATTAAACTAACAAAAACAAAGGATGCTGTGAAAATGTTTTTTTCTTCTATTTAAAATTTGGGAAGACAAAGACAAATTCTATTTACCCTTTGACATTTTAAAACTATGACATTATATCAAAACCCTTAGTGTTTTGCAAGGAATTTTAATGCACCCTAATATCTCTACACATCCTCTGCTGATAATTAAGGAATTATTTTTAAAAAGTGTTTGGCTCCAAACAAATTCAAAGTAAAATCAAATATCAAATTGTGAAAGGAAGATTTTTCTGTGATTAAAAACAAACAAACAAAAAAACTCTATTCAGAAATCAAGTATGTGTTAGAGGACACAAAAATGAAAGGTGCCAAGCCACCAATCACACATCCGGTTGAGCAGGGCCAAAGACTGTTCGGCAGTGTGTAGTTGCTGAATGGAAGAAGCTAATGAGAAAAAGAGTGATTGTGACAAGCAATTATGTCACCTATGTGAACAGCTTAATTTTCTAAATTAGCCACTTCGATAATTATGACATCTCATTTGTCTTTTAATTCCATGAGCCCTGAAGTTTACCTTTGATTTTTTTTCCCCAATCAGATAAGAGGCTTTGATAAGCCAATGGTCTATTATGTGTCTAAAAAATTTCAGATTTTAGGCTGATTGGCTCTGCTGCTGGCTTCCACAAGAGCAAATGGCTCTCTCTATAAGAGCTCTCCAAACCTTGCATTTCTCAATTCTGTTTGCAGTAGTGACAGGGGAGAAAAGGTGGAGAGAGAGGGACAGACAACGCTCCAAAGCATATTAATAGCGTCAACAGGACTGAAGAGAAACCTGTTCGGCCTATCTCTGTGGGGATGGGGAGGTAGAGCGGGAGGGCGGCTGGTTTTGGGTACGTTAGAAATCTCTTTATCAGCACACTGCATACATGACCCAAATCACTAAGCGCATTATAAGTTGCCCTGATCTGTTTGCTAAAGTACTTTCGAGATCTCAGAGGACTGTGTACTCTATTTGCTGTTGTATAGACTTGGGAGTTCGAACAAAAGTTCTGACTTGTCTAGCTGGTACTGTATGTCAGTTTCTTGGAAAAGGTTTCCCAGCTGGTACAGCAAATAGGGCTCATGAAGCTGAGTTATAGTCACGGTGAGGAGCGATCCTGACCTCTTTGATTCACGAGAACTTCTATAAGCATCAGATTTTTCTTTCTTGAATGAGTAATATTTGCAGAACGATACCCGGATGTGCCAAGTGAGGTGAACAGGTAATTGCTTTTTTCGGTTGCAAGGACACGTGCATATGGCCTTGCAGGGATAAGGGCCAAGGATGAGAGCTCAGGGCACAGTACAGTTCCACAGATTCTTAGGAACACCAGGAAAACTAGGAAGGATCATATATTGCTGTATATCAAAGGCTAGGGCATTATTTTCGGGAACTGCTCTTGGGAATTAAGGGATGGTTGACTGCTGGCAGACAGATTCCAACCCATCCAGACACACATCATATACATGTCTCTGTAACACTCATATCTTACCATGGCCTGGCCAGATACTGCCAGTGAACAGACAACATCTCTTCATCTTCCAGGGGATATACACTACCTTATATCTTCCCTTCTAGTTCAGAGCTACCCCTAAGGTTTACTTAAATATCACCTAGAAAAAGAACATTTTCATGTATGCATTGGACATGCTGTATGTTAGTGTTAGTATTACATTAAGTAATTAGAGGCAGTGATTCCTAAACCTGAATGGCTCTATTTACCTTCTTGGTGGCAGTATCTTGAACATTTCAACAATTATTATTTTTGGGGTTGGAGGGATGGCTCAGTGCTCTTCCAGAGGACCCAGGTTCAATTTCCAGCACCCAAAGGGCGTCTCCTGCCTGTCTATTACTTGTTACAGGAGATCTGACACCTTCACACAAGACATACTTGTGGGCAAAACACCAATGCATATAAACTAATCTTTAAAAAAAATTAAAAATTATTCTTTTAAAAATTAGTCAACATGAAGCCGGGCGGTGGTGGCGCACGCCTTTAATCCCAGCACTTGGGAGGCAGAGGCAGGTGGATCTTTTTGAGTTCGAGGCCAGCCTGGTCTACAAAGTGAGTCCAGGACAGCCAGGGCTACACAGAGAAACCCTGTCTCGAAAAAACCAAAAAAAAAAAATTAGTCAACATGTATAGATTCCTTATAAATATATCTATTGAGTTTACTAGCCAATTTACATATTTTCATTTTTTGCATTTAAAAAAATTACTTGTGTGTATGTGCTGTTCACATACCTACTGGTAACTGCAGAGGCCAGAAGAGTACATAGCACTTTCTGGAGCAAGCTGCTTGATGCAGGTGCTGGGAACTGAACCAGGTCCTCTGCAGGAACTTCAAGTGCTCTTAACCTCTGAGCCACCTCTCCAGCTCCTCATCTGGTTTTTAATGAAATGAATTCCTAAATTTTAAAATTGAGGTAAATTTTGTATATAGCAAAATTCATCCTTGTAAGTGTATAGTCTTGCAAGATTTGACAGACATAATCATATAACCATGACTATGATCTACAGTTTGTAACCGAACTTCTAAGTTATTATTTAACACTTATTTATTACTAAATTCACTTATAACAA
>CAJQZJ010033695.1:1029687-1041750 GCA_907164525.1 Lophiomys imhausi | reverse complement strand
TATCTATCTATCTATCTATCTATCTATCTATCTATCTATCTATCTATCTATTTTGACAGGGTTTCTCTGTTTAACAGCTCTGGCTGTCCTGGACTCGCTTTGTAGACCAGGCTGGCCCCGAACTCGCAAAGATCCGCCTGCCTCTGCCTCCCAAGTGCTGGGATTAAAGGCGTGCGCCACCACCACCCGGCTTTATTGTCTGTTTTTAAAATGTGCCTTCTTTGCCATCGAAATGATCCATTCCAGGCCAAATTTAAATAAATGAAGGCAGATTTATTGGATACGAAGGGGAGAGAGAAAGAGCATGCTCATGCGGGGGTGGGGTGGGGGAGACAGAGACAGAGAGACAGGGAAAGAGAGAAAGAGGGAGAGACAGGGAGAGAGGGGGGGAGAGAGATCTAGAGCTCAAAAATGTCCAGATTATATAGGAAAAGGGCTTCTGGCAGAGGAGAATTAAACGCAGCAGCGGCGGGGTGGGCCAGCTTGCGCTGTAACAGGTACAGAGTGAGGCATGCTGGGAGAATCTGGAGATCAGGTCCCGAGTCTGAAGTCTTTTTTTTTTTTTTTTTTTTTGGTTTTCGAGACAGGGTTTCTCTGTATAACAGCTCTGGCTGTCCTAGACTCACTTTGTAGACCAGGCTGGCCTCGAACTCACAGACATCCGCCTACCTCTGCCTCCCAAGTGCTGGGATTAAAGGCGTGCGCCACCAACGCCCGGCTCCGAGTCTGAAGTCTTAACACGTATGACTTTCTGATGAAAGAAGAATATCTGCGATCCAGCTTTCCAGGACCTATACTTTGATCCTGACTCTTCTCCATCTCCCTTGGAAGCCAGATAAGAAGATTAAAAACATGATTCTAGCTGCTCCATTCTCTGAGTTTGAACATGCTTCCCTCCGGCTTCCTCTTGGACTTGGGAGTCACTTCCAAATCGGACCTATAGCAAACTGGATGAAGACCTGGGTACTGCTGCTGCCTTTCCCAGGGTGGGACTGCTGGGGCCTTGTTGTATTTTATTTGGAAAAAAAAAAAAAAAAAAAAAAAAAAAAAGACTGCTTTTACTACAGTAGTCCAAAACAGATACTGCAGTCACCACAAAGGGAGAAATAGGGAATTATAAACTCCAAGAGTGTATAGTTAAAAGATCAGAGCATTGAAAGTCTGGAGTCCACACAGCAATCAAGACAAGAAAAAGAAGTTTAAAGACTGGGAATGTAGTTCAGTTAGAGAGCTTGCTTACCATGCTGGAAGCCCTGGGTTCAACCCCCAGAATCACCTAAACTGGATATGTTGGTTGACAAATGTAATCCCAGAATGAGGGAGTGGAGGGGAACAAAAGGAGAAATTCAAAGTTCTCCTCAGCTCCTTAGGGAGTTGAAATCAGCCAAGAGTGCAGAGGATCTGTCAGAAGAAGCCAGGCAGCAGCTTACAATGAGAGTTTGTCTTTGGTGGGAATAACTCAGCAGGGGCTTGCGCATAGAAGGCTGCAGAGGCCAGCACGGGGAGAGACTCACTGCTCAAGCCTACTGGCACATTTCTCTGGTAAAGGTAGCTTCATTTTTCTTCCCCTGTTGTTTTGTTTTTCTTTCCAGTTTCAAAACAAGTTTTCTTTTCCACACTAAATTTTTCTTTCTTTTTTCTTAGAAAACTCTTCTCTGAAAGCATCAGGAAATGCTACTTAAAAATATATATACTATGTCTATCAAGGTTCTAACATTTAATTCATATTTGAAATTTCCCACATACTGTGGACTTGGTCCAACAGTAATACCATTTCTTTGGTAGCCACACAGTTGTAAAATGAGTTCTCTGCCATTAATCATTTACCTATTTTAGTTGGTTTATGTGTTAGCTGGTGGCAGCAGGGAAATGAAACATGTCACTTCCACAACGTTGGCTGTGACTTGAATACAAACATGGGGATATGTGACTCCAGCTCTGGTCTGGTTGCAATCACCTCAACCTGCGTCGCCCTCACTGAATGATGGTTTGGTCCATTCAGTGAGCCCTTTCAGGAGGTGCTCACTATGTGCTAGATGTGCTGCTGGGTGCTAGTTTGCCACAGAGAGAGAAACGATGGGAAGCAAGTTCATTTTTATTTTGGTGGTGGTGAAGACCAAGGTGTGATCAAAATAATGTGCTAGGAAGCGCTCACATCGGTGGATTAAGGGGGGTGGGGCTGAGTGAGGGTGCTGGAGGAGTCCAGGGGAAATGCAATGAGAAGGATTCAGAGTCTGTCGGGATGATAGAGGCCCGAAGGGGAGGGGGCGTCTACGTGATTTAACAGCTGATCACTAAGATGACTACAAGCTGACAAAATAGGGACTGGAAGGAAGTATCCGGACGGAGCGTTGCTACATTTTTTAGCTGAGTACTGGAACTACCTTGGCTTTAGGGTTATCTATTGAGACAGCAAGAGGCTGTCCAAGTAAGAAGTGGCCTTGGGGCAAAAACTGAACTGTGGGTACTTTGGGGGTAAAGGCGATGTTAAGGGTAAGATCGTAGATGTGTTAAGACAGTTCAGACCTGACGCTTTTGTCTGGGTAAAGAGTTCGTAATGGTATTAGTGAAATGCCTTCAAGGCTCCTTTTGTCAAATAATGGATTTCTGATATTCTTTTTTTTTAATCTTTTTTTTTAATTTTGTGAATTTCACATCCTGCATCCTGTTGCCATCCATTTCCCACCTCCCCTCAGACCCGCCCTCCACCCTCAACCCTTGCAACCTCTCCTAACAGAGGAAAAAAAAGTCATTTTGGAAGCTGCATTGTGTCTTACCGTGTCCTACAATATTCCCTTTTGCCTACTTTTTTTTTTTTTTCTTTTTGCTTGCAGATGACTCCTTGATGGGTACAAGGCCACTAGCTTCTGCTACTTTGTCAATACTGGAATCTCACTGGGACTCCTCTCACATACTCGATTGATGCTCTCTGTCATGGGGATCCTGTAGTTTTGAGGACCACCCTGCTCAAATATTTCACTTAAATCCCAGATATTAGTAACTCTGGAGCCCAGAGAGCAATTTTGAACTGTAGTGACAATTCAAAATCTGCCCAAAACCTTCAAAAATCTCTTATGTTTTAGAAATGCCAAACCAGAAAAATATCCTTTCTACCTCCCAATATAGGAAAATCAAAGACATCTAAACAAAAGTCAAGCAAAGAAAGAATATTCCAAAGCCTTGGTCTAATCATGCCACAATTAAAACTTTGTTCATTATTCCTTGGAATCTAATTGCAGCTGTATTTCTTTGGTGGACCCTTCCCAGAACGTCCTGACAAGCATCTAGAAGCCAGGGAGCTCTGAGTTCCAGCTGCCATCAATTTTGTATTCTCTGTTGGGAAGGGCCTCCCTCCTTCCTCCGCTATGCTATCATTTTTGACAATTTAGCATTCCATCTGTAAATTCTTTCCTTAGGCCTATCCTAGTCTTCTCTTTCTCAAAAAAGATACACATAACTACAATTGTCAGTGTAAAAATCATTTGCATGCCAAGAGAAACAAACTCAATTGGAATCCAAACATATTGAGACATTGTGAATTCCTCCATTTTTAATCTAGGCAGTTAATTCCATTCCCAAACTCTGTCTAAAAGGCTGTTGTTTTTTTTAATACATAAGGACAGTCTTAGCTCTCCACCTTTACTGGAAGGCAGTAGCTTTTGTTAAGGGAACCACACCTTTGAAATGTATTTGGGTTCAGTTCTCTGCTGTTTGGCTAGGAAACCACCTTTTATCCAGGCCTTTCAGGCTGTAAACATGGATTCTAATTGCCGTAATTGGGTGTCATTTGTAGAAAAAATAATTAGATTATTTAACAATATTTATAGTATTGTTAATTGATTTGTCAGTGGTTGTTAATCCTTAACCGGCCATTATAAATGAGCACATAGACACCACATGGATTTTATCAAGCCTGGCCTGGATTGAGCAATCTTAGCCCATCTAAGCTAGCTCATAATTGTATCACCCAAATATGACCCCATGTATACATATATCCTCTGGACTGCTATTTTCCTTGCTATGCCAATATTCCAGGTCACCATGTGGAATGACATTTTTTTCTCTAACCCATGGCATATGTCCTCCTTCCTGCTCTTTGCTGCTTGGCTTGGAGGCTTCTCCTACCTATCTGCTGAAGACTTCTTCTTCCCATGAACCTCTCTGCTTCAGAAGCCCTCGAACTTTAGTCCTGCCTACCTCTGTCTTTGCCCAATCTCAGGCCTCAGCATTTATTCAACCAACCAGAGACAATGTAAGTAACAGACAGCAAGCAGGGCCAATTAACATTTAGAATACATAACATCACCCCATCACAGTGGCCTGGCATGATCCTTGTGAAGGGTCCCTGTATACTCAACTAGTGAGTGGTATAGGGCAGACCTGAACCTACATGGAAAAGAAGGTGAATATGTGAGTATGGTCTTTTGGTGGCCTCCAGAACAGACTGGTCACCAAGTCAGTATAATTCAGTGATTCTAGTGTGGGTCTCTTTTTTTTGGGGGGGGGTGTTGGGGGAGGTCAGGGCGTTGGTCATGGACCCATGAGGGTACAGGGAACAAAAGCAGCAAGCAGGGTTCAGACCTCTCCTATTATAGTTCCAGGGGTAAGGTACATAAGGGTTCATAGGCAGGAAAGGCTGATTGATTAGTCATAACACACTATCTAATTTTCATATGGCAGGCAGGAAGGACTGAGCAAGACTTATGTGCTGAATCATGCAGCACTTGCAGGAAGATCTGTTCATGGTCACTCTCCAGATAAGGTCAGGCAGAGAAGAAGAGACCCTGCTGAGAAAGAGAGTTCTCCATTCTGTACTGAGCTTGGAGAGCTCTCTGGACATGATGGACTGCGACCATAATACCAGGGTCCTCCAAAACTCTAGTTATACCCCATGAAGCAGTAGTAATTTATCCACTAACTAGCTTTCCTATATTAAAATTATTAACTAACCCCAAAATTGACTCAACCGAATAAACAGTAACAACCTTTCTGTGCTTTTAATCATACAATGCTTTCTCTCCTAAAACATTCCGACTCCTGACTATGAGAGTAAGGCCAAGCTAAATTGGGATTGTATCAGTATTTTTGGATTTTTTTTGCATTAATTTACATGTGGGCATGTAGCTCAGTTGATAGCATGCTTGCCTAACTACACAGTGAGTTTGAGGCCAGTTTGCCCTAGAAACCCTGACAAACAGAAGAAAGAAAAAGAAGAGAAATCTATGGCTCAGATGAGATAGGTTGCCTGTTTCTGATATTCTATGACAAGATGTCCTTGACACACTTATGAACTGATCATGATAATTCAAGCTCATTCTTGATGACTCCACACCTCAGAGCCCTGAACTTGTGCTTGGGAGGAGGTTCACACCGACTTGTCTGTCCTCCTGTCGTTTCTTTGCTATCTTCCTGCCACTCTGTGGTTTTCTCTTCCATGTCCCCATGCTGAATCACACCCTTGGACTCTGGGTCATGCTACTGCCTTTCCTGGGAACTTTCAGCTTGTTCCTCCTCAGCATCTAAACTGAGGTCCAGTCTTTCTCTCTGCCAGAAGGCTTTCCTTCAGTTGTTTCTCTGTGTGAATACATCTAGTGTTCAATATTATATGAGTGTTTTGAGAGTAACAAAGTATTTCTCAACTTGGAGAGCTAGGGTACAGGATGGTTATGTTCATCAAAGATACCTCGAGGCAGTGTCTTCTGAGTTCATGGTTTCACACCTAAGAAGAGCAAGGAAACATGAACTGAACAGAGTGGACACAGATTTATTAAAGAAAATGAGACAGAGCTTCCAGGAGTGGGGGAGGCTACAAGGAGAAATACCCCAGAAATACCAAAGTCCAGAGGCTTTGATGGAGCTTATGTTGGAAATTGGATGGAGACTAAGGTAATCTATATTGGGATTGATTATTTTTGAGGACATACCTGGCCAAGCTGGTACAGAGTCCTCATATTCGATAGGTCCAATCTGAGAGCTACTTACCCAATCAAGGCAGAAGTCATGTGTGCTATCTGACTAGTCCATGATTGGCCATGAGCCTTATGATCTAAGGGAGCTATCTCCTGTCTCAGTAAGACCCTAGTATTCATCACCCTTAGTTGGGGTAAATTTTACACAAAAAAGTGTCACAACTTTGGATCAAACTAATTCTAGTGTTATGGTATCAAAAACCAGGAGCCAACATTGAGATGTTGAAAAGTAAAAAACTTTTATTTAGGACCATGCGAAACTCATAGTCTCCCTTGGTGGGAGAATGAAGTAGCCTGCACCCAAAGCATGGGAACCTCTTTATAGCAAGCTAGGAAGTGATTACAAAAGTGGAATTTTTCATTTATTTTTATGATCATAGGAAAGGTACTCATTATGGGTTTATGGTCAGACAGTTTTTGTAACATAGCATGCAACAATGGAAACAATTCATGATGTGTAAATCACAAGATTATAGAGGAGAACAAGTCAAAAACAAACAAGCAAGAAAACAAGTAGACCTTTAGCTGAGGACAAGATTAAAGACAAGAGAAATGCCATAAGAAAAAATAAAGAAATAAATCAAATTCTAGCATTACGTTTAACTGGGAAAAGAAAACTGTCCTTTAACATCAGTAGTGTTATGTTTTTAATTAATTAATTTTTACCATTTATTTGTGTGTGTACATGTACAAACAAACACATACCATGTCCCATCTACGGTGGTCAGAGAATGACTTGTGGGCCTCAGTTCTCCCTCCCATAATATGGATTCTGGGGATGAAACTTAGGACCTTTGCCAAGTGACTCATCTCACTAGCCTGACTTTATGTTTTTCAGACATCTAAAAATTAATCAATGAAAGCATTTGTGTCAATGAAACACTATGACCAAAAAGCAAGTTGGGGAGGAGAAGTTTCATTTTGCTTATAATTCTATATCACTATCCATCATTGAAGGAAGTCTGGAGAGGGATACAGAGGCTATGGAGGGGTGCTACTTACTGGCTTGCTTCCCATGGCTTTCTCAGCCTGCTTTCTTATGGAACCTAAGACCACCAGCCTAAGGATAACACCACCCACAATGGGCTGGGCCCTCCCCCTAGATCACTAATCAAGAAAATGCCTTATCTGCCTGTCTACAACTGATTTTATGGAGGCTTCCTCCTTTTCTTCTTTTCTTCCTTCCTTCCTTTTTAAAAAATGACTTACTTACTTTTGTTGTATGTGCATTGGTGTTTTGCCTGCATGTATATCTGCATGAGGATATCAAATCACTTGGAGCTGGGTTACAGACAATTACCAAGTGGTGATGGGAATTGAACCCAGGGCCTTCAGGAGGAACCACCAGTGCTCTTAACCTCTGAGCCATCTCTCCAGCCCTGGAGGCATTCCTTAGACCCCAGCTGTGTCAAGTTGACATAAAACTATGTTTACTTTATGTCACACACTGTTTATGTTTAAATACTTCTCTTCACAAACAAAGAGGAAAGAAAAACATTGCAGAGCCGAGGCTCAGAGCCACCAGGATAAAATGCTGATGTCCTCATGAAATTCCACAGGAACAGACATAAGAATCTCCTGAAGCATTTATGGGACTAAACACCTCGTTTGTCCTTCCTGACAAAGTTAAAAGCTCTGTCTGTTCTATACTTACAAAACTGTTTTCTAAACTTAGGGGTTTTTTGTTTGTTTGGTTGGTTGGTTGGTTGGTTTCTCTGTGTGGTCTTTGCTGTCCTGTACTCGATTTGTAGACCAGGGTGGCCTCAAACTCAGAGACCCACCTGCCTCTGTCTCCTGAGTGCTGGGATTAAAGGCTTGCAGCACCACACCCGATCCAAACTTTGCTTTTGCTGAAAGGCTACATTCTCTTTTATAATAATAGCTTTTGAAGTGAAAGATTGTATAATAATGGGTTAAAAAGTAGACCCTGTATTTTCTTCAGTTATAATTATGTGGTGAGATTAATGAAATACTTTAGGGTTACATCCCCTTCCAGAGACAGCAGGGAAAATGGTAGCCAGGCTCTTAAGAACTGGGGTGCACTAACTCCTTCCAGCATGGAGAAACTGGAATCTTAGAGAGAACCCGTTCTCTTTAAGATGACACATCCGTTCTATGTATTAAAGGTTGCATTAAGAGCTTTGGGATATCTCTTAGGTGGAGTCATAAGACATTTTGGTAGCTAACTTCTACTTTTTCATGCTAATGATTTTAAATATTTCCAATTAAAAAAGATTCATCTCAGAACAAGCGCTAGCCTACAAGGGAGTTCACCAGATAGGTACTATTTAAATACTTTAAAACAAAAAATTTGCCTCACCATGGAGTAGCTTCCCTTTAATTTAAATCCCATAAAGCCAAATCAGAATAAGACAATAGAGCTTTGTCAAAGAAGAAAGAAAACCCTACCTCTCCTTTTGCGGTGGATGAGAAGGACTATTATTTTATTTTATTTTTTTATAAGAAATAAAAAATTATTTCTTTTCTGCAGTTAAGTTACAGTTGCTTTTAAAAGGATTGTGGTTTTAGTTTAAACATTATTTCCTGGGAACTCTGACTGTATGGTTGGTTTTACAAAGATTATTTCCTTTGTTGCATCACTCTGAAGCTTCCAGCGGCAGCCATCAGAGTTTGATCTCCAGAAGACCATGTCCTAAAGAGCCAACCAGTCTTTGTCCATCAGAATTGGGAGGACACAAAACCTATGCATTATTACCTTTTGTATAGTTGTGACAAAACTCTTGGTACAAACAACTGAAGGGAGGAACAATTTATTTGGGCTTCTAATTTCAGAGGGACTTGGTGCATGATTACTTGGCTGCTGCTCTTGGAGGCAGAAGTGTGTGATAGAGTTGTCATGGTAGGCAGGAAGCAGAGAGAAGAGAGGTGCTTCTTATTCTGTCTGATGCTCAGTCCGTGGGATGGTGCCACTCGGAGTCAGTGGATTCCCTCTGGAAATGCCCTCAAAGATATACTCCGAGGTGTGTCTCAATCTCCGAAGTGAGTCTACATCCAGATAGACTGACAAGGAATATGAGCCATCTCACACTGCTCCAAAGGAATCACATACTTTCTGAGTGGAGTGGAAACAGAGTTACTTTTCCCATGGTTGCAGACGATAGATACTTTTAAAGGATGCAATTTGTCTTTTTCTAGAAACCCTAGGGTCTCATTGAGAACTTGTCTAGTGATAGCCCTTCCCCCGTGGCTGTGGTTATGGTGAGGGCCCTGTAGCTCCTTCATTACCACAGCCACGTGGTAAGTACTGTCTCTTACTATAAAGAGTACAGTATCAAATAGCATGAAAGCATATTTAGGTTCAAAGAGAAAAAAGTTCCACAATGGTCTATACTCTGAAGCACCCTGAGGAAATCCCATCCCGAGAGTGATCTTCAGCCCTTCATGAACAGAATCTCGTATGTACTAGATATTAACAGCCACGTACTGACGTGGACATTCATCTTGGTGAGGAGTATGTGTCTCTCCAGTATGAGAGCCTTTTGCTAGCATTATATAAAGACTCAGCTTCCAAGACCCATGATCTCAGTTGGGAAGCTGGCCGACAAAGCCTGTCGGGTGACTGGCAGAGGTGCTGACTTTGCCAGTTGTACTTTTGTGGTCTACTCTCATGAAGATATGCTGAGCAGGACACAGAAATTTCTTTTATCCATGTAAAATCCACTAAAACTTTACACTGTTAAGTTTCTATGAAGTTTATACTTGCTCTTTGGAAAGGACATGGGTGTAAACTGGGAGCTGCCCACCAAATCCTGTGAGAGTAACAAACTAGAGAAAGTGGCCATGGCTCTCTCAGGAAAGAGTTATGGCCTCATTTACATGGAAGTCATTCAGTCTATGGGAATGGCATGCTAATGAATTTGCTTCGCGGATCCTCAGACAGATTCCTAAAGCATATTAGCAAACCAGTTCCACCTTCACTCAAGAGAATATTACCATGTCATACAACCAAACTGAGTACCTTTACTCTAAGGACAAGGGTGTTAGGGAGATTCTACCTGTTTATGCCAGGGACTATATTGGTTCTAAAATTCACCCTCCTTTGTACAAAGATATCACTACTGTTTTTATTGCAGTTGAACACATATTTGTGATATATTTTCCTCTTGTAATTGACAGAATACTTGAGCAAAAGACCATTTGACTAAGTGAATTTTCTTTTTCAGAGTATGTTGTCTTCGAATGCTAATGCCCTTTTATATTCTTCATGGTATTCTATGGCACTTTTGTAAGTGGATATTATCATTTTGAAGATTTATTTATCCATTCATTTTATTTATTTGTTGCATTTTCGAGACATGGTTTCTCTGTGAAGCCCTGGCTGTCCTGGACTCACTCTGTAGACCAGGCTGGCCTTGAACTCACAGACATCCACCTGCCTCTGCCTCCTTAGTGCTGGGATTAAAAGTGAGCACCACCACTGGCTTTTATTTTATTTTATTTTAAAACATAGTGTTGCAAAGTCAGACAATAGAGGAAAAATATATAAAGAGAAATAACATATTAAAAAGAGCTCATACAAACTAAAACAATTTCCAACCTACTAAAACTCAAAATGAACAAAAAAGTTAGTACTATAATGCCACATGTTCAACCTTGTTAATATTTGAATAAATGAAGATTAAAATGATAACTTCTGTCTCTTAAGTAATATTTCATTCTGGAGAAGATTTAATAAATCTATGACTTTTGTTCTTTACTGTGTGGCCCTGTCGCTGAAAGAGGCCATTTGCTAAATTCCGTCACCCAAGGCCACTTCTTGCCTTAAGTGTATCACGCTGACTATCAGGTGTAAGAACTCAAGTTAGGTTGAATATTTTAAAGAGTAGCTTAAAGTAATCCCATCAAATAACTGGCTACTTCAGACTTCTGTTGAAATAGTACTGCAGAGAAATGAAACCATCATATTCCTGAAAGGCCACAGTGCTTCAACTCTTGATTGCTAATCACGGCATGTTCCACTGTGGCTTGTATCTACTGAGTAAGTACCATGTACCCAGCATTGCTCTAGGTCCTGGAGACAAAGGTGGGAAAGTTGAAAGCATTCTCGCTCTCATGAAGCACTGTGGAATTATGGCAGAACTCCTTTACCTAGGAAGAAATCCCTACTGCTCCACACAGTCTTCAGGTTGATACTGTTTACTCTGTAATTATTACTATTTCTTAATGTGGATATTTAAGCCAGGCAAGGTAGAACATGCCCATAGTCTCAGCACCTGGGAAGTAGAGGCTGGAAGTTCAGGAGTTCAAGGTCCGCTGTCCTCATCACATGGTGAATTTGAGTCTAGCCTAAGCTACATGAGACCCTTTCTTTAAAAATCAAAGTAAGTAATTTAAAAATTATTAAATGTTGATACTTAGCCCCAACTTCCATCTCCCCCTATTTCCATGGGTTTAGAAAAGAAAACCAAACAGATTCCTCTTTCATCAGCAGCTCATTTGTGTCTGATGAATCAAGTCTCCTGACTTACCAGTTCCAGTTAGTGTGGTCATTAAGGTTCTGATTAGCTGTGGAAAGAAAGAGAGAATTGACTTCAGAAAGTTGTCTTCTGGTGTCTACGCTCAGACAGACAGACAGGCAGACAGACATACACACACATTCACTCTCATACACAGAGAGAGAGAGAGAGAGAGAGAGAGAGAGAGAGAGAGAGAGAGAGAGAGAGAGACACGCACACACAAGCTAAAGAGCAACTATAACAATTAATAGAATAGTATAAAAGACAAGCCTCCAGGCACACCTGTGAGGAATTATCCAGATTATGTTAGCCTCCTGGCATGCCAAGAGGGATTATCTTGGTTAGGTTAACTGAGGTGGAAAGACAGTCCCTAAATTCAGGAAGCTAGGCCGGGCGTGGTGGCGCAAGCCTTTAATCCCAGCACTTGGGAGGCAGAGGCAGGCGGATCACTGTGAGTTTGAGGCCAGCCTGGTCTACAAAGTGAGTCCAGGACAGAGTTGTTACACAGAGAAACCCTGTCTCGGAAAAACAAAACAACAAAAAAACCCAAAACAAAACAAAAAAAATTCAGGAAGCCACTCCCTGGTTTGGGTCCAGGACTGCATAAGGAGACCGCA
>CAJQZJ010033695.1:1002465-1029677 GCA_907164525.1 Lophiomys imhausi | reverse complement strand
ATCTCTCTGCTGACCGCAAGCTAAGCACCAGCACCCATCTCTCTGCTCACGCGCTCTCTGCCTTTGTGACCTTTTGCTAGGATAGACTATCATTCAGACACAAGCAAACCCTTCCTTCCTCCCCTAAGCTGCTTTTGCCTAATATTTTGTCCCAGCAATGCATAAAGTAAGTAATGCATAAAGGTGTATTCACTTATTTATTCAGACATTTATTTACTTTGTGTGTGTCTGAATGAGGTGTCCACATGCCACATTATCCCATCATGAGTGTGGAGGTCAAAGGTCACTTTTCTCTTTTCCATCAGGTGGGCTGCTGGGATTGAACTCAGGGCATCAAGCTTGCTGGTAAAGCACTTTAATCTGCTAAGTCATATCCCTGGATTTAGGCATATCCATTTTAACACGTTTACTAATTGTTTAAGCACCCTAGCTTTTGGGAAGGGAACACTACACCCCTGCTTGTTCTCACGCTGCCAATTGCTACACCATTTATGAAAAAAGCCCTTTTCCTGCCTCTTCTGTTGTCTCTCCTTTCTCTACCGTCTGCTGTCCATACCCCAGAGCTGTGTGGTATGAGGCATTCCACACCCACCACTATAACCCAGTCTTCTGCAGGCATCCTCTGTGCCTGCCAGTCTGATTTCTATGCTATATTTCTCCAAGAACTAATTCCTATTCTTTTAAACACTGGCAGCCCTGTGCAGATGTTGAATAGACTGCCAGCAAACCATATTCTGCATGGCAGCACTGTCTCCTCTGTGAGAAAGGAAAGTTTATTCTCACATTCATGAGGCTCTGTGACCCAGGGACTTCCTATGTGTTCAGTCTGTGCAACACAGAACAGGAGAGTAAGGGGCTCCAGCTCCTACACTTGCTTTGGCTTTGCTTTTGTTTCCCGCTGATTTGGAGTGCTGAGGACTGAGCCCACAGCCTCAACACACTATGAAAGCGCTCTATCACCCCCACCTATCCCACTCTTTACATGATATTTAAACAACCTGAATCCTGTTTCCTTCAAACATTTGTTCGTTTCTTCAATGACATGTTATGGAGAGCCGTGGTGTCTTAGGATCATTGCTTTGCTGGTCCTTCTTCATACTTGTTTCTCATTCCCAGATGTTCCTGTCCCTGATTCACACTTGCCACTCACAAGAAAATATCACTGGAACAGCTGAAGGAGAATTCTAATCAGAACTTCAGTAGCCACGCTAACTGGAAATGAGGTAAATCAGACACAATTGGAAAAAAAAAAAAAAAAGCTCAAAGAACCTGTGCTTCCTAAACCCTCATCTTAGTCTCCCAAGTCACATTACCACACAAACAGCTGAATTCAACAGGATGGATGTCAACTTCCTGGCCCATCATCACCGCTAAATTCTGAAGTATGGTTTCTATCAGGCTTTCTTCTCATTGTTGTCAAATAATAATTTCTATTACTCAGAATTTAGAAGGTCTTACTCTATCTTGTCCTTGATTCTGAGATTATAGTCATAAAATAAGATAATAAGAAAGTAATTAAAATTGAGTAGCACAATCAACAGACTGCTTTCTTACCAGGCACAAGGCCCTAAATCCAACCCCCAGCATTGCATAAACTGGGTGTCACATGCAGGCCTATAATCCAGCACTTCCAGGTTGATTTAGAAGATCTGAATGTGAGGTTATCCTTGGCTACATATTGACTTTGAAGATGGTGTGAGCTAGAAGCTTTACCTGTCATCTTTTTTTTACCCTGTCTTAAAAAAGAATGATTAAGTAAATTTAAATAGGTCAGTAGTTTACATAGATTATTTAAAAATGGATGTCTAAAAAATGAAAACCTTGTCAAGCTAAGTTCTTACTTAGTCATGGTGATAGCTGATTTTCTGTGTCAACTTAGCAAGGCTGTGATGTCTAGATTTTACAGGGTAGGCACTTTTTTAGGTAAAATTTGAAGCATGAGGCTGAATAAACCAGATTCACCTTTTGTTTGTTTTGTTTTTTAACTTTTTATTGATTCTTTTTGAGTTTCACATCATGCAACCCAATCCCACTCATCTTCCCATTTCTTCGTACCTGCCCTCTACCCTTACTACCACCCCTCCAAAGAAGAGAAAAGAAACAAAACAAATCTCATCATGTAAGATATAATGTGTCATAGTGTGTTCCACAGTATACCCTTTTGTCCATATGCCATTTGCAAATGTTTATTGCAATGAGTTATTGGTCTGGTTTGAGGCCTCTGGATTCCACTACATTATCAATACAGGGTCGTCACTGGAACTTCTCTCAGATATCTTGTTTTTGCCCTATGTCATGGACGTTCTGCAGATTTGGACCTGTAGCACAGCCCCTTCACACATTCCAGCAGCTCTCTGATAGAGTAGATGTTGGAGTGGACCAACTCAAAGCCCTAGATCTGGGCCTGGGTGGGAGCTGAGCTGATTGGCCCACCAGCCTTCCTGAATCTATACCACTAGGGCAAGCTCTCCAGCATTGCCCTAGCTAGCTCATCCAATGCCTCAACCACGAAGGAGTCTCTCATGTTCACACCCTTGGAACCAGCTCACATGAAACTCCGGCAACCAGGGCCAGCTCTTCTGTGTCTCTTGGAGTTGGTGCTGGCCTGCTCTACCAAGTACCGAAGTTGGTGAGGGGCAAGGACAGCTCTCCTGCTCTGCCGCCTTTGGGGCCAACTCTCCCATGATGCCCAAGTAAGGGGTGAGGCCAGCCATGCACAGCCCTCAAACATCAACACGGTCCCAGGCGACAGCCCAGATTAGGAATGTGTACCTGGCCTTTGGTGGTAACAGACCCCTCCTGCTGTAGGGCCACGGGCCACAGCACATCCCAGGACCTTACCTTGGCCTTAAGTGGCTCTGCTGCCTACTCACATCAGGTTACCCTTGTGTCTCCAGTTCCACCTCTCTTCATTGTGCCCACATCCTTCTGTTTCTCTTCTTCTTCCATCTCTCTACCACTTGCTCATCTTAGTGGTGCCAGGGGCCTCTGGGTGTCTGGGGTCTTCTCAGGAGTTCTATGCTCTGTCTGTGCCATGTGGTACAGGGCAGGGGTTGTCTCTGGCATGGTCTGCCCACCTGGCCTGTGGCCCAGATTCATTTTTATAATCTGGGTGAGCCTCATTTAATCCAAATGTAAAAAGACTGAATTCCTTCAAAGAAGAAAAAATGTTGCCTCCAGATGGCAACATGGGCATTCTACCTCCTCTCAAGGCTTTAGACTCATGATGGTTACTCTATTGCTAGCTTAATCGGGTCTGGAATCAGCTAAGAGGCAGACCCCTGGGTAGGTCTGTCAGGGTCTTTCAGGAAGGGTGTCATACCTGTTCCAGGAAAGTTCCACCTGCAGAGTGGGCTGCACTGTACCACAGACCACCCCTAAAGAAATGAAGGAACAATGGGGCTGCTTGCCTGCCTGTCTTTGCTCTTTGATGCCAACAGCCTCTTCCCAATGAGGACTGAAGGTCCATGACTCACCAAGAATCTTCTAGGCTTTGAGCACTAGACTTGAACTACTGAGTTGTGCTGGCTGGTTTTATGTCCACTTAACACAAACTAGAATTATCAGAGAGGAGGGAGTCTCAGTTGAAAAAAAGATTGTTTCTTAGCCGGGCGGTGGTGGCGCACGCCTTTAATCCCAGCACTTGGGAGGCAGAGGCAGGTGGATCTTTGTGAGTTCAAGGCCAGCCTGGTCTACAAAGCGAGTCCAGGACAGCCAGAGATATTCAGAGAAACCCTGTCTCGAAAAACCAAAAAAAAAAAAAAGAAAAAAAGATTGTTTCCATAAGTTTGAACTGTAATCAAGCCTGTAGGACATTTCCTGAATTAGCGATCCATGGGCGATGAACCAGCCCGCTGTGGGTGGGACCATCTTTGGGCTGGTGGTCCTGGGTTCCATAAGGAAACAGTATGAACAAGCCAAGGGGAGCAAGCTGGTAAACAGCATTCCTCTATAACCTCTGTATCAGCTCCTGCCTCCAGGTTCCTGCCCTGTCTGAGTTCCAGTTCTGACTTCCTTCAATGTTGGACCATGATGTGGAAGTGTAAACCAAACGAGGCCTTTCCTCCCTAACTTGCTTGGTCATGGTGTTAGATCACAGTACCCCAACCAGAACACGAGGCACTGGCTTCATTGGCTGAGGAGCTACAGAGTTCTGGGTATCTTCAGTACATAGGGAGCCATTGCTGTGCTATAAGTCAGCCTTCTGTGAAACGCATTCACTCTGTTCACCTTGATGGTTCTGTTCCTCTAGAGAACCTTGGCTAACACAAGACTCAGAATTACTGTGTGCCTTGCAAGGACTTCCAGAAGCCCTGCAGACCCAGTTTGCTAGTTCCCACAGCCTGGTGAGCAAATGAGTAAATTACTTAAAAATAAGTCTTCACCCACCCTTCTCTCCTCCTTCCCGTCTTTCAACTGTATGCGTGTGTACCCACAAACTCCCTATTTGTTCTGTTTCTTGGGGCATTGGACAAACACAGTTACACGCTATTTTACTCCTACCACATCCAGCATGGTTCCAGGGCCCTCACTGGAGTAGTGAGGGAATGAAGAAAAGACAAACACAGAACAGCTGGGATATGGTGGACTGGGCTCTGATGGAGAAACCACAGTGCCCTGGCAGCTCAGTTTGCTTGTGATATACAGTTGAACAGATAGATGTGGTTATTGCATACAGCTGAAGACAGAGGTAGAGTTAGCTAATGTTACTGGAAGTAGTCTCTGATCAGACTTCAGGCCAAAAATGTGGTGCGGGGAGAAAGCAGTGGTGGATATTTTCTGCACAAACTACCAACATCTGCACACACACACATGCACACACACACACACACACACACACACACACACACACACACCACACACTTGCTTGAGCACACACACAGTAAGTGTAGGTGCCTGGCCAAGGCCCCAGTATCCCCAGGAGCTGGAGTTGCAGGCAGTTATGAACTGCCTGACATAGATGCTAGGAACTGCACTCCAGTCCCAGTCGTATGTATACAATCTCAACCAGTGAGCTATCTCTTCAGCCTTCTTCTTTTTTTTATATTGATTTATGCAAGAGAAAAATTTCTCCCCCAGAAAATATCAAAATGCCTTTTCATGAAGGTCAATCACCTCAAGCTTTTTGTAACAGTCTGAGCAAAATGTCCACAGAAAGTCTGCTGTGTTGTAAGTCAAGTTGGGCAAAGATGGACAGAAACCTGTGAGGGGAATTAGATTAATATAAATTAGATTTAGTGAATATCTAGGGGCTTCTGATGCAGTCTCCTAAAAGGGGGAATGAAGCTCAGCCTGGCACCTGAGGCACTTGGCATGGCAGTGTATGGACTAAAAACAAGGCTTATGGCCTGGTACTGTTTGCAGCTACTAATAGCCTTTTGAAGTGGGTGGAGCCCAGAGTAGCCAGAAACCAGGTGAAACTAGGAGAGACCCCATTGAAGGATGAAGTGGGTGGAGCCAGAGAGTTCCCATGGAGAAAATGCTTGTGGACTGAAAAGCCGATCTCAAATAGAGCTGAAAAAGCACGGCCAGCTCTCCCTGAGGCAGAAAGAAGCTGGTGAGCAGAGAAGGCCTCAGCAAAGCAGCAAAAGGCCAAGGACGAAACCCCCGTGGCACAGATTTTGCCTAGAGGGGTTCAACCAGTTCAAATGGAGGGCTGAGCAGAACTGCAGCCAGCCCCAAAGACAGAGGCAGAGTGACAGTGTCTGATACAAACTGACCAAGTTGGTCTATGGACAGCTGAGGCTCCAGAGAGAAGAAAGTCTCAAACCTCAAAGTGAAGCTGCTGCAACCAGTTCACCCTAAAGGGCCTACATCTGAGATGTTCTTGAGGAAAAAAGACTGTTGACCATGCACCTTAAAGGATCTGCTCCTGAGTTGTTCCTGACAACTGCCCCAGAGACTGTGTCCTAAGGTTAGGGTTAGTTGTTAGATATTAGCTGTTGTAGTTATTCCTAGGGTTACTTGTTAGGTAATAGGAGTTATAGTCATTCTTAGGGCTAGTAGTTAGGTAATAAGGGTTTATATTTGTTATACGTGCTTATAGTTATTAATAAATATAGTTAATAATTAAAAATTTCATCGTCAGAAACCATTCTAGTTTCAGTTACAAACAGCTAACCTCTGCCCCCAATGATCACATGAAAACATCTAGAAATAAAGAATTCTGAGGAATATCATGAAATCTGGCTCCATCATCCTACCCAGGACATGAATGTCCCTTGACTGAGCATACCCACCCATGCTGTAGGTCACACACACCCTTTTAGTCACTTAGTAATCATTTGGTGAAGATGGAAGGCACACTCCTTACCTTTTATAATTGTAAATTGTTGCGACTGTCTCATTGGTTATCAGTTATTGCTGTATGCTGCTTAAGAAATGAAGCCTTACCAGACTTACATATTTGGCAAAGCTCTCAGCATCCATAGAGTGTAGTATTACTGACAGTTTCAGGCAAGCACTGAGCCTTGGAATGGATTTCCCATGGATGAGACAAGCTCCTGGGCTTGATGCTCTGGAAGTAAAACATGCATTCCAGGAAGTCAATGTCCAATACTCCTGTATTGTAATCCCATGGGACTGCGGTTACAGATGGTTGTGAGACACCGTGTGGGTGCTGGGAATTGAACTTGGGACCTCTGAAGAAAAGTCAGGGCTCGTAACCACTGAACCGTTTCTCCAGCCCAGTCTGTAGCATTTCAAATATCTGACTCTACAAAATTAATGTCCTTTCACATGAAAAACACAGTCATTCTGTTACAATGGTGATCAAAGTCTCAACTTGTGACCCATATTAGCTCAAATGTCTACTGTGCAATGTCTTCCAAAAATCACCTCAGTCATATTTGTGTGATATTCAAAGGATGGTTTATGCCAAGGAAAATTTCTGTCTGGTTTATGTTCTCAAAAGCAAGCATATTGTGTACTTCCCAAACAGAAGGCTAGGATAGGCACAGTACAGACACTCCCAACTTCCTGGGGAGAAAGAACAAAAGCAGCAGGACGCAGGTAAGGACAGCATGAACCCTGAAGATAAAAGAACAGTGCTGTGTGGTATCAAGTCGGGTCTTCCAGGCTGTCTGTGCCGCAGGCCTTGTTCACCCTTTCTGAGTTGGAGCTGTGTCTGCAGCTCTCCCAGGTGCTTGCCTTGCCCCTGTTGGCTTTGGATGGTGTATCTTAGAACCTGAATGACAGAACACTCCTGCGGCAGTAGCTTTCTCTGTATCTAGAAAAGTTGCTGCAGCATTTATCTTAGGTCTAATGCTGTAACTTGAAAGCCGATGGGCCCTGCCTTGAGCCCCAGGGTGGAGTGGCCTGAAGTGAATATCCTGAGATTTGAGGACACGGACATGCAAACAATCACTAGTTTTATGTTGTCAAGTGGCTACATTAGAAATATAGTTGCTGTTTGTTGATATTATCATTTCACAAAAACAAGGCTTTTTTTTTGGCATGGGAAAGGACAAAACCTTAAAATACAGGCTAGCCCCTGAAAATCAACAGGTTTATTAAAACTCACTATATATGCAAATGGTTACCAAGTCTTAAGATGTTAAAAAATATTTCAATAATAGGAATTATCTATGAGTATTATGTTTTCTCTTTATTTGAAGAGGACCCCCAGAATTTAGCTTGTAGAATTTAAAAGCAGATCATTCAAGAGTTGAACTACTTTAACATGAAAACAGCAATGTGTCGCAATTCAGATAGTTCTGCCTTTCCCAGCAACACAATGTCAGGGCTGCCACACAGACACCCCACCACCCAATAGCATCTTATTCTAACAACTGCTAATAATTAAAAAGGAAATAAATGTTGGTAAAACTTCCAAATAGACCTTTTCAAACCCTGCTGTGATTAGATTTCCACTCCCATTTTTTTCTCTTGAGGCACCTTCAGCAAGAGAAATGGTTCAGAACATCAAAGCCCAGCCAGCCTTTGAGGATAAATATTTCCCTCCAAGAGCTTTTGGGAATAACTGGGCCTTAGGCCTGCACTTGGAAATGTGTGAATCCTCCTCATGGGCTTTCTGTGAAAGAAGGGTAGATCACTAGAAAGAATAACGCTGACTTGGCAAATAACCATCTATTAGCCCATTTCCTCATTTGCAAATTTTTTTGAAAAATCAAGACAAAAATCTTAAATATATGTAAATAGATATGTTCCAGAGTAATGTACAAAGAAGAACCCAGGCTGTGATACTAGTGAGATCCAAGAAAGGGAGAAAGGGCAGAAGTGGGCAGTCAACGCGCTTGTAAGCACTTTGCTCTGAGCACTCCATCGAGCCCGTGAAGTATGATAGCTAACAGATGATTACATTTATGAGGGAACAGTACTCAGAGCAGACAGCTACTTCCTACAGGTGACAAGCAATCTCCTGCCGGAGCCTCACCTGAAGAGTCATTTTGGGATGTGATCACAAGGGTTGGAGACTGATGAAATTATCCTGTCCAACATCAAACACAAAGTGGTTGTAAATCAGCAGAGGCTGTGGCAGAGGGAGAGCAGCTCATTCTTTATGCTTTGCCAACAGTCTTCAACCCCGGGGGCTGCACGGAGCATCTTAACAATATCATTAAGTGACCTTATAAAGAGATTTAATTAAAACAACAAGGAAAGCATCATCATGTCCAGGGCCCCCTGAATCTTTCAACTGCCTGCCTTGAAGAAGAGATTTTCAATCAAGTTCTATGATTTAAAACTTGAATGGGCTAAGCCTCAGTCTCCAGAGCAGTGTATAAATAAATGGATGCCTGTCTGTTGTAGCTCTCCACTTGACCTTGCCAGACAATTGCATGCTGAACTTCGACTATCATTGTGGCTTTTGAGGGTCACTTAGGGAAAGGCAAACCAACAAAAAAAGCAAGCCGGCTCTAGTTAAACCTGGTCAGGAGTCCCATAAAATCAGAAATTGATCTTGCAAATGCAGTCTATCAAAAGGAGAGGGGATGAACTATAGATGATTTACAAGGGGTGTGTGCTGAATAGTACCTGATTTACACATGATCCTGAAGAAACCTGGAGAAGCCATTTTGAAGTTTGCCCCTGTGGAAGGAATCATATTTTAAGAGTAAAACATTGTCAGGTTTCATTGAATAGGGAAGGAGCTTTCTAAGGTTCTCATTTCCCCATCACCACGAAACAGATTTATATTCTTTGTCTCCTTTAGTTGGGAAGTTCTGGTGTAAATCCTTTAGGGTTCACTGTACGAACCAGCTACTCAAAGGTTTCCAGGACCGGATAATCTGCACAAAATTGTGGTTGGGGGGGGCGGGCAACAAAACAAAACAATGGAAAAACCCTCTCTAAATGGTTATACTAGAATGGTAACTGATCTTAAACAGGTCACCCTGCAATTTTATACAAGCCCAAAGCCTTTCTGAGTTACTTGTGGAACCTGCTATGCAAGGGCATTGGAGCAGCTCTGCATTGAAAGACTTGTGTGCATTCAGACAGGGTGCTTTGATAGGGACTGCTGTAAACAACCTCCTTAGCTCTCTCCCTTTGCAACTGAAATCTGAAATTTCATAAAATCACATGTTTAGCCCACTACTGGTGTTTCTCTGGTGATGTCACACAAAGAGATTTGTTTTACTTTTTAAATTTACAACTTCTCAGAGAATATCCAATAAGGAAGACAGACAGAAAGGCTCTCTGTGCACTGTGTGTGAAAAGCCAAGCACATGTATCCCAGGGAGCCTGCTCCAAGGAACTTTGTTGACGGTTATTTTTGTACTCCGAGCTCTGCAGTGGCCTTTCCTCTCTGGGAATTGCACTTTAATTACCACACTCTGTTGGGGAAGGTATGTGTTGGCTCCCAGCCAGTGTGGGCTAGGACTCTTCTTGTCACTAGAGTCTAACACCATGTACAGTTAACACCATGAACAATGTCCCAATTAAATATTTAAGTGTTAGAAACAGGATACACAGTGCATTTTTCTGAGGGGCTGATCAGTGGTAAATTTTATTTGCATCCTTTAAACGTCAACTCAAGAAGGCTGCAAAAGAGACTGAAAATGTAGCGAGAGATGCCGATATCTCGTTTGCTCGTAATTTTGTTTATCTTAGAAGCAACCTATAGATCAGACTGACAAAACCATCATTTTTAAATAGTATTCTTCTGTTGTTGTTGCAGTCCTAGGGGTGACAACCTATAGATCAGACTGACAAAACCATCATTTTTAAATAGTGTTCTTCTGTTGTTGTTGCGGTCCTAGGGGTGACTACACTTCTTAGGTAACAAAGAGAACTTTTCTTCTTCATCTTCTAGATTCGTGATGTTTCACTGCCAACTGAATGGCTCTGATTAATTAACATGGGGATGATTTAAGTGACCAAGTAACTTAGATTCCTTTTTAGGTTAACTCTCCAAGATGGAAGGGTAAACTCTCTTCTCTCCATATGTCAGAGATGGTTAAAAAAAAAAGTATGTGGGAAAGGAAGTCAGCTCCTTTTATTCTTCCACCCTGTTGAGACAATAATTGTGTAAAATGTCTGGAGTAAGTTAAAAGGCCCAGACACAGCCTTTAATTTACACCCTGCGACGGGTTAAGAGTCCAGTCAGTTGCGGGTGTTTCAATCAGTCATTCTCCTCACAGCAATTGAGTTTAGTTATTTTAAATGGTAAAGTATTTAAATTCTCCTTACTGGCCTCACAACCAGCTCTAGTTGTTTTTCAGACTCTTGTGCACAAGCTGGGGGGTGGGGGGTGGTGATGATGATGATGTAGGGTTAGGACAGAGTCCCTGGAGAAGCCAAATCTCCCCCCAACATACACACCTACCACATATGCAATTAAATTTTCTTCCACAATTGTGATGTTTGTCCCATCTTTCATCCTTTTAGCTTAAATAATAAAGACTGAAGTGTTTCTGCTTGCTATTGTTTGCTACATAATTATACATTCCTTCCTTTAAAACATACCCCACCAACACTCCCTCAAAATTGAGCCCACATATTCTTTCAAAGTATTGATTATATTAAAAGGAGAAGAACAATGTCCAAGATTCTAAGAAGGAAACAGTTACCATAGGATTCCAAGGGAAGAGAATAACCTCCCCTTAGCAACAGACCCTCATGTTCCTCATATCAGGGTAAGGTCTAATTACCATAGCCATTTTGAGAACACAGAGGTGATCGTGTGATTGATATAAAGCTGCATTTTTCTTTAGGAATCCTCTTTTTCATAAACTTGATCCCCAAATTAACTTGAATGTCAAACTTCCAATGGCCAAGTCTCTGAACCCAAGTTTATATTTTATCTGGATCCTAGAACAGATTATTTAGCTGAAAACACTGAGTTGTACAAAAGCATGGCCTTTGGAAATAAAAGAAATTCAATGTTGATTGAAGGTGCAAGAGCTCTAGGCTTTGAAGTCCTTCAGGAAGCCTCAGAACAGATTGAATCTTGGCAGAAGTGAAGAGGAATTTGCCATCAGTCCCCAGAGTTGATTTCAAGGTTTCTCTGGCCATAGGTGAAGGGATTATAAACAGATGAGATAGTATTAGGAGAACACGCAGAATAATTTAGGTTAATCTTCAATAAATTAAATTGAGTGTTCATGCCATCCATTTTCATATATATATATGAATATATATAACTAATTTTACAGTTTTTTAAAGATTTAGTTATTATGTACAGGCCAGGAGAGGGCACTAAATTTAATTATGGATGGTTGTGAGCCACCATGTGGTTGCTGGGAATTGAACTCAGGACCTTTGGAAGAGCAGCCAATGCTCCTAACCTCTGAGCCATCCCTCCAGAGATGGCTTTATATAAATATATTTGATATATCAGGGATCAGAACTATCTCAAAACTTTCACTTTTCTCTAATGTCTTTTTTAGTAATCGGAAACTTGAAATGATCAGACCAACACCAAGCGGCTTATGCAAAGTTTCACAGTGAGTGGGGCAGGGGTGGTGCAAACAGAGACCAGAGTTTGTCCACAAGCTCTGGTGCAAAATCCCACCCTGCTCTCCCAAGTGCCGCTCCCAGCACTGCAGCAGGTGATATATGTCCCTGCTTCTGGAAGATGCCCAGGTCTAGCAGACAGAACCGTCCCACCACATGTACACTTTTCAAACTCTTCCCTTTCCATTTGTTTCAGAGGTCTTTGGGCAGGGGCAGGCTGAGGAACTGGGCTGGGGAGAAAAAAACAATTTAACAATATGGATGGAGTCTTACTTCAACTTTCAATCATTTGTTCACCAAGGAGTTTCTGCAGTAATTATACTCTTTAAAATGGCCTTCAGTCTAGGGAAGTAGTTCAGGTGTAGAGCGCTTATGTAGTGTGCTGGAAACTCTCCGTACCACACACATCAGCTTGGCCACACTCACCCAGAACCTCAGCACTTGGAAGATCAGAAACTTAATCATCTTCCTTTACATCATGAGAGCATGGCCAGCCTGAGCTACTTGAGACCCTATCTCAAAACAAAATTATTTATTGTTTTGATTGCTGAGGTTTGTGCATTCTTCAACCACCTTAAATTATGGTGTCCTAGGCAAGTACCTTCTTGCTTCCTTCTGTCTCTTGTCCTATGGATCTGACTGAAACAATCTGAAGTTTCTTCCAATCAAGTATTTCAAAGAGTCAGATTGTACTTGAAGGACAGAAGGGCAGCCACATCTCTGTGCATGTTTCCAGAGGAGGCCTGCCTGCACCAGCCCAGGGAGAAGGAGACGAGATGGGAAACTCATTGGCATTGAATCCCTTGAAATAAGCCTAGGACCAACCTGGGTCACAGGTTGGAAAGCAATTTTCCTCCTGTCTTTCCTGTGTTGTTCATCTCTGTGATGTTTAAAGTGAGTGTCCACTGAGAATATTTCACTCTACAGTGCCTTATAGCATTACTTCAAGCCAATGGACATCCACTCCAGAGTGTATAAACATGCACATTTGCACACTGGTCTACACACACACACACACACACACACACACACATACCACTCCTATTTGGAGAGTACTTTGGGAATACAACACTTGATCATGTATGTTTGGGAAGGTGTCATTTTAAGAAGCTAAAAAACATGTTTTACAGGTTTCTTTTTGCCTTGACTATTTGTAGGGAAAAGAAGTAAAAACACAAACAATATAAAAAACAAAGCTTATGAATAATAAATGACGCTTTTAAAAAGTAGCTCATATTTCCATACATTTCACTTCTGGTCTTTCGATCAAAGATAGCAAAAGCAGAACATTTCTCTAATTTTTTTTTTGTCAGTAGTTTTTTGAAAATGTAATAAAATCTGAAACTAAAGTGTTAAAAAGAAGAAAATATGAACATTGTATCTTACTGAGTTTTCTTTTTGGTTGCAGCTGGAAATAATGCTGGTAGGTTTTACAAAAATGGGAATTGAACCTCGAGCCTTGTACCTGTATGTACAACAGTCTGTCACTGAGCCACATCTCAGTTCTTCTCAAATTCTTTCCCTCAACTGTAAATTTAATTGTAGTTAGTGTTTCGAACTCCATGAAGATTGTTCCTGGGCTGAGCTTAGCCTGGCATTTATGTGTATTTTTTCGTGTGCCTGAGCCTGTTGCAGATAATAGGGTCTTTATCATGAGTAAATGTGATAGGGTCTGTCAAAAAGGAACCAGGGCTCAAGAAGGGACACTTGTCATTCACTGGACATGTTGTTCTTTCCGCTAGGCAGTAGGATCTGCTTTTCTCTCATCTCCTTACCATGTGAGTACAGTATTTGCCTTAAACATCAAAACAGTTACCTTTGAAAATGACATTTCAGAAAGAGAAAAAGATGAAGCTACCTGGGAAGAAGGAAAAAGCAGATAGCCTTGCTGTTTGGTGATCTTGAAGTGACGGCTGTTGTCATGGCTTTCGATAGCTCACATTTTGCCAGGTTTTCATCTTATCTTAGCCAATGCCCTGAACAGAAAACACAACGAGCATGTAAAAAAATAATCTGTGAACCATAATAAATGGATTTCTGCCAATGACAGGTCATGATACTGGGGAAAAAAATCTGTGATGACCCTCTTTCCTCTACACTCATTTATCTCTTGCTGGTGTCCACTGATAGATTCTTGCTGCATGATTTATTGCAGAAAAACACCACCTAGAAATGGGCTTTTGATAAAATTGTTCAAGGATTCCTGGACAATAAATCCTAATCTTAACATGCAATGCTGCAGAATGTTTCACCTTTCTTATACTATAAATAAAATATGCCAAATGCGATGATAAATCCATACATTTAAGCACTATCTATGTAGTTTAGGGAATAAAGTCATAGTGTGTATGCCTGCTGTTAATAGCAACTCTAAGTCAGGGAATATTGATGGCAGGGTTTGAGTATTTGCCATCCAAATATTTAGCATCCTGCATGCTTATGAAATTTCATGCCTTTCTATGCCTGGAAGGCTGGTTCTGCAAAGAGTCTATGTGGGTTATGCATAATCAGTTTCTGATGGCTTGAATAAAGGAATGCTTCCTGAACACAGACAGCTTGTTTTGGGAGACAGCTAAAAAAATCTAAGTTCATGGAGAGACCTTGTTTTATAATTAAACCTCTACTTGAGGGAGTGATGAGAGTCTCAGTCATCTTATTGTGACCCTCTGGTGACACCAGGTTTGAAGCCTGCAGAACCCTAGTATTAAGGCTTCTTCTCATAAACTTAAAGGCGGGTATTTGCCCCCACCTTAAGGTAGAAGGCTAAGGGAGTCTCTGTCTTGCTTGATCCCATTTGTTTCTCTCTGAGTGTAAAACCTAAAGGATAATTTTAATTATTGAGCTTCAAAAGCTCTCAAACTAGTGCATGCATTTATTTAGTCAAAATTTCTGAGGCCAGATTTTAATCTGGCTCAGAATTTCTCCATCTTGGTAGTACTAACATTTGGGGCTGAAGAATTATTCCCCTGCAGAGCGCTTAGCAGATTCCTGCCCTCAAACACAGGTGCTAATAGCATCCTCCTTATAATCCCACTTGTGCTAACGAAAATGTTTTCAAATGTCTCCTGCAAGGCAAATCATCCCTAGTTGGAGATAGAGGGCAAGGCGTGGTATAAAACACTTGTTAGCCCAGCACTGGATAGGCCAAGGCTGGGGTGGATCTTTAATTTTAGGCTAGTTTGGGCTACCAAACAAGAATGTGCTACAAAAAGAAAACACAACACTGATACCATCAAAAACAAAAGGCAAGCCATCAGAGCTGTAGCATATTGAAAGAGTATGTGTTTAGTACATGTTTTGAGGCCTTGGGTGCAAAATACCCCCACTAAAAAGTTAGTAAAGATCCATGCCATTAAAGGAAACAAAAGTACTTTCATTTTTGGAAAAATCAAATAGGAAAAACCTGAGCTGAAAAACAAAAGACCCTGAGTTTGGGAAACTGAAAATTGGATTTAAAGAGGGCTGAATTTTCAGAATTGTGTCCCTAATTGTCAATCACAGGATAAAAGGAAAGACCTATGAAATGCTGGTGCCCCACACTTGTATAGTTATTTACACTGAACCTGACAGAATTGGGATATGGATACAGAAATAGTGTGTTCTTGAAAAGGGTATTCACCCTGGAAAGAAGGAAATGGAAATAAGAATAAAAAAACCTAAGGCAACTTTTTTTTTCTTCTCCAACAAATTGAAAGTAGAGAGATCCATTATATCATATGTAGTTTCTTTGTGTCCTCAGATATTTATTGAAGGTCAAAGACGGAGATGCCTAATGGGTTATGATCATGTGAAATGAACTGAGAAACAATGTTTTATAACACAAACACTTTCTCCAGTGACAATGTATTATGCTCACTAAAATGCTTTGCAGTTACCTTTTCTCCAGTATCCATGGCTCAAAGCAGGAAAATAATATGTTATTCCAGAAATACATAGAAATTGGGGGTGTGACTTGTTCAGAGCCAGTGTTCTTGTCTCAAGACCCAGGAAAATTCCCCACTGGGCTCCATCCAACTTGAATAATCATTTACTTAAAAATATCATATTGCTTCCTTCACATCACTTTTTTCTTCTCAGTTCTCAAAAATGGATATACTTTAGTAATAAAAAAATTTATGAAGATTTAAGTCAGAACTCCCATATTTTTGGGCTTAAAAATATATTTATAATACCAGAGAGAGAGAGAGATTAAATCTTTGAAATGAAATGATTCTGTGTTGTTATTAATCAATAACATTTTTGAAAGGAACTTGTATGTTATGTGCCCCGATGACATTTGCATAGACATTGGAACTGAACAGAGCAGTTCTGGGTAGATAGCTGGGTTGGTAAAGTGTGGTGAGTTTAGTCACCAGAGCCCTCCCAGCCAGTCTACCCTAGCTAGGTAAGCTAAGGCCAGAGAGAGCACCTCTCTCGAAGATAAGGGGGGTAGTTTTCCTGAGAAACACTCAAGCCTCCATGTGTACACAAATGCACAGACATCCATACAAACAGGTGAGGCTGCACATGCATAAATATGCACACACCCAAACACATAAATTAACAGGACAGATGTGGACATATTATTTATGTAGGAAAAGTTTTACTGGCTGGAGACACTTTAAAAAATTCTACCTAATCCATTAATTTCGAACACAGGGTTTTCTTGAAGCGTTTCTTAGGTTAACACATTGAACACTCACAGTACTATGACAGGTATTTCCAGTTTCTGCCAACAGGGCTTCGAGTCCTTTCCCTGTGATGTGTACCAGCCCCTCACAGCCAATGGCTTGTTCTTCTGTGAGAAGACTGCCCTTAGAGCTGGGGTTGCAGAGAATCATTGTTTCCTAACAATTTATGTCTAGTAAAGACAGACCAGTGTGGAAAACTGACATTCTCTTGGGATTGACCCTGATCCCCAAAGGAAACAACTGAGGTAAATCTCGCTGACCTCAGTTCACGTCTGCCAGGGGTAGAGTGGCTTGCTTGAATGATAATGAGTCACATTTTACCTCGTGAGGCTTCCCTTTCTGGTCAGCATCCTCCTGTTCTTGGAGACTTTGCTGAGATATTACTTTCACAAAAGGATCATCTTGGAATCTACTTCTGCGTGATGCTGCCTGGGGTAGATGCCACTCATTCAACAGTGTTTGTCAAGTGCCCGAGTGCCATGGGTATTGTGATAACAAAAAGAATGACCTTGTTCTTAGAAGCACATGGTCTCAGGGACACACTTGTTCACTCTTCTGACTTAAGGGTTAATGCAGGACCCGGCCAACTGTGTGCACATTGTGTGTTTAGAATCAGCGCACGAAGAAGACACATGGAACAACATCAAGCATCTAAAATTGTCCTGTGGATTCCTGCACTCCCAGACCTTCTGACTTACCTTTTAGCATCTTCTCATTCAGTAACCCTTCCTGTGTTAGTGTTCTATTGCTGTGAAGAGACACCATGACCACAGCAGCTCTTATAAGAGAAAGCATTTAGTTGGGACCTGCTTACAGTTTCAGAGGTTTAATCCACATTATTGCCATGGTGGGAAGCATGGTGGCTTGCGTGAGAGAAGTAGCTGAAGGTTCTAAGTCTGGATCCACAGGCAGCAGAAAGAGACTTGGGCTGGGTTTCTGAAACCTCGAAGCCCACCCACAGTGACACACTTACACCCAGGGCCACACCTCCTAGTTCAGTGACAAAGCATTAAAACAGATAAGCCTTTGGGGGGACTTTGCTATTCAAATTACCACACCTCCCTCAGCCTCCCTGGCTTGCCTCTACTTCCTCACTAATGTCACTTCCAACCAGCACAGCACAGCTCTAGCTCACATTCCCTTGGGCTGTTCTCCTCCCGTGAAAGTCTCTTCCTGTAAATATCTCACTAGCTGACCATGGGAGTTTCACACTCAGCAGTTGCTACCTCTCTACTGAGTCCTACTCTGACCTCCTCTCACAGCCCTTTTCTATTGTCTCAATAGCACTGAACTACTTCGTGTTTCCTTGTGTTGTTTTTTTCTTTTTTACATTTCTTGCTTGTTTTTTTTTTTTTGTTTGTTTGTTTTTTTGCCTGTCTCTAAAATGTTTTCCTAAGTGAATAGTGTCTTGAGAAGGCATAAATGTCAATCCCATTCGGTCCCTAAAGTGCCCGTGTATCACAGGAGACATTCAAATATTGGTAGAATGTTGAAGAAATGAAAAATCCAGTGCAGATGTGGGTGCTATGAAGGTGGTACAAGATTGTTATGGAGAACAGTACGGAGAGATCCGCAAGGTGGTTAGTTATGATCTCATGGAGAAAGAAATACCAGGCTGTGGGAAATGCTCCTAGGAAAAACAACTATGTAGGACCCCAGGAAATGGGGTTGGGAGAAAGACATACTGCTGGAACTTGCAAAGTCAGAAAGAGGGAAGAACAGGGAAGCTGGACGTATATGTCATATAGCCTGGGGTTAGCAACCTAGTCTGAGAGCTGAATCTGGCTGGACGGCACCCGTCTGTAATTCCAGCACTAGAGGCAAGAAGATCAAGGGTTCTAGGCCGCACTTGGTTATGTGGCACCTCTGAGGTCAGCCTGGGGTTCAGGAGACTCTGTCTGAAGCAACCCAACAGGTTTTGTTTGTTTGTTTTGTTTTGTTTTCAGTGCAGTTTGGGGGCTGGAGAGATGGCTCAGTGATTAAGAGTACATACTATTCTTTCAGGGAGCCTGAGTTCCATTCCCACCACCCACATTAGGTGATTCACAACCACCCGAAATTCCAGCTCTGGGGAACCCTAGATCTGTGGCTACTCACATGGGCATACCCACATCCCCCAGCACACACATACACGTAATTAAAAATAATCCCTTTTTAAAAGTATAGTTTCCACAGAATGCCTATGTACATTGTAAATGAACAAGTGTAAGAAGTCTGTGATGATCTGCAGTTACAACAGACCCTGTCCTTTCATCCATCAGGGTGAGTCAAAGACTATTGAGTCTTTGGCTTTTGTGGAAACACCAGACTCTGTGCAGGACATAGAGAAAGACAGCAGTTTTCATGTGTTCACAATTCTTTGATACCTTTCCTTTTACAGATGGAATCTACATCCTTTGCCTTTGAACGTGAGCTCTGAGATTGCTTAGCCAGCAGATGAGTTAGGAGAAATGAATAAGACTATTTGAATTTCTGGACTCAGGCTTAAAGAAATTGTCAACTTCTATATTAGAGGTCTCAAAACCCAGCTACTGTAGAAGACTGGAAGAGCCCATGGGAAGTCACAGAATCCCGTCCTGCTCCCCAGAGTGGTGTCTGCTCTTTAGCACAAGGTGCTAGGAGGAGCTTTCCTCAGCCAAAAGGTAGGTTGGTGAGCAAAACAACTCATTATGCTGCAGCCAGTTACTGTGTTTCAGGGCCTTTTATTATGTAGCAACTCGATAAGCAAGGCGCTTTAATGCCATTTCCTATGTTGCCTCCCACCACCTTTATCTCCATGGACTGTAAAACTACTTCCTCAATGCTCACCAATCATTCTGCTTCCTGTTTTATCTTCAAACCAATCACCTACCTCCCTTCATCATATCTATAACTAAGTGCTCAGTGTATACAGAGTACACAGGAATACAGTATATATACAGTCTATTGCATAAATACTGATCGCTTGGTCTGATACTTGAGTACATTCGGTTTAAGAGAGAATGCTCATAATTCTAGGACTTCTGTCAACACCGAGGAACACATGTTTATACATTTATACACAATCATTTTCTTGTTATTAGATTTTAATGGATGTCCTGGACTCTCCATGCAGACCAGGCTGGCTTCAGACTCGAGATCTGCCTGCTTCTGCCTCCTGAGTGCTGGGATTAAATGTGTGCACCACCACCTCCGGCTTTCTTATGAAATTTAACAAGCTTTCTCCCTCATTTTCTGAAAATTCAAAGAATGGTTCGATGATGACTGAAGAATCATCATACTAACGTGAAGTTGGCATTTATGAAATGTTTATTATAACATAAATAATGAAATTATTATTCTATTTATAAATAAGCCATTTTTCTTTAAATGTATTCTTAGTATTCATCTTATTCTAATACATAAAATTCAGTAATTATAAATAGACTTTGATGTAACAATTAGAATAACAAACACTTGAACATAAAGAAGAACATTTAGAAAAAACTGAAAAACTAATGAGTCACACATATTTGCTCAGTGGGGAGTCTGGTCTGATTCTCTGAAGATTAGTAGAAAATGTTTTAAATGACCAGGAGAATTTCTTGGGTGGTATGCAAATACACACCTTTTAAAGAAAGCTCCTCTGTCTGCCTGCTAATGCAAGAGTCACAGGAAGGTTTTTTTTTTTTCTTTAGTCTCTTCATTTTTATGGGCCAAAATAATGGGGCAAATTTCAAAGACAAAAAATTGTTTTCCACCACCTTTACAGCTCACACTCTGAGTCAGGCTGAGGTAATTTATGGTGGTATAAATGTTCTACACTTGGGATCTCCAGCCAACCTGCCACATGATTGAGCTGGTTTCCAGGAGGAAGCTAGAAATCTGGCGCCATGGTAAATGAGGAAAATGAATGTAATCACTTAACAAGATTGTTGCTTTTGGATCCCAGGGGCTGGAATTGAATGTGACATCTGAGGACAGATCAGGAGAAACACTGGATGTCATAAAGTCAAAAGGAGGCAATTTCCAAGAAGGTGGGGTAGATTGAAATGCTGGGGTATAGAGCTGTGAGTGGCAAAGAAGATTCAGTGCCGGCTACATGGGGGCAGTTGGTAAGATGGCAAAATGGAAGTAATTTGGTTGGGCAGAGGCACATCCTGGAGTGCAGCAAAGCAGTTTGGTGATAGGTCCCAGTGAAAGCATCCATTCTTTAATCCTGCAAAAGTCTCATCTTCCACCAAAGCATACATCTAGGTGAAATGAAAATGCCTTATTTAATGGTTCACCCAAGGTAATACCACAGTAAGTACTGGAGAAAGGTTTTAAACAATAATTTTCAGCATTAAAGCTAGGTGTTTGTGTGGGTGTGTTTTGTTAAGACACTGATAAAGAAAATAATGACCACTCAATGATATCCACATTCTGATTGCTAGATTCTGTAACTGTGTTAGTTTACCCAGCAAAGGAGACGTTGTAGATTTGAGGAAATAAATGTTCCTGGGTTATCTGAGCAGGTCCAAGGTAACAGGACCTTTATTAGAAAAAAAAAAAAAAAAGTTGGCAGAAGAGTCAGAAAAAAAGGTGTGAAAAGGGCACAGGAAACTCAACACTGTTCTTTTATTTTTATTTTATTTTTTTAAGATTTATTTATTATGTATACAGTGTTCTGTCTGCAGGTATATCTGCAGGCCAGAAGAGGGCACCAGATTTCATTATGGATGGTTGTGAGCCACCATGTGGTTGCTGGGAATTGAACTCATGACCTCTGGAAGAGCAGCCAGTGCTCTTAACCACTGAGCCATCTCTCCAGCCCCAACACTGTTCTTTTAGATGGCACATTTTCAAGATGGAAGCATGAGCCTGAGTCCAAGAACACAGACTTCTAGGAGTAGAAGAGGCTAGGATAAATTTTACACTAGACTCTCTCAGGGTGGTTAGGACCATGTTGGCCCCTTGTTTTGTGTCCAGTAACCTGTTTTGTATTCTGGTTTCTAAAACTATAATATCATAAATGTGTCTTGCTTTAAACTTTAAAGTTTTTTTTTTTTTGTACTTGGGACTCCTTTTTGCTTGAGAATTTTTATATGACCCTGAATATATAGTCCACAAAATAGGCATACAAATAAAACATTTACTGATAGTAAATCATAAAGAACATAATTTATAACAATTCTTTGGTAATTTTAGAATTTATTAAAGACAAAAGTAAATCTGCATACTAATGAAATGGATGTGCTTGCTTATTTTATGTAAAAATTTAAATCTTGACAGAAGATTCAATACTGCAAGACTTAGAGAATTTTGAGTTTTTTGAGTTGATCAATATTTTGATTTTATGATCTTATCATCAATGCTGAGAGTTCTGCTTTGCATAATTACATAAAACAAAATGACAGAAGTATGTTTAAGTCCATTTTACAGCCAAAATTGATTGAGTAATTTTTAAAAATTAAGCTCAAGTCATTGACTCAACTACTAGTTTTTAAAATAAAAATTCTAGCAAAACACAATCCTAAGATAAACTAATGTGATACTTGCTTAGGCATGACAGTAGGAACATTTTAAAAGGTTTTATTTTCACATTAAATCACTATGTTTCTTTCAGAACAGAAAACCTGCTCTCTCATCCTCTCTCCCTCTGGCTTTTCCCTTCTCTCCCCTCTCTGCCTCTTTTCCCCAACTCTGTCTCCATCCCTCCTCTCTCTCTCTCTCTCTCTCTCTCTCTCCATGCATATGCTGTTTCTCTTTCCCTCAGCTGTCCAATAAACCTGCCTTTATATAACTTTAAAAAAAAACCAGAAAACCTTGTATGTAAATTAAAACACTTCAATTCATAACATGCCATAGTACTGGCTCTGAGAGGAGGTGTTTCAGGCATTGCCCTTTGGTGTTTTATGCCATGGAGCCACAGTGGAAAACATCTATGCTGAATGTCCAGTACCAATAAACTCTTTTAGTGCCACCAGATTTCCTGTACCTTCTACGTTCAGTCGTGTGACCTTTACAGTCATATCCCACATTTAAGAAACTGGGTTGTAGGCACTTCTGTTTGTGATGTCTTGTTGCAACAGCACCAGTAAAAGAGTCCAGCTACACTACTGTGTGTAGTCATTTATCATTGTAAGTATAAAATTCTGTCACACTGAGGTCTAGAACATTCTTACAGCGATACCACTAAGCAGGTACCTCTTGTGTTGAAACTGTTGAGGTATAGCTTCATCTGAGCCGCAGGGAGGTCTTGGGGTAGAGAGCACATCTGTCTGAGTACTAGGCTAATCTAACCCACAATTGTGAGCAGCCACTTTGCATACAGCTTCATATTTGCAGCTTCAACCTCTGTGTGTGTGAATATAAGGCAGGCAAGCATAGAGAAGACTTAGCCACTGGGCTCTATACATACTCCTCTCCTAACAATATACCTTGCAAGCTAGGACTCTCTTCTACATTGAACTGAGTGTAACACACACACACGCGTGCACACACACACACAGACACACACATGCATGCATGCACGCACGCATGTACGCACACACATACACACCCCTCTTCTAACAATGCACTAGCAGCCTAGGACCCCCATCTGCATGGAGCTGTACATATATTCACTTCAAAAAGGGAATAAGTTATTCCTCCCTAGCAATCTTGTGTAACTCCCCCTTTGTGGCCAGTTTCCACACAAATATATTCCAGAACTCATCTGGTTTACCAGGTATAGGGGACCAATCTGGCGTGAACTAGTTTTGAGTACATGCACAGTCTGACAAACTGTATCCTATTATTGACTCTTTAAGAGAAAATCCCCTATTTTCCACCTTATTCCTACCCATAATCAGGTGTACATAGGATTAAAATTAGGTGCATCATGGGAAAGTACATTGAAAATAGCAAAGGCTTACATAATCTAAGTTTGTAAATGTAAACAGGGTGCACTCCTCTCCTCTCTTATCAGTCACTGCGTCCTCTAGCTGGAACTCCTAAAGGAAGTTTCACTTTGCAGAAGGTACAAGAAGATGTGAAACCAAACAGCCGAGGAGGACGTTCAGCACTTGCATGCCGAACCAGGACAATCGTGAGTTTGAGTCCAGCCTGTGCCACACAGAAAGACTTTATCTCTAGCAAACAATAAGAAAAAAACAACCAGGTGAACATAACAAAACTACACTGATATCTCTATGAGTTGAGGGAGCTCTGTTTTTGTGGTTATTGATTTTAGGTTCTCGTGATCACTGAGCTGAGACCATGGCAGAACTGGTAGTGAGAGAGACATATCCCTTGTGCCTGAAAGGAATGTGAGGCACCAAGAAAAAAGAGGAGACTTGGCTATAGCCCAGCCTGTGTTTATCTCCATGGGGCAGATTCCTAGATCTCCTTTAACTAAAAAATGAACAGGAAAAGATATCGTGAATGAGATAGGCAGGGCCAGGAGAATTTCTGGATGTATGTTCCCATTCTTGCTTTCAATTCAGAAAATGACAAAAATATTTATCCCTCAAAAATTTCTCCTTTGCTCCTTGGAATTCTGTGATTTGAGTGAGGGCCCTGTGGGGCAGTGTGTGAGTGGCTTCCATATCACTGGGACAAAACACCCAGCATAAATCTCTTAAAAGGAGGAATTGCTCATTTTAGATCATTATTTCAGAGATTTTGGTCCCTTGTGGCTGTGTTGGAGCACCTTGTTTCATGAAGTAGAGTGGAACAAGGGGCAGCAGACAAGGACCTGCCTCAGTTGATCCAACTAGGCCGGGCTTCCCACAGCTCTGTTGTCTTTTGATAGTGTATTCAATTATTGCTCCATCAGTGGGTTAAATCCACTAAGTCAGAGCCCTTGCAGTCTGCCTATCTCTGCAAACATAGCCAAATATGTTCTTATTAAACCTCTTGGCATTTATGAATCCAGCCAAATAAACAACCAAAATTCATCCTTACCTCAATGAAGCTGATTGCCTAGAAATGGAGCATCTTCCCACAGGAAAGTGGTTCATGGGATGGGATGCGGGGTGAGAAAGCTTTGTGATTTTATGCCAACAGCACTGTGGAATCCATGCTTCAGGCCTCAATCATTTAGCTACATTTACCACTCTGTGGCCATGTGAGTCAGGAAATCCAGAGTAGAACACTGGATCCCAGAGGATAGGACAGAGAAAGGTAAAGTGGCAAGTCCAGGCAAATACCATCTGAAAGCTTCTCCAAGGTTACTAGCCACAGAGTGCAGGGGTTTGTACCTATGCACAGGATGGGACAGAACACTGGAAAGGAATTTAAGTTTTTTCTTTAAAAGGAGATTAACTAAGCTACTAAGTGGGGTATCACAGGAAAATGGTTCAGGAACACCCCCATCCTTTTCTGTCTCTCCGACTCAATTCTTATCCCATTTAGTCTGTGCCAGGATGTTACTCTCTGGTGTCTTTGTATTTATCATCGATCTTAAAAATAATTCACAATGTGTATGAGGTTGTTTCATGCTTTTATATATTTTATAGATGTCGAGGAACAGAACATTTATTAAGTGGTTTATTCAAAGCAGTTCAGTGAGTAACTGATCTTGGATTCAAACTCTGTTGAGCTACACAACACATATTTAATACATACACACAAAATACAGGCTGTACTGAGCAGGGGCTGGATGTGCCTTTGGGTTGTAACTGATGCTGCTTCTCGAGGTGTGAATCCTGACATACTCCATTATGGCTGCAGCAGGTACACTCTACCAGCTGCCCAAGCCATCCAACGCTTTGGAACACATTTATATCCATCTGATTTTAGACTTGTAGTTTAAAATAAATACCTCTAGAATGACATTGTAGTGATAAAAACACTGACCAAAAGGAACTTTGGGAGGAAAGGGTTTATTCCATCTCATAAGTCTTAGTCCATCATTCAGGGAAGTCAGGGCAGGAACTCAAGACGGACTGGAGCGTGGACTTAGGAGCCAATGCAGAAGCCGCCGAAGACGGCTTGCTCCTTACTACTTGCTCAGCCTGCTTCCTTATAGCACCCAGGACCACCTGCCCTGGGCTGGTACAGTGAGCTGGGCCCTCCTATGCCAACCATCAATCCAGAAAATGTTTCACAAGCTCACCCACAGGCCAATCTCGTATTTTCTTAATTGAGGTTTCCTTTTCCCAGTGAGTTTAGCTGTGTCAAGATGGCCTAAAACTAAGTAGTACAGAATGTATGGGAAACTTTGTTTGAGATAGACTACTTTCATTCTGTGTGCATATGCTGGCTTGGAGTATACTGTGTAGCCTAGACCAACCTAGAGCCTTTGATTCTTCCATCCTCTGCCTCCAGAATGCTGAGATTGCAAGAAAGAACTACCTATGACACCCTGTCAAACTTACTTACTTTCTTTTTTTTTGTTGTATAAGCATTGAGGTTAAGCTGCAGTTGAAAACCAGAATCTACACTTAAAGTCTCACCGCCCATGTAAGATACTGATTTTTGCCCTTTTGTCAACAGAATGATCCACAACATAGCTTATGGAGGAAATACAGGACAAAACAATGTGTTTTGTATTATGGTTTCCTTTCCAAGGTCCTAGACATCAATACACAAAAGCCCCAAACAAAACATACTTACCAAGTTAATGGTTCCAACCTGGAGCCTCTACTTTTTATTCTGTTTTGAAATAGCTGATTCGAAGAAGGTTGCAACATCAGTGAAGGTCAGTGAAGGTTGAGAGGTTGCAGGTGTCATTTACTCAGTTGTTAAGTATCTGTGGTATGATTTTAGACAGTCCCGGCACATTGGTGTACCATACTGAAACACAACTAATTTTATACATGTTCAGTTGAATGAGTGTGTGCACAATTTTATGTAGTTTTGGAACTGTATACATTCGTATAAAACCATCACTACCAACATATAGCACTACACCATAAGCACAGCGACCCTTCGCTCCAGCCCAGCTCACAGCCCCCACCCCTCCATGTGTGCTTAGACCATGGATTCAGGCTACACCACCCAAGAATCAACATGAAGCTTTTATATCTTGCTGATACTTGGAACTTGCATGGAATTCCAGATTCAGTAGGTCTAGTGTATACCTCACACTCTGTCCTATATGTGATTAGATTTTCCTAAGGATTTCCTACTGAGTTCTCTTCTACTAACTCATGTCATCTAGCCTGTCACTTCTAGTCATCTTTGAACTTCTTCTCCAGTCTTTAGTCTCCGGAGAAGATTTATAAAGCATATCTGTCCCCATTACTTACTAATCCCAGGACTATAGTGGCCATGTTGTTCTTTTGAATGGTGGGAGCCAAGTGCTGAAGAGCTTGGCGGATGGGTTTGGGGTTTCAGGGTCCCCACAAAGTTTGGCATTGCCCATCTTTTCCTTGATAAAGAGAAACAGTGTTTCTGCACCTTTGTGTCTACGCAACCCCGTCCATCTGCCCTTCAGATGGCTGTGTCAGCCTCATTTGGACAGAAATGTTTGGCCGACTTCTGTCCACTGCTCAGGTGTCCTCTGACCCGTGGTCTCTCATCCTATGCTTGGTTCCTTTATTATCACAGAATTTCAGACATAGCTAAGCAGCAAAAGCCTCAATTCTGGAAGAAATCAAAACTTGGTCGCAAGGAGCTTGTCATGTTCAAGAAAGACTGGGAGCTCTGATGGAGAAAGAAAGAAAGAAAGAAAGAAAGAAAGAAAGAAAGAAAGAAAGA
>CAJQZJ010033695.1:982225-1000324 GCA_907164525.1 Lophiomys imhausi | reverse complement strand
AGGGGGTGCTGTCAGGCGCTGATATGTCTCGATATCAAAAAAAAGAAAATCTTAATTTAAGATAACCTCTTTGAATGCCATATTCTGCAGATCTCTTGGGGTATTTGAAGATGCCCTATCCATCTCTTGTATTTAGATAAGCAAATGTTGCTTGTCTCTTAGCAACTTGATTACTGGGTAGTTTAGAGAATATCTGTGATAGACTGTCATAGTAGCTAACAAAGTGACATGTTTGCATGACTAGGAGTTTGTTTTACTTAACTATCCTAGACCGTTTTAGACGGTTGGTATCAAGAGGCCAGAGCTTCACATTTTATTTTTAAGTATCTCTAGGTATGATACCATTAGGAAGCGTTACCTTTAATTTTGTATCAATATACAAAGATCTATTCAATTGTGGTTAAATATACTCTTAATTATGTATCAATATACAAAGATCAATGCCTATGTAGCCCAATACAATCTTAATATTACGTCCATATACAAGGGTCAATACCATTGTGGCCAACTATAATCTTAATTTTGTATCAATATACAAAGATCAATACCGATGTAATCCAATACAATCTTATTTTTGCACAATAAACAATGGTCAATACCACTTTAGCCAAATAAACTACTAATTTTGTATCAATATACAAAGGTATAAGGGCATATTCAATAATCTGCCCCTAACCCTAACCCTAACCGAGAAAGAAATAAGGGAAACAACCCCCTTCACAAGAGCCACAAACAACATAAAATACCCGGGGGTAACTCTAATCAAGCATGTAAAGGACCTATATAACAAGAACTTCAAGCCCCTGAAGAAAGAAATGGAAGAGGCCTTTAGAAGATGGAAAGATCTCCCATGCTCATGGATAGGAAGATCAACATAATAAAAATGGCTATCCTACCAAAAGCAATATATAGATTCAATGCAATTCCTATCAAAATACCAACACAATTCTTTATAGACCCGAAAAAGCTATTCTCAACTTCATATGGAACAACAAAAAACCCAGAATAGCTAAATCAATCCTGTACAATGAAAAAACATCTGAAGGTATCACCATCCCAGATTTCAAGCTATACTACAGAGCAACAGTAATAAAAACAGCATGGTACTGGTATAGAAACAGACCAGTGGATCAATGGAATCGAATTGAAGACCCAAACATGGACCCACACACCTATGGCCAACTAATCTTTGACAAAGAAGCCAAAACCACACAATGGAAGAAGGACAGTATCTTCAACAAATGGTGCTGGTCCAACTGGATGTCCACTTGCAAAAGAATGAAATTAGACACATACCTATCACCTTGTACAAAACTTAAATCCAAGTGGATCAAAGACCTTAACATAAAGCCGGCCACACTAAATATACTAGTAGAAAAAATAGGAGAAACCCTCGAACTCATTGGCACAGGTGACAACTTCCTGAACAGAACACCAACAGCTCAGGACCTGAGATCAAGAATCAATAAATGGGACCTCATGAAACTGAAAAGCTTCTGTAAAGCAAAGGACACTGTCATTCGAACAAAACGGCAACCAACAGACTGGGAGAAAATCTTCACCAACCCCACATCTGATAGAGGGCTATTACCTAAAATCTACAAAGAACTCAAGAAACTAAACGCCAAGAAACCAAATAATCCAATCAAAAAAATGGGAGATGGAGCTAAATAGAGAATTCACAAAGGAGGAATCCCTAAGGGCTGAGAGACACCTGAAGAAATGTTCAACATCCTTAATCATCAGAGAAATGCAACTCAAGACGACCCTGAGATTCCACCTAACACCTGTCAGAATGGCTAAGATAAAGAGCTCAAATGATAGCGCATGCTGGCGAGGGTGTGGAGAAAGGGGAACCCTCCTCCATTGCTGGTGGGAGTGCAGGCTAAACAAGCTTTTAATAATTTGACTGTTCTGACTACCCTCTGGGAGTGGTAACTGGAATGGCATGCCTCCCCACTGCACCCTTGCCCTTTACAGCATCCTTGGAGGGAAGGCACAGGGTTATAGGCAAGATCTGAAGGAGACTCTGATGCAGAATGTTAACTGCTGGTCTCCACTACCTACTCCCTAGGGGAGCCGACGGATGCTAGAGTTCAAGAGGACACAGAGACTTGAGACTGATGGGTCCAGGTGGTGAGGAGGCATACTATAACCTCTGCATAATATGAGTGCATATAAAAATGTGCCACTAGTCAGGCATGGTGGCTCACACCTTTAATCCTAGCACTCGGGAGGCAGAGGTAGGCAGATCTCTGTGAGTTTGAGGCCAGCCTGGTCTGCAAAGCAAGTCCAGGACAGTCAGGGCTCTGATACACAGAGAGACCCTATCTCAAAAAACAAAACAAAAACAAACAAACAAAAAAAGTGCCACTAGAGAAGATCGGTACTTCAAAACTCTTATGTCTTTTAGACTCCAACTCCTCAAACTATATGGGATTATATTACTGAATGAAAAAAAAATCTAGCAACACTGAACATTTTTCTGAATATAAAACAATCAAAAAATGAAATTGAAATCAAAAGTGCTGAGGCTGTTCTGGCAGTGCTGACCTGTGTTGTATCATATAACTTCATGGAAGCCTTGATTTTGAGTACAGTATGTGTATTCAGGATGCACTAAGGGCCAATTATCTGAAACTCCTCAGCTCAGCTGTAAGTCTCCTGAATGTAACTGTTGCTACTGTTCATATAAGGCTGTCCACTCTTACAGAAACATGATGATTTCATTGTGGAAAAAAAAGGTTTTTAATTTTCCTACTATCATTCCTTAGCATGTCAGTATCGAGTTGTATCTTTGGATTGTATTGTGCTAAAATATTCTAAGAGCTACTGTTTGAGTTGCTGATTGGACTTTCAAAACACTGCTAAACGAACTTCAGTTTGGGATTAGAACAAAATTTCCAGCAACTTCTGATATGGTGCTAAACATATTTCTACCACTTTGTACTATGTATTTTATGCTAAGTGCTGAACTCAACATTAGCAAGTATAAATCAAAATATTAATCAACTCTGAAAAGTTTTGTAGATAGCTTCTGTCCTGCAGTATCAACTATTCAGTTTTTATTTTTATTTAAAAATAAACACACACATCTATATTATTAGTAGGAGAATTGTCTTAATTGCTAATAAACAGTAAAATTATATGCATCACAAAGAATCATTTTAAAATATAAGTCTTTATAATTTATTGTCAGTAAAGATTTTGTCTACATACCTGTTTTATATACCTGTATACCCAAAGTCATGTGACAGTTTTCAGGTGAGAAAGTTTAAGAGTGGAAAGGGTTAGGAAGCCTGACAAATGCACTGCTTATTCACTAGTTGTTCTTCCATTAAAGTTAACAGTTAACCTATTTCAGAGCAAATACCCAGTAAAAAAAGGTGGGAGAGATGAGCTCCAAATATCTTGCATTAGTACAAACTACCCTCTGTGCCACATGGTGCACCTTGAAAGAGCTGTTAGATATTACCTTTTACTTGGAAGACTCATCTTCATTCACTAATTGTGAGAGCTAAGTCAGGCAATGAGAGAGACTTTTTATATTGTATTTTCTTTAGATTATATTCAATTCCTGAAGAATGATTCAAATGCATTTATGATATCCACTCCTTGAAATATATTATATATGTATATAATACGTATGTATATATTACAACCCCCCCCCACACACACGTATTTGAGTTCTCTGTCCCCATGATTTCTTTGTGTTGGTGTTTGTCCTAGCTTGCTTTCTATTTGTGTAATAAAACATGGACTAAAAGCAACCTGGGGAGGAAAGGGCTTATATATCCTGATTACAGTGCATCATGAAGGGCGGACAGGGCAGGAATTCACGGCAGGAACCTGGAGGCAGGAACTAAGGCAGAACAAAGAGACATGGAGGGGTGCTACCTTTTGGCTGCTTCTCAGTCTGATTTCTCATATAACCCAAGACCACCACAGGAGTGGGTATCACCATGCACAGTGAGCTGGGTCCTCCCACATCAATCAGTTAAGAAAATGGCCCCCAGACTCACCTAAATGCCAGTTTTATAGAGGTATTTCTCAATTGAGCTTCCCTGTTTCCAAAAGATGCTTGCTCATGTCCAGAGCACAAACACTAACCACAATGGTGTTTTTGAAAAGCTCCTTGCTGGCCATGGTGGTTAAGATTATGTGCATTGATCATCATTGGAGTTCAAATGATGGCTTGAATTTCATGGCTAGAGACAATTCTCGTCTGAAAATGGGATCTTATAGGCTTGACTTACTTTAAATGCTTTTTATAGGAACTGATTGAAAATAATACTGGAAAATAAAGATCTTAGTATATATACAGTTTATAACAATAGCCATTCACAGCGAGGCCAGCAGAATTTTATATTTATGACTTGCCTGAATTTAATATTTTACCTACATCAAACCAGGCATGGTGATGCACGCCTTTAATCCCAGCACTTGGGAGATAGAGGCAGGTGGATCTCTGAGTTTGAGGCTAGCCTGGTCTACATAGTGAGTTCCAGAACACCTAGAGCTACAATGTGAGACCCTGTCTCAAACAACAGAAACCAAACCAAAACAAAATTATATATACATTTTATCACTTCTTTCTGGTTTCTTAAAAAAAAAAAAAGTCTGTGGACAATGTATTTATTCATATGGTTTATCTATCTATTTATCTATCTATCTATTTATCTATCTATCTATCTATTTATTTATTTATTTTTGGTTTTTCGAGACAGGGTTTCTCTGAATATCTCTGGCTGTCCTGGACTCGCTTTGTAGACCAGGCTGGCCTCGAACTCACAAAGATCCGCCTGCCTCTGCCTCCCAAGTGCTGGGATTAAAGGCGTGCGCCACCACCGCCCGGCTCATATGGTTTATTTTTAAAGCTAAATTTTGACTAAATTGTACTACTTGACTATATTTAATTTTAAAAGTTAGGAATATAGGGACTGGAGAGATGGCTCTGCGGTTAAGAGTACTTTTTCTTGCAGAGGACCTGGGTTCAGCTTCTACATGGTCACTCACAACCATTTCAGGGAGTTCAGTTTCCAGTTTCAGGGAGTTCAGTGAACTCTATGACCTTTATGGGTACCAGGCACCCACATACATGCTGGCAAAATACTCATACACATAAAATAGATATTTTTTAAACTGCAAGTATCTTTTTTAAGCAGCCCTGCACAATCAGTTCATTCTAGGGCTTAGTTTGTTAAGTGCACCAACATACAATTTATTAGGTGCCAAGTAGACTAAATGGCCCTTATAGTTCATACTCTCAATTATTTTCTTTGATAAAACAATATTTACTGATTGGTATGGTACATGAACAATATGCTGTGTCTTCTGTATCTTTCTTAACACGCATTTGTTATATCATTATCTTCATCATCACCACAGAATTATTTTAAAATATAATAAAGATCATATTTTTTTACTTGTAGAGTTTATATTATAGTTGGAGGAAAATTTAAATCACATCACCTGATGGTTTAGATTATTGTGGCATGCTGGGGATATGCTAATTTTCCACATATATGCATTTTTCCTTTGCAGATCAGTGCATATTTATGTTTCCTACGTGGTTCACAGCCATATTCTTTAGAGACTGAGGAGTGATGTGACAAAACGCCATGATCAAGACAACTTATAGAAAATGGATTTACTTTGGCTTGCGGTTCCAGAGGGCTGGAGTCCACGATGACAAAAGGAAGGCTGGTGGTAGGAACAGGAAGCTGAGGGCTCCTGTTAAATTGTAAGCAGAAAATAGAGAGAGTGAACTAGAAATGGTGCACTTCTTTAAACTCTCAAAGCCTGCTCCAATGACACTTCCTTTTACAGGCCGCATTTCCTAAGCCTCTTCCAAACAACACAGTGAGGGTCAAGCATTCAAATGCCTGAGAGTATGAGAGACATCTCACTCAAACCACCACACAGTGTGTGATACTATCTCAGGACATCCCTAGCCCCTTAAAGTTTAGTATATCTAATGTCAACAATTATCTTTTCAAATCAACTTTTCCTCTTAACTTACACACGCCTTTTCTTTTCTTTTCTCCTTTATTTGTTCTTTTACCAGTCTCAGTAGATAGCTCTGAATGTCCTGGAACTCACTATGTAGACCAGCAAGCCTTGAACTCACAGAGATCGCTTGCCTCTGCCTCCCAAGTTCTGGGATTAAAGGCAGTATGCCCAGTTTTGTGAATTTCTTCAACAATTAAAAAGAAAGTTTATGGAATCCTAGGATTTGAGCTACATGCTAGTGAGACCAAGGAATAATCCAGAGCTATCCTTTACTCTTAGGGTAGCCTATGATGATAGTGGACAGAGGAACACACAGCACTTTTCTCACAGGGAGTGTGTGGCAGATTAAGGCAAGAAGGAGGAGAGAACATTTCTTTGTTTCTCCCTGCATGGGCCAGAGCTCTCCGTGCAAGGTTTCTCCTGCATTCAATGAGCAAGTTACCTGAACAAATTATCAAACTGTCTATTTTCACAGTTGCTGTAGAAAGTATGACAAAAATCTTTGTATTTGACAAAGTATTGACAATCTTCCCACTGAAAATTGAGGTGTGTTCCACTCTCCTGGACTGCCTGAAGCAACAACATCAGACTGGGCATGTGAAACCAGGTCCCAGGAAGCCTTCAACTCTTTCGGCCTCCAGCAGGGTCCTGTGGAGCGAAGGTCACAAAGGTCATGAAGATGAATGTTGTCAGAGGAAAAACCAAGGAAAAGAGCAAACAATTCTGGCTTGTGCTGTAAGGGGTGGATGGTGGAGTTGAGATGCTACAACATGGCTGCAGCTTTACGTTTTCCTTCTGGCACTAGGGATTGAACCCTGTAGACAAGCACTCTGCCATGAAGCTATGTCCTCAGCCCTCTCTTCACTTTTCAAAATTTTCAGACAAGGTCTCACTAAGTTCCTAAGATGGCCTTGAACCTGCAATTTTCCTCCTCAACCTTTCAATAGTTAGGACATCAGACTCCAAACACCAGGTTCTGCTTGAGTTTTACTTCTGGGTCATTCACTATGTAGAAAGGGATTAGGGACACTTCTTTGTTTTTTAGGTTTTTCGAGACAGGGTTTCTCTGTGTAGCCCTGGCTGTCCTGTACTCACTATGTAGACCAGGCTGGCCTTGAACTCACAGAGATCTGCCTGTGCCTCGAGTGCTGGGATTAAAGGCGTGTGCCAACATGCCCAGCCCTAGGGACACTTCTTGAATCTAAGTTTGAAAGGGTAAAAGGTTCATAAGCTAAAAGAGTATGTTCTTAAGTTTAAGTTTCATCATCATAGAATAGGTGTCAGTACCTATGTTTACCATTTGTACAAATTTCCCACTAAATAGCCCACTCAACATTTACTAAACTAGATGTGGTAGTTTGAATGAGAATATCTCTCTACCTCCAAATAGGCTCATGTATTTGAATATTTGATTCCCAGTTGGTGAACCATTTAGGAAGGCTTAGGGGTGTGGCTCTCTTGGAGGAGGTGTGTCACTGAGGGTTGGCTTTGAGGTTTAAAAAGCCCACTACAGGCTCAGTCTTTCCCTCTATCTGCCCCCTGCAGATATAAGCTCAGATACTTCTCCAGAGTTGTGCTCACCTGCCTGTTGCTTTGATACCTGCCATGGTCATGGTCTAACCTTCTGAAACTAAGCAAGACCCCAATTAAATGCTTTCTTTTGTAAGGTGCTTTAACCACAGTGTCTATTCACAGCAATAGAACTGTAACTAAGACAACAGGAGATACTATTGTTTTTCCATGTTATCAATGGGGAAACCAATATTCAAGGGAGCCAAAGTGCTCTCCTAAAACCCTCACAAGTGGAAGTCACTAAGACAGCATTCCAACCCAGGGATGCCCAAACCAGGATTTACCCCAAATAGCACACAATGGCTTCTCAGGTCCTGGGAGAAGCTGAGTCCTTACCATCACCTGTCTTATGAGGCTCAGCCCCAGAGGGGCTGCTGCCTTAACTACTGGGCAGCCCTCAGTGAGAGACAGAGACCAGATCGATGCAAAACCAAAAAGAGGCTTTATTGTACTCATGCGCATTGGGTCATCTGCACCCAAGGGAGAGGCATCCCCGAATTCACAAAGCTTTGGGTTTTTATATGTTTTTTGCAAGGCAGATTTCAGCAATAGCTTAGGCATTGGTGTAAATTTCTGGGGGAGGGATTTTGCTTTGAGAATCAGGAACTTGGACCCTGGTTGTTTGCTGAGGGAATTTCCTAACCCTGGGACTGGGTGCATCCTGTGGTTTTTCTCAGACTTTATTGCAAGTCATTTCCCAGCACCAGTAGTGGGGGAGGGGGGTGGTGCAAGAAGGCAATGATAAGTTCACTCATAAGGTCAGGGGGATGGAATTTTACAAACTTTTGCTCAGCTCAGAATGGAGTGCCGAGCCTTGGGCCCATCTTCTCACTCTCTGCTGCAGTTTCTAGCCATGCTGTCTCCATAAGACTATGCAACAATATCTTCTGCACAAACCCTGACTACTCTATATCCACAGAATACAACATCCTGTTGAAGTGTCACTCAATTTGGAAAGCTCCTGAACATAGTAAGACAAACAAAGGGAAGTAGAAGTCCTCACTCTCTGGGCTCATAAGCAAGTGTTTTACTTTTCTTAGGAACATCTTCAGAGGACTGACTTAAAGAAGGCCCCTTGTACACAGAGTAAAAGATGATTTGCTGTGTTCAAATAGCATGCTATAGTTTGCAACGCCTGTACCCACGAATCATCTGTACCACTGGAGGCATCTCTGAGGCACAGGACAGGCTTGGTCAACACTAAGTTAGAAGAACACCTGAAGATGTGAGACGGGACCACTGACCATGTTCCTGGGTGTCTGAATCTTAAGACTGTGCTATGGTAGTTCATGTTATAATGGTCAAGATCTAAAGCCTAAAAAATTATATAATAGTCATTCTAGGTAAGAATAGTCATTTTCAGTGAGGTTGGGTGACTGACCCAAGCACACCAGGCCCCAAGTGATCAAGCTCTTACTCGGTGTTCCTTTTCATTTAACCTGTACAAGTACAGAGAGCAAATAAGACTGTGCTCACCTCATTGTCCTTCACCTTCCCTTCTTCCTCATCTCCACCCACAGCACCTGGCAAGTAAGGAAGCTTTGTGCTTTCTGAACTCCTCCCACCTCCTGTAGAGTTTCTATGACCTGCAGGTTCCCATCGGAACCCAAGGTTTGTTTCCAGAAAGTGGTGGAAATGACATGAGGAGCAAACCTTCACCAGCAGCCAGCAGCGACACAAGGTTTGAGCACCAGGAGCCTTCTGTGATCTGTGTTCCTTGACTCAGCCTGAGATGTATACCCAGCTATTTATTACAACTATTTATTAATGTACCAGTATAGCCTAGAAATCATACTCTTCTGTGTTAAAAAAAAATGTATCTGACTTTCAATGAGGACTTGAAAGATATACCCTGGGAACTGAAGTTGGGTATTGCCTACCTTAAAAAAGAAAAGAGAAGAAATATTAAAGGAAGGTAGTTGGGAGTTTTTCCACATAGGAATCTCCCTGTCTCACACACGCCGTGGGTACTTTCATGCTACCCTCTTAGTGGTTTGCAAAGTGTAGAGTCTGGGGCAGTATCATCAGGATGAGTTAGCTTGTCCAGCGATCCAAGAGCTGGCCCTCCAGAATCCAAAGAGAAAGTCTGCAGGTGGGGCCCAGCAATCTGCTGTCTAACAACCCTCCAGATGATTATAATTCAACTTTAAGGTCAGGAACCATTGGCCTGTCTGAAAGCAACAGTGTGCCCTTTGATACATTAACTGGCCCTTCAGGGGTCTGAAACAATACACATGCTTGTCTAGGTCCCCAGGCCAAGGGGAGGGTGGCTGAGGAATGGTGACCATTTACGTTACTGTGCCATAAAATTAAATTTAAAGTGCTACATCAACAGCAAGGGCTATGTCTTCTGAAAGAAGCAGTGCAGAGCCGCGGGAACCCTCAGTCCCACAAATGTCAGGTGCTAGAACTAAAGGCAACGGTGCTCCGTTCACTAGGCAAACAAAACGCCATGTTTTCATTTCGTTTGTTTGGTTTCCCTACTCTGTTCTTCCACACCCTTATGCAACGTTACTTGGCTAAAAACGTGTCCAGATCTTTCATGACCATCAGGTGGAATGACTTGCTGGGCAGCTTTCTGTCCCTTAGTGAGGTCATGTTGGTAAATACTGAAAACTTTCTTAGACCCTCATGAAACTCTACAGTGCACTCATTTTCTCCCTGAGAATTGCCGAGGAAAGTCTACATGTTATTTCATTCATTAAAACTTCTTTCAATACTATCTAAAATGGCTGATGCTCTGTCTAGTATAAGGGGAATGAAATCCCCAAATCTGATAAAAGTTAATCAAAACAGAGGTGTGTGGCTCATTGAAGGAACAAAGCATGCCTATTAAAAATGTTCCAAGAGAAGACGTGCAGATGGAGCTGCTGGAGGCCACTCTAACTTGTGTTATGATCATTTAAAAGGGATTTAAATGACTATTTACATCACTGTTCAATCAAAGACACCTTCTCTGACAGCCTCACATTAGACAGAATATTTATCCTGTGCCTGAAGTGCAGAGCACCTCCTGGCTTCCCACCAGCCACGGCTACATTACATTTGACCTTTCCTTTAATGGCAAGTCTATAATCATATTTTGTCACTTTCTGTTTTCCTTGCAAACAATTTGGGGAGAGAAACAGGATGTGAGACATAAACCATACATTCTACATAAAGAATTACAGAGGAATGGACAAACATTTGTTACAGGCCTCTTGATATCATCATTTTAGTGAAGCATAATTGGGCTTATTAACATTTAATCTGCATTTTAAATGCATAGCTTAAAAAACACATTGAGGTTATATACTCAATATGGGTATTGTCTGGAAAATAGCTTTAAAACTTTGTTTTTTCATTTGCATAGCTACTTTCCTATTCTCTAAAAGCTTGTTTGACATAAAGTAAATCCAACTAAATGATAATCATAAAGCAAATATAGGACAGAGGGACCTTAGAAAGCTTTCTGAAGTGTCTCTGGAAAGGGTGAGCTTCTCAGGCGGTTTTGGCTAATGTACCAGAGGAGGGGGAAGGCTTCCACTCATTACCTCCAGCTCCTGAAGCCAGCCATGGCGTGCCACCATTATCTCCAGCAAATCACACTATTTTTACAGCCTCCCTGTCCTGCTAATGGTTTTCTGTCAGCCATTTTTCATGCTCACTTCTGATTCACCATAGATGTCTTTTTTTTTTTTAAACCAGTCCTGTCAGATTTCATCTGAAAATGGTAAACTTATTGTTTTATAAGTCAGAAGAAATCTTTGTGGAAAATCATGTTCTACATGTGTATGTTTCAGGTAATGCTTGCTTGGATGAAGCAGTGCTAATTCAACCTCAGCTTTTCTTTTTCACTTCTTATATTACTGACTTCTGTTTTCAGGGTCAGAGATACAACGTAGTGAAGTTGCACTATGTAATAGAAAGGTCACGATCATACTTTCTGGTGTTGATAATCATTTAGTTACCAAGTGCCATGGTGCTTCACACGAATGTTGTGGTGAACACTCTTGGGTCTCCTCAATCCTCATAATTCTTGTTGTTTACAATCTGTTAGAACAAATACAGAGTGGTCTTCCATTTAAAAATAGACGGTGGGGCTGGGTGTGGTGTTACACACCTGTAATTGCAGGACTCGGGAGGAGCAGGCAGGAGGGTCAAGAGTTCAAGACTCATCCCAGCTAACCAGTAAATCCAAGGCCAGTCTGGGCTACACTAGAACCTGCCCATAATCAAACAAACAAACAAACAAACAAACAAACATTTTAAAAGTAAAAATAAAATAGGTGGTGGGTGGGCATAGGAAGCTTCAATTGCATTATAATTTGTTAGGGTGTTCCCTTCTGGTTTGTGGAGTACCTGCCTCATTAGTCAGTCAACACTGATCACTTGTATAGGACGAGAATTTCGTCCTTTAGTGTACACAATGCAACTCCAGGTAGGCTAAGGTAACTACACTTTAGTGCCCTGCCTTGGAACACTTGTTAGGGATGGCCCAAGAAATATAGCTATGGAAACATGAGCCTCTATTTTGAACACCCTTAGGCAGGAAGACCGAGTGCCGTGTTAATTTAATCTCTGCTAAATGTTACCAGCAGAATAGAAATGGACGCTGTCATCCTTGTAATCAGTTGCATGGTGCACAAGGGCACCGGTCTCTCGTGCCTCATCTGAGAGCTAATCTTTCATTTCATAGCAGATCTTTCCATATCAAACAACACAAATGACTTAATTTGCATGACAGGATTTGTAACGGGGCAAATCTAGTGTCAAAGTCGATTAAAGATTACAGCAGAGAACTATCATAATCAGTCCTCTAATGAGTCTAAATAGTGCATGTAAAGGTTCCCTTTTTGCCATTCCAGTCATGTACAAAAGGGACCCTGTTTCTTTTCATCGATGAGCCAGTCCTTCGGTTTGCACATTGCTCCCTATGTAGAGCTAAAGTCATGTCAGTCTGGTTTCAGAGGGAGAGAAAGGGAAATAATAAAGCAAACATCACTTCACAAATGACACTGCTTGGTATAAGCCAACGTTTGAAGCCCTTAATTCTTCTAATCTGCGGAATAGTCAATGCTAATGGGTTTTTGCCATTGTGAAAGCTGATGCATAGAAAGAAAAACTTTAATGAGCTGCCTGGGCCGTGTGCTTACAGATACCTGTCAAATGTCTGTCATCTTAGCTATCGCTGAGGCATTATAAAGAAAGTAAGAAGGAAGGAACGACAGTATTTGTACAAGCATTTTCATGCTAAAATGGCACAATTTTCTTCCTGTCATAATTTCATTGTATCCGAAAGTCAGGAAAGCTTAACCCTTTCCCTAGCATGTCCTGGGTAGTTGTATCATGCCATATTGGAGCAACTGGTTTAAAAACAGCCCTGTGATTTTGTAAACAGTGTTTCCTGCTAAATTTGTCTTTGAAAAATGGAATTACATTTTTTCCTTTAAAAAGACAACAACAAACTATTGAGTCAATGGGTTCAAGCCAGCTGCACCCAGGGAGCTCAGCAGTTTGTTAATGCAAAGTCTCCACAGTATGCTGCCATTTGCATGACTTCCCTATGAGTTCTTAATTTAATTTTTTTGTATTTTTATGTGTCTAATACATATTCCAGTGTAACAAACTTGCCTAGTGTCACCTTTCTTAAAAAACACAGGGAATGTACCTGTTACCCCTGCAAGCTCTGCTGTTGGAATGCAGTGTTCTCTTTATCTTCTCAAGGCACAGAATAAAAGTGCAATGTGAGTTGAATCCTGGAGGGAATAAAAAGTCCCTGTCCAGGTGTGGTTTGTTTTTCCAAAGTAAAAGAACAAAATAACTGTATGGATATTTGTGGACTTGAATGCAAGCATTCACACAGAGAGGGGAGATTCCAAGGGTTAGGTCAAACAGTCTTAGGTTGTAAAGAAAGAGAATGGCATCCAGCCCTTCAGATTCTGCATTGTATTCCAGTGATCACGGAAGGGGACCACTGTCTGATCCTTTCTGTTTGCCACACCCACTAGCCTAAATAAAGCAAGATGGAGAGAAAAGGGAAGGAAGTGGTTTCTAAGGAGGGAGGAGACTTTCCGACGTCCAGCTCGGCCAAGTTCAGTCTGTCTTCCCAGGACTGGATGATTGTGCACAGAGAACAGCTTCTGCATTTTCTCCTATGTGCATTTACAAACACATTATTAAATTACTTAAAAAGACACATATTGGGGAAACCCTCCATACTTGCAATGAAACCATAAGAATAGAAGGAAGATTTGTGAATATGATAAAACCATGTGCTAGTTTTCCACCTGTGAGTTTTTCAAACAACACAAACCTGTCATATCACCTGTCTGCAGACATTACAAAGGTCACATTACTGGTACACTAGCCTGCCACCTGAATTCAACTACTTCAACACAATGCCATTGTATCTTCTAAGAGGCTCTGGGCATGAAGTTGTGTGACCTGATAAGTCGTTTTGCTCTTTGTTCCCAGAAAGGGGTCCCCAAGAAACTATACACTTAGGACATCAATACCCCCCCCCCGAATAAAAAGAACCCATCTGGAGTGGCCAGGAGAGTTTTCTTCAGATGGCCTCAAGCATTGCCACAGCCTCATCCCTTTTGACTCATTTGCTGGCCCTCCCCATTGTGACCCAAAGAGAACAGCTTTAATGAGCTCATTGGGCTGTATTGTTTCCCCCCAAACTACTGTTATTTGAAAGAGGAAGTATTAAATGTTTATGCTGCAGGTAAAATCCCAGGGCCCTAATTTGTTCTCTTTCCCCTGCTTCCTTTTCCCAGAGTGATAAGTCAAAACAAACTCAAGGAGAGGGCAAATTTTAGTCAAGTGGCATTAAAATTTCAAATTAGATAAACCAAGCCAAAAGCATTAGAATAAGGATGCCTCTAGCATTCACTGCCTCCATGTGGCCCAAACCAGTTCCCAATTAGCTCTTAAGGTTGGGTGTATAGAGAAGAAATGAGGCCAACTTAAACTGGAATGAATTGTATTAACAGTCTTTGGTAGGAGATGTTCAGCTATTTTGAAAGGAAACAAACTCATTTCACCAGAACAACAACAACAACAAAAAAAAATCCTCCTTGGGAGTTACTGTGATTTCTAAACAAGGAAACCTTTTAGGTTAAACATGAACATCCAAGCCAACCTCTGTGACCGTGGGGTGTCTATTTATTTAATTAATATTTACTGAAGTCCCCCAGTTTGCCAAGCTGTACTCCAGTACAGGTTTATGTTCTGTAACAAAGCCCACCTCCACAGCACAGGGTCCTCAGAGCTGTCAGGCTTGCATTCTTCAAGAATCTTTGTCTCTCTGCAAAACTTATTTGCCTATAAAGCCCTTCTTACCGAGCTCAATGTAAAAATCTGTTAGGCTGGGCATGGTGACTCAGATCTATAATCCCAGAGTTCAGTAGGAAGATACTGAGGAAAGTAGACTGCCAGGAGTTTGCGTCCAGGCTAAGCTATACAGTGCATTTGTGGCCATCCAGGGTTGTATAATGAGACCCTATCTGGGGGGTGAGAAGAGAGAGAAAAAAATTTATTAAAGAGGTCTGATGTCTTTAATAGGCCCAACGCAGCTGTTGTTATTGCTTTTCCTATTTTAAAATCAAAAGATAAATGAGAATCCCGAGTTGACATCCATGTTGGTGCCATCGTATAGAGCTGGGAAAGCCCACCTGCTTCATTCAGACGTGCACTCATATAAATCACTCGTTACTTATATCCCAACCTCTGTTTATCAGGAGGCCCCTGGATCTCTCCGGGGCCTTTGTGTCACAGCTCAGAGTCTTTATTCCCCATGGAAAACAGAACCCTCAACCTCGAGGGCTCAGACCATACATCAGCAATACACGCACAGTGCTGAAGCAGAAGGGAACCGCTTTTGAACAAGGGCAGTTCTTAGCTCATGTCTGGTTACACCACATACGAAAGTGCTACGAGCCATCTTCCTGTAGCCCTTGTGAGCCGAGACACTTTCTGGCTGTCCTAAACCCTCCTCGACGGGGACACCGCCTCTGTGACCCAGTTGCTACACTTCTGATCCTCTGCCCCGCCGAGGCTGTCACAAGTCGGCCTCCTTCCCAGGAGTTGAACACACAATAGAGAAAGGGCCCTGGCTGGGAGGTTCAGCTGCCATTAACCCCTACCAGCTGTGCCTGTGGGGAGCCTTCTGGCCTGAATGTCCTTTCTCTGCGGCCGCCTTCATGCCACTAATCTAAGCATTGTTGAGGAGGAATGCTGACAGGAGAAAAGAAATTTTTCTTGTGTCCATGCAAGTGTGTGTATCCATGTGTAAGTGAAGGGAGAGTGAAGGCTAATTTCTATAGTTGGCATGAATGGAAGGATTGGGAAAAAAACCTAGTTAAAATGTGTTTACTTGCTTAAAAGGCTCAGTCAATTTAAATAATTTCAGTAGTGTGCTCTAGTTGTTTTTTTTAGGGAAAGGGGAGAAACTAGTTACTATTATAATTTTCTTTACATCCTTTGAGATGTTTGGGCATGTTTAAGAGTTTTAAAACTCACTGCCAACAGACAAAAAAAAAATTTGAATTGAAATTCGTAAAAATACTGGCATAAAGTTACAGATGTACAGAATTACTCAGTTCTAATGGACCTGAAAAAATTAGAGAACAGGAACTGGTTATACAGGCCACACGTCCCTCTGGAAATCTCCTCATTAAATACTTAGACAAATGGGGCTTTTGTTTTTTTTCTCTTAGAATTCAAATGCAGAGTTTAATTTTGTCAACCACCTATAATGAAATGTCTCTAAAGAGAACAACTATATTTAAAAGAAGGGAAAAGAAACCCACCAAATCTTGTTCTCAGTGAATCAGAATATTTCAATAAAAGAATTTGCTTTTTCTCTTCAGTTTTAAAGAGATTCAAGTGGAGACCTGAGGTGGAAACTTTTTGAATTTAGGAAGCCAGGTGAGGGATGTTGATATCCAGGATGCTAATTATCTAGGTTAGTAGGCATCCTACTTACTTTCAGTTTTGGGGGATTTCTAAAAGCTTCAATTTAACATCTCACATTATCTCTGAGACAACAGTTGCCTGTTTCAAATCAAACTAAGAATAATTCATGTACAAGTCCCTGCTCTGGACAATTAAATGCATCATAGTAGGACAACTGTCTGACACAATCAAGTGCCACTTTGCAGCTGCCTCGTGTCTAGACCGCGGAGACCACTGGCCCCCTGACAGCCATTACCACAGAACGTGCCCCTGACCAGGTCCATCCACTAAATGCAGTCCGATCTTCACTCTGACTACTTTAAGTAGACTTAACTAGTGCAACCATAGTTCTCTGAACCTGCATGCATGGACGCAATGACAGAGATAGTAGTGCAGCATTAGGGGCACTCTTCCCCGGTTTTAGACTGACTACCCTGGTTCTCATTTGACACGGGGCAATGAGCTGGTCAAATCAAACAATAAGGAAGAATCTTTCCTCATTATGCCTGTCTTTTAGCCACTTAGGTCTGTGAGTTTCCCAAAAAGATAATTATCTTGGAAAAGAAAATCAAGTATACATGGGATAGATAGAAACAATAATGAAGTTTTAATTCCAGTCATTGGCTTATTAGCTCATTCATCCAGTAGGTCAGAGAATGTCTCTGGTACTGTGCTATGCTGTTTTGGAAACAGTTCTACTCACAGCTTCCTTTCAAGAAGTTTTCTATCTCATCTAAGAAACCCCGTGTTATATAAACACAACATTAAATAGAACAATAAAATGGTTTCTCTTGGCAAGTGTTCAATTAAGCTCTTGCCAAAGACCCTTATGCTACCCCTTCTCATTCCAGTCCTCACGGTTCCTCTGGTAATTGCCTTCCACTCTATCCTGCTTATATCACTGGTAATTCTCATTAGAAAACAATATAAGGTAAGGACTGGGGATGTAGCTCGGTTGGTAGAGGGCTTGCCTGGCATGAATAACCCTGGGTTTGAACCCCAGCACCACATAAACCAGGTGTGGTGTACACATCCTTAATCCCAGCAGCTGTAAAAAAGAAAGCAAGGTTACTTTAACGTTGCCGACACTGAAGGGTACATTAGTTTTAGAATCTCTAGCTAATTTTTGTTTGTTTGTTTGTTTGCTTGAGGCAGGGTTTCTCTGGGTAATCCTGGCTGTCCTGGACTCACTTTGTACACCAGGCTGGCCTTGAACTCACAGAGATCTGCCTGCCTCTGCTTCCTGAGTGCTGGGGTTAAAGGCCTGTGCCACCATGCCCAGCAATCTCTAGCTAATTTTAAAAAGCTATTCCCAATTCATGTATTGGATAGAAAACAGATATTAGAAATGGAGAAAAAAACATATGAAAACCTATGATGGCAGAAAAGGGACTAATGCCAATGTACCTTCCAGCTGGAAGCAAAGAGTGGAACTCATTTTGATGCCGACTATAGCAGACAATGCTTTTGAATACCCATAAATGCTCCTGTAGACTCATGAACTAAACATCCTCCCAAACTCGCCTCCCTCAACCTCACATGGTGAGTTCAAAGCTGGCCTCTTGAATACAT
>CAJQZJ010033695.1:960417-982215 GCA_907164525.1 Lophiomys imhausi | reverse complement strand
TATTTGTGGTCCAGGAAAGTTGGAATATATTATATGGAAATTTCCAGAAACAACTTATGAGATACTGTTTTTTTTTATCGTTTTGGTTGCTAATCTCTTGCTGCGTGTTAAACTTTATTGTATGTATGTGTGTGGGGGGGTGATACATAGTCTAGTGGCAGATGTAGCTCAGCTGTAGAATGTAGTTGTCTAATAGAAAGCTCTTTTCCCAACACCATAAAAGCAACCAGTGAGTGAACACATTTGCACAGGATATGTTAAAGCTAAGGACTTGGGTGTCACCTGTAAGACACTGGACTCTAGCTAGGGTCTTGGTTTTAAAAGGAGGGTGTGTAAAACCAATTGAACAGAGAAATGGGGAAGTCCTGAGTGAGGAATGGGGTCTAACCCTTAAGTGTGTCCACCACAGCCTTCTGGTAGATGTAATCTCCTGGCAGTGTGCAGGGTGCCATTCCATCAAGACATTGCCCCTCTCTATCTCTGCCTGTTGTTAGAGCCAGTGTGTCTCCTGTCTCACCTAACCCTAACCCTAACCCCACCTCACCCCAGTCGTCCATTTCAAAGCCCAAGGAAGGAAGGAAAGCATGGTGTGAGGGGGTCCAGGCACCAGCACAGCCTCTTTGGCCTAGGAACAGCTCACACTCAGCACCCTGGGCTTGGGTTGGGTGGTCATCATTCAGCATGTCCTGTGCTAATTTTGATGGGAAAATTAGCCTTGGGTCTTCAGCTATCCTGAAGTGGGCTTCTAGAAGAAAAGTCATTTGGAACTGCAGGGTCACCCAAACAGCAGTTAATTCTGAGAAGTGTTGCTGATTTGACAAATTGGACTTGAAGAACAAGCCACATCAGGAACCCTTGCTAGCTGTGCATTCCAAGTATGTATGAAGGCAACAAACAAAATGAGGGGACAAAAACCTCAAAGAAATGAGAAATTAAAGCCATCACCTCCACCATTTCCCACTTGAAGTCAACATTGCTTTGCTAGTGGCTGGAACACAATGCTGAACAACAAGGGGTAATTCTGCATTACAAATGGCCAGGAACACTTCACATAAGAAATACTTCTCTTTGTGTGTGGTGGTGGTGGTGGTGGGGGGGGGGGTGAATATAAGCCGCCATGTGTGTTGTGGAGTTCAAAGGACAACTTTGTGAAGCAGATTTTCTTCATCTACCTTTATGTGGGCTTATTAAACTCAGGGCAGCAGGTTTGCACAGCCAGGGCCTTCACCAGCAGAGCCATCTCAGTAGCACTAAGTCCCCATCATTAAGTTTTAGTTATTCAGCAAAGAGAAAAGTAGTTTTTAGGGACAGTAAGATGGCTAGGCAGGCAAAGGTGCTTGCAGCCAAGGCTGATGACAAGGACCCACATGGTATGAGAAAACCTACTCTTGTAAGTGGTGCAGAATTTGCCTGGTCTGGGACTGGCTGTGTAGACCAGGTTGGCCCCCAACTCACAGAGATCCACCTGTCCCTGCCTCTCAAGGACTGGGTTTAAAGGCGTGTACCACTACTTTCAACTTAAATAAATGTAATTTTTAAAAACGTAATACTTAAAACTTCTTTAAAGTAGAAGTTCTATGGCCCTGGGGATGACACTCAGTTGGTAGAATGCTGAGCTAATATGCGTGAATTCTTGGATTCAGGCCCAAGTACCTCTAACTCAGGGACAGTGGAACAGATCTGTAATCTGGATTGGAGAGGGGGACCCAGGAATTCAAGGTCATTCTTCAGATACTAGGGAGCTGGAGGCTAGCATGAGCTACATGAGATCTATATGCCTTTTCTGTTTGTTTTTTGAGACACAGTTGTTCTGGAACTCATTCTGTAAACCAGGCTGGCTTGAACTCAGAGATCCACCTTCCTCTGCCTCTGGAGTGCTGGAATTGAAGGTGTGTGCCACCATCACTCAGCATTATCCCTTATTCTGAGTTACTTCATATTTGCATGTTCAAGATAGACTATCTCATGTTTTTCTTCTCTCAGAAAATATTTGTTAATTCTCAGATTAGCAACTTACTCTATATTTGACTCCTCTTGATTGGTTAGTCTCTTCTTTTCCCTTTAGAAACACAGAAGGATGTGCAAGTGCACATATATTTTGAATCTACTAAATGTACAAAACACTTAACAGAACTAGATAGTAACAAGGACTTTTCAGAAAGTTGGACTTTCAGAAAGTTGGTGGTAAAAGTAAAATATTGAAATATTACAAACTTGATCATATTTCTCTGACAGGTTATTCAGTTGTAGACTCTGGATCTCAATAGTCTAAATGTGTTTGTGTGAGAATCAGGGCCAATGATACTACTCAGGGTTAAAAAAAAAAAAAAAAAAAGAAGGCAGGGGGTGGGTGGAGAAATGGTTTAGTTAGTGGTTTAGAACATTGGCTGCTCATCCAGGAGACCTGGGTTCAATTCCCACTACTTATGTTGTGGCTCACAATCACTTATAAGTTCAGTCCCAGGTGATTCAAAACCCTCTGGGGGCACCAGACACAAAACTGTTACATATACATGTAGGTGAAACACCCATACACATAGCATCATCATCAGCATCATCATCATAATAAATAGATAGATAGAAGATAGATAGATAGATAGATATAGATATAGATATAGATAGATAGATTGATAGATAATAAACCAAACTGAAATTTAAGGAGTTGAAAGTGGCTTGTCCACCTCATCTCTCGGGAGGCAGAAGTTGGAGGATCATGAACTTGAGACTAGACTAGGCTACATAGTGAGACCCTGTCTCTAGATGAACAAATAAGACATACTTGAGACATATCTCGGAGAATATTAATCCTCATACAATGCAAAAGATCAGACATGAAAAGCAGAGTACAAATAAGACATGGACCAAAAAAATAAATAAATAAATAAAAACATGCCATGAATAAGAAGAGGAGAAAACACATTCTAGGGCTGCTGTGCACTCTGCTTCTGGGATACCAGAAACCAAGTGCAGTGGAAACTGGAAACGTAATGGGTCTCGGTCTCTACGGTCTCTAAGGAATTAGAATAGTTATCAATTCTCTCTTACAGGTCAAATGTTAGAATCATCCACATAGGGAGGAGTCTGTGTTTCCTCAAAATAGCACGTAAACACCCAGATGTGCTTTTCTGCACAAAGAACCAATGAATGTATAATTAAATCAGGTAAATCTTTTATAAGTTCCTTTAGAAAAGAGAGAAGGCAAATGTCAACTAAGTAACAGTGTTTTCTATGATGTCACCAACTAGCAGCAAAAACTTGTCTGGAAACTATTCTCCCATTGCTAAAAGTAGAATTCTTGGGCACGGTGCATGTTGATTAGTTTTCCTCTTCAGAGGCCTGTTCTAGGCGAATTTCTCCTAGGTTTCACTCAGCCTTTTGCTAAGGCAGAGCTTCCAAAAACACTGTCTCTTTCCCCAATATCTTCTTTACTCTTTCTAACTCTGTGGCCACACACAGAGAAAAGGACACTTAAAAAAAAAGTCTTAAAATGTATGACATTACCATAGTTGCTGCTTGATGAAGTGCTGTTAGAGCACTCTAGTACATAAGCCATTACCCAGATGTTCATTTCATAATTAAATAGTTTGGATCGACATCTGTATGATTTCTGCCAAGTTTACTATATGAGATCTTTTATATTGTACATCCACGCCGGGTACTTTTTTTTTAGAGGTAAGTCTGGCTATCAGTTTTGAGAAGGAAGATTCTTAAACCATCTGCTTCAAAGAGGAGTGCAAACCTTTGGAAGAGGAGTACCTTTTAGAAACCACAAAGTGGAGGGAAGAAAAAAACTACAACTATTAAAATGCGCACGCACTGCTGCCTGGCACTGTTGTGACAGCCGGAGTATCAGCGTCAGTCAATTATCTTCACAAATGCCTCTTGTGCTAATGAGCACTCACAAAAATCAGCAGACTTTTCTGGCAAGGAGAAAAGATCAGTTTCATTGCTTGCAGAACTAATTCAGGGCACAAAAGTGAAGGCCCTGCCATTGCTGTCTCCTTTACTGCTCCTTTTGTGAAGGCTTTTGATGTGCGCTGAAGAGCTGGGCCTGTTTGGGCCCTCCATCTCAGTTCATTGCCTGTCATTAACATACATATCCATATGAAAAGTTCGCTAAGTCACGAACAGCTGTCCAGAAAGGAGTTTGAGAAGGAAGGGAGAAAAAAGGACCTATGCCTTCTCAAAATGCTGACAATACTATTTGGCCCCTTTTTGGCAATGGTGTACCTGACTTTTTCAAGTCGCCTTTCAGTCCAAATGGAAGGAAGTATAATACAACATTCAAGCACATAGAGGTTTCATTTGGAAACAGTCATTTGCTGCTGCATTCAGAGGGAAAATGTCTATAGTTACCAGATGCAAAGGAAATCCATCATTCATGATACATACGTGTAGGTTGGACACACAGACACACACTTTACATTGTTTTTACAGAACACTAAATAACCTCGAATCTTCCACTTAACCTAGAGGAAAGCCCCCTGCAGCAGATGCCTTCATGCCCACTGCTTTCCTCAGTCTACGAGACTGACAGTTATCTGGTCAACTTGTTATCAATGGATTCTATGTTAGCAAAAGAAAATACCATCCAAATTGCATCATAAAACTTTTTTGTTTTACAATCAAATAATTTCTCTCTAGATACCCTGATGAAAAATTCCCATTAGGATTAAAAAAAAAAAAAGACATCTTAAAGATGTGTAGACATGGCTTTGAAATGGAGAATTTGTTTTTACACATTTTCAAGTCCCATGAGCCCTTTAAGACAGCCGCTTAATTAAAGGACTGCCATTATGTTCCTGGTCAACTTTTTCTAAAGGCAAGAAGGAAACAGTTTCCCTTAAGAAGAGACCCTGAGAGCAGAGGGGGAAGAAATAGATTTTAAACTAATGGTGAAAAAGAGTGTCCTTATTACTTGGACTGGGCTTAGTTTTATCAAGCTCCAAAAGAAAGCATGGGACAGATACACACATCCTTTGCCCCCACCCCCGGGAGTTCATGACCCTGAGGCCATCCACAGGAGCACTGCACCCGACATTTTCCCATCTTGAGCTTGAAATTTAGAGTCTGCAAGTCTGTCAATTAAAAGGTTTGCCTTCATTTTCATCAAGGACATTTCTTTCTCTCTCGCTCTCTCTCTTTTTTTAATCTTTCACTTCCTTTAGTGAAGCTTTCTTCCTTTCTTCTTCCTAAATCAGAATCACATTGCAAAGAAGAACCAACAGCCCTCCATTCTGGGAAGATCTTAGTCCTGTAAGGACCCTCCCACCATGCCAAAACAGCTTGTGCCATATAAAACCAAGACTTTAATCCCACTTGTTGCTCTCTCCGCCCTTCTTTCCCCACCCACCCCCACTTTGGAGTCTCTTTACAGCCGCATCTATCCCAGATCAGTCGCTAAAAATCTTTAACTCTGCCTATTTTGATCTGAAAATTAAATCTTATTTATTATGCATCCTGTTTGTTGTCCTTGGAGAACTCCAGCATTCATTTCAAGGGGTCTAGAATGACTTCTTAAACACATTTCTCTCTTTGCTGCAATTAAACAAAGTGGGGCTGTGATTAGCCCTCCGTAGGGGGGAAAGAAAAAGACACCGTTGAATCAAAACGGGGGGACCTGGCTGGGCATTATTTCCTCACAATGCCGGAGTTTATTGCTGAAACCTGCTTATCCCCCAGCTCCGCACTCCATGGGAACTTCAGTCAGGTGGAAAGAGATTTTCTTCTCTGTAGCTTGAAGTATCGTTAAGACCCACTGAAGGCCCTAAAGCTGTTCTAGTAACTGAGACATTTAGGATAATCTTTACGGAGTTTTGCAGGAGCGTCTGCTTTTTGTTGCTTTTAGGAGGAGACCTCATGATGAGTTTTCACTGACTCTACTTTTTATTTATTTTTTTCTTTTTCCTTTTTTTAAATCTAAGCCAAAAAGCGCCTGTTTAAGTACCATCTCCCTCTAGCTCCTGGGAATCCACTCAAGAGGCTTTGCTTGGCTCTGTGTTCATGACACATAATGAAAACAATTTTACGCTGTGGAGGGAAGTATTGGGCAATTACTGATGTAACAGCCACCTGCAGTAGTGAGCCCTGGCTGCAGCATCGCGTGGTTCATGAATATTTTATGGTGTGGTGTTATTTTGAAAGGCTGGGGCAGGTGAAGGGGGCCGAGGGTGTAATAAACGACTCTGCTGGAAGCTGTGTCTCTGCTCTGTTTCCCTGCTGCGCCCACAGTGTAACACCAAGAAGCATCCTGACCCCGCCTGGACCAAGGCAAGGGCCGCTGAGGCTGAGGCAAGATGCTCTGACAAGTCACGGTGGGCACTCTTTACAGCCCCTTGTCTGCCAATTTTACACACGCTGTCCAGCCTGAAAAGCCATAGCATCAATCTTGTCTGATTTAATTTGATAAATTAAGTGTGGATAGGGATTAAATGAGAATTTTGTAGTGGAGAAAACTTGTCTTTGCTCTTTAAAGAAAGAAACCCTATAAAATATAACGCAATGAGAGAGAGAGAGAGAGAGAGAACACTATAGTAGCATCAGACACAGACAGATGCTGGGCTAGAGTGCTCCTTGCTTTCTGGTGTGTGTGTGTGTGTGTGTAGAATGTACTCATCACGTGTAAAAGCATGTCTGGCATCACCCACATGTGCGATGGAGGGCCTAGAAATGTTGTAAGGAAACAGGGATTTCAACATGTTTTTCTGCAGTGAGATGCTCCTATTGAAAATTGTTCATGAATAGGTGGACTATTTTGAGTATCATTTCATTTTTCAAGTGTTGCTTTCCAAACATGAAGTGTCAAGATTTAAGCTGAATATCATAGCTCTAAGAATACATTTCTGCCACCTCAGACTTGGTGAATCCTCCTTCCTGGCATATTTAAGGTACCAAATTTCATGTGTATAACCGAAATGAAAGCAGGGCACAAATGATTTTGCATGACAGATAGTTCTATAGGCTGAGACGGGCTGAACAAACAAACACTAGGTATCCAGACAATTGAAGGAAATTCAAAACAATTCCTTGCAAGATTGTTGAAATTTGTTCTAAACTTTGTGTGTGAGTTGAGAATGGTGGAGGGTGATTTTTGAAGAAGTGTCTGAAAAGGTTGTAATGTTAGAGTTCGGGCTGAATGGCTTTCTGGAAAGAACATGATTAGTAAAGGATACAAAAGATTTACAAGTTCCACAACACAAACTGGCGCAGAGAGCAGAAATTCTGAGCGGTCACAGGAGGCAGATGTACTTTGCTTGACAACCTGAGGAAGCGTGGGGCAACAGAAGAATCGCCAGAGTGAGAATGGAGATCCCAGAAGGTGTTCTTCCGGGTTTCCTAAGTGGTAGTCTCATAGATGTGCCCATAACAGTTCATAACATTAATTTAGCGCTTGTGCCAGAGTGAAATAATGAAGTAATGTGGAGATGTATTAAATCTTCCACTTCCACATTCATCTTGTGTTCCACTAGTGAAGTCGAACCACCCCAGCCATTGACAATCCCATTTGCACTTCAAAATTATAAAGGCAAAATAACAAAGATGATGAATGTTTGTACAACATGGCCATGGGTTGCTCCATCAAAGGGCAGGGCCGTGCCTAAATTCTCATCTTACTTAGTATTGGCATGGCTCTTTGCTGAGGAAGCCGGAGAATTACCTCAGCTTGTTCAAAGATGCCATCTCTTGTCTATGGATCAAGAATGAGAACCGCTTTTAAAAATATTGGGACTTTCCATTAACCGTGAAGAAGCGATGCCATCAGATGATCTTGATAAATCATGTCATGGTAATCCACCTCCTTCCGTGAACAGGTTGGCTTCAAGATGAACCAACTAAAGCACCAGTGTTAATATACCAATATTAATAGAAATTGACATATATTCAAGAAAGCACAAAATATTTAATTTTAACTCACTATATATATTTTTCTGCTTCATAATATATGTCAAAGGTGCCCTGATTAGCAATTTTGTTAGGATCATATTATTAACATGCAGTAAATTTTAGATTCTTATAATTGGATTTTTAGCTTAAGGGATGTTAAACTCTGTATGTAAACGACATTATTGAAAAGCCTGTCTTCTGGAAGAAAATTGCTGTTTGACAATTCTATAGAATATTTAAGAAAGGTAATTACACTGCTCCAGTAGTTAAAGATGCAGGTGTTGAATAAAGTCTCTGCTTTCGATTTTGTAGAAACTCCAAGGAGGGAAAAAAGGAGCCCTGGCGCCACAGCTGAAGCACTACCCCTGGCGCTCCTATTCTTGTCACCTGCTTCTCTTGACCATCACACAGCGACGAGCCAGTAATCCCGGTGCAAAGATCATGTGATGAAAGAGAACCGATGTCACTGTGTCACCCTCACTGGCATCGGCATCGCTGCTTTCAAATCAGATCCCGAGGCAAGTCACTGGTCGCAAACCCTAGGGCCACTCAGAACACAACACAGACCTTGTGACAAAAGACCACAGGAAAAACATTGTCTTGATCAACCCAGTTTGGCAGAAACACTGGACTCAGTTGTTACTTCAGCCCAAGCAATGGTCTTAGAGTATAGAGGAATATCTTGTGTGGTGTATGAATGCAGCTGTTGTCAATAAAAAACAAAACAAAACCTGTAGCCTGTAGCTGGGCAGAAAGAGAAGTGGAAGGCAGGACTTCCGGAGAGAAAGAGAGAGGAACTCTGGGAAGGAGAAGGAGGAAGGGCATGACAGGACAGGGATGTGACAACTGGCCAGGAAGATACAGCTAGCCATATGGCTGGTTGGGCTAGGGGGTCGGGGTAACTTAGATGAGCTAAGGCCTAAGTGTTGGAATATTAAAAGGTCTTGGCATCTTTATTTTGATTGTCTCAGGGCCACCCTAGATCTTAGGCCCTTTCACCTGGAGATATAAGCCTCTGGTTTTCTTCTACATTGAAGAATTACAGATTTAATTTTTAAAATAAATATATTATTTAATTCAAGTTGTTTCCCATCTTTATTTGGTGCCTCTGCATGTGTGTGCTTATGTATTTAGACACCAGAAGTTGTCAAATTCCAGCTTAGGTTTTCTTTCTTGCTTTCATTTTGTTTTGTTGTTTTGAGGTACAGTCTCAATAAATATCCCTGCTGTCTTGGAACTCACTATGTAGACTAGGCTGTCATGGAACTCAACTCACAGAGATCTGCTTGCCTGTCTCTCTGGTGCTGGGATTAACGACATGTCCCATCGTCCTTAATTTCCATCTTATTTTCTGAGGCAGGGCCTCTGAATGTCTGGCCAGGAAGCCCAGGGGGCTTGCTCTCTCTGACTTCGGCAGTGGGATTACTTGTAGGTGCCATCATGCCTGGATTTTTATGTGGGTACTGGGATCCAAACCCACACTTAGATGGCAAACACCAACCGGTTTTCATCTCCCTAGCCCCTGTATTTTCTAACCTTAAGAAATGTTGAAGCCTGGCATGCTGATGCATCACACCTTAATCCTTGCACTAGAGAGGCAGAGGAAGGCATATCTCAGTGGGTTTGAAGCTAGTCTGATCTAAATAGAGAGTTCTAAGACAGCCAGAGCTGCCTAGAGAGACACTAAAAAATAAAACAAACAAACAAATAAATGAAATGTTGGCCTTAGGAAAACCTTAAATGACATTATTTTGTTAAAGTGTAAATTTTTTTTGAAAGAATGTGAATGTGTGCACCTGTACACACACACACACACACACACACACACACTAGCTGGGATTATCAGAATAGCTGCTGTATGGAACACTGAATTCTCAAATATCAGCAGCAGAAGCTACAGGCTGTCTCTGTCTGTTTCTGGATTGAGCATTCCTGAAAACTTCAGCAAACATTTTTTTTTTTTTTTTTGGTACTGAGTGAGCATCAGAAGTGAACAGGACACAGATCAACACAAGCTAAAGCCTCAGAAACATCCGTAAGAACACAGAGACTCCAGCTACTGAGATCTGCACTCTCCTTTGGTCTTTCCAGGGGTCTGGAACAGAAGAAAAGGAAGGTGCTAGAATCTCTCTTTTTAATATCGAAGCTCTCTCCCCCCCTTTTTTCTTTATAAAAATACATCTAAGAAAAGAGCAAGCCAGTCATACCATTTTTTTCTTCTTACTCCTGAAAAAAACACTCAATCACTTTTATCCTTAGTTAAGAAAAAAAGGGTCGGGGGGCAGATGGCTCCACAGTTAAAGGCTGGCTCTCAACTGAAAATATAAGAAAACAATGTGATTATGTATCTGTATGTAGACACACACGTACACTGGATCCCCGGGAGATTAAGTTACTGGTGTCATAGGTGGCCTGATGTGGGTACAGGGAATGAACTCCAGTCCCCTGGAAGAGGATCGAAGTGCTCTTAACCAATGAGCCATCTTTCCAGCCACCACCCTACCAGCTGCTTTTTTTTTTTTTTCCTTTTCTTAAAGATAGCAGTTACCTAAGTACCCCAGGCTGACCTAGGATTTATTCAATTGCCTCTGCTTTCTGAGTCCTGGGATTAAAGGCGTGCGCAACCAAGCCAGTCTTTTATCTTTAATTTTTGCTGAACATCTTTTGTTACTTTTATTTTGCATCTTCAGTTGAGTATCCCAAGTCTCAATCTTTCTGTGGAAACTTCTTCAGCCTCTGCCCTTCTGCAGTGTTTACTGCTTAGCCCCTAAAATCGAAGGAGTTGCATTCCTACCAACTCTTCCAATAAATGCAGAGGCCTTAATGTAAGTGATTCATTCCCCTTGCAGTACAATGTCCCCTGAACATGCGTCCTGCTCCCGAGTAGACTCTTAGCTTACTGGCAAACGCTGCATTTCACAGCCCACTCTCTGCTATGGTTTATTTTCTTAGTTTTTCTCCCATGCCTGATGGCCACTGAAACTCACTATTCTCAGGACTCCCTCCATTTGTTTTGCAGACTGTTGCCTGAGTGCTATCACAGTTTCTTAATTCTCCACAGCTAAGTTTCTTAAGTTTCCACAGCTACTGAACAGCAGACAAATCCTTCCATTGGTGATACCCAGAACTGTGGCTGGCATTTAAAGGTGAGTCCACTCTCTCTGTGTTAGCTCCTCTCCACATTGTCTCTTGTCTTTGCTGCTTGTCTCCCACATGGTTGAACAATCAGAACTGAATAATCAACTTACAGGAATGAGAGAAACTTTGTGTGGGACAAGGCTGGGCTTGGGATGGGCTTTCTCCTGGGTATTGAAAGGCCGGTACACAGGTTTTGTTGCTGTTTGCTGCCTGAAATCACTTGCGTAAGGACAGGAAGAGAGGGGTTGGGGCAACATGTGGCTGATAGGGTCAATATCACCAGAATCATTTTGAAGTTTGTAGGTCTTAGAGTTCTACCAATACTCTCTGCCTGAGACCTGTTGCTGAAGGAAGAAACAAGCCGTGGGAATGCAGGCAGAATGGTGACTGCTAACCTCCTCATGAATGGAAATGCCATCTAAGAAACTTGTGGGCAGAAAATCTGAAGCTGCCTCCATGGGACTTCACGAGGGAAACTGGCTTTCATCTCACGGAGAAAAGATGTTTGTTATGATTTCCGCTTTGAAGTCCAATTTCCCCCAAACAAAACTTCAGGAATTAGCATGTAGGTGTCAGAGTTTTTATTAACCTGTATAGGTCAATTGGACCCTAGGAATCACTTTAAATCTTTTTAGGACACAGCAGCTGCACCAGTTCATATGAATAGCATTCCTAACACAGTGCTACAATTCTGGAACATTCTGTAGTTTTTTGGGGAATGCAAATCCTGTTTTACTGAACCCATCTTACCCTACCTTTGCTCTTACTTAGAACACAGCACACATGTAGATTGTCTCTGTCCCTCAAACGTGTAAAATTGTCCTTGCTTCAGGTCCCTGTCCTTGGTCCTTCAGAGGAGAACAAGTGCTCTTCCTAACTGTTCTTGCTGGCACCACCATTTTATCCATGCTGAAAACTGAAGTCGCTTTACATGGGGAGGAGCATCCTCAGTTGTTCCTCAGTTGCAACAGGTTCTTCCTTCTTTTCTTTCCTTCGTAGTAATAAAATTATTACCTGAAATCATTTATATTTTAATGTCTTTCTTCCCTTGGCCACTGGTTCCAAAAGTTTAGAAGAGTATCTAACACATGCTAGGTACTTAAAAGTTTTTGCCAAGTGTATGTTTAAGGAATTACTAGACCCAGTGAAGTCACGGACAATACTGTATATCACCTTACACTTACTTTGAACCTCACAACTTGTGAGATGTACTCACTCGTCTCATTTGTTCTCTGAGGTGGAGCATGAGGTACATATAAAGCCCCAAGAGAGCATAAGTTTCAAAATGTCAGTGAATGATGTTTGATCTAGGAATGCTGAAACCGCAGTTAGAGGCGCTCCCTTACAGCCACTCTTTCAACCAGCACCTCAGGAGAAGTGATTGACCAGAAAGAAAGTAAGAGTGGAGTAAATTTTACCCCTCTTGTGAGTAAATCAAATGAAAAATATTCCACAATTATCACTGAAAAACAATGCAATTATATTTTTAGATAGACATACAGATTCATGATAGATGGGCAGATTTGCATTTTAGTTTATAATTAACTCAAACTGACTTCACAGATATGCCCCAATAAACAACTAAATGTACATTTTCTGAGTAAATTATTTGGTGATTCTCAACTGGACTAGGCAGATTTTTTTTAAGACACACCATAGCAGTGTTGCTGTAGTAAAGTAGAATATTTGTAGACTATTAGCTACAAATTAAGTAATTTCTGGTGTGATAGAAACAATAAAATTGAAGTTCTAAGGTCCTGTGGAGATTACATGTTAATAACAAAAGCTGATGTGGACTCCTATAACTAAGGATAAAGGATTTCCATCATTTAACTCTTTTATTTTATAAACGATGATGCAGGTGCTGAATCAGTAGAGAGCTCACCAGGTCACCACCAAGTTGATGGCTCAGCAGCGAAGAGCGCACTCTGCTCTTCCAGGGGCCCTCAGTGTGCGTCCCAGCACCCATGTCAGGCCTCTGGCCTCCAAGGGTCCCCACGCAGAGATACACACTCACCAGATTGCATTTCTGACGCTTTAATCAAAGAGGTTTGGAAATCATTATCCCCAACTAATAAAGCTTTTATCTTTGATATAACGACAACTGCCTGATTCCTTCGAAAAATGAATCACTTGTATTTTAAAACAAGTTTGTTTACATCTTTTGGAGAGTGCATTTGAATTCGGTGCCCAAGTGACCAGGAAGAGATCATCAGGTCCCTTGGAGCTGGCATTGCAGGAGGTTCTGAGCCACCTGACAAGGGTGCTGGGAACTGAACTCAGGTTCTGTGGAAAGGTAGTGTGTACTCTTAATTCCCAAGACATTTCTCCAGCCCCTTATTTTTAACTTGTGTACATGTGCGTTTGCAAGTGCGTGTGCGTGTGTAAGCCAGATACATGCAGGTCTCTGCAGAGGTCAGAAGAGGGTGTTGGGGCCTTTTGAGACCATTACCTTGGGTGTTGGGGATGAGACGTGGGGCCTCTGGAAGAGTAGTAAGGCCTCCTAACCATTGATTCATCTCTTCAGAACAGTGGATCACTTCTTAATGATAAACAATTATGTTTACTTGTATTTCTTAAAACTGTGTTAAATGAAAGGACATTGTTCCCAATTTGTGATGGAAAAGTATGCAGGAGGAAAAATACATTTGTGTCAGTTGCTTCAACTGGAATATCATTCTGTTCCTTCCCGAGAGAAAAGCTAGCAACTTCTGTGAATGCTCCGAGGGAAAATATTCGATCTTTGCTACATTTGTGGCACACAGGCATTTAAGAATAGCAGCATAAATAAGAAAGAAACAAGAAATGTTCAGGAGAGGTAAAGAAGGGACAGGGCTTCATACTGACTGTCTTTTTCCACCTCACATAAGATGCGTAATATCTCTCAATCTGATTTTTACAGGACTATTTAGAGGCAAATGCTATATCTCAAAATGTTACATAACATTTTATGATGGTAGATAGGTTTATGTGTAGGAACAGGAACATCCTATGGATTCAGGGAAAGAGACAGAGAGATATTTTTGTTGTTGTTACAAATTAAGTAACTGCTAAGTGGGTTATTGGAAACCAGTACTTCCAACACAGATAGTAATGTGGACATAAAATAGGAAAACTGGTAAGACTCCTGGGTCACTGGCCTCATCTTATCTCACTCTATCAGCCAGTGTGAACACAAATGATCATCAAGTGATCCTTATGATTAAGAAATGGCAAACTGTTAACTGTGAGGAAGCAGACACTGTTGGTGGAATTATCTGATATGTGTTCCTACTTAGTGCACTGACTCTTCTTTAAAGGCAATGGATAGTGCATTTTCACCCTAAATAGCTTAACATACGAGTAAGCCATATAATCATTCTTTTGTGTGTCTGGTTTTTTGTTTTGTTTTTGTTTTTTGTTTTGTTTTGTTTTTAGGTTTATTTATTACTTCGTTACATCTCCATCATAGTTTCCTCCTTCCAACCCTCCCGGTCCCACCCTCCCACCCTCTACCCCTTCTCCCACCTATCCTACTCCTCCAGTGTGGGGTGCCCTACATCTCAACCCCTTTAGTTCAGCAGTCATATGAGGGCTAAGAGCTTCCTCTTGCACCGGAGGCCTACATGGCAGCTCCACTATGGCAAAGTTTCCCACTAGAAAGTAACAAAGTCTATGTTCTGGTTCCTTTCAGTCTGTTGATTGTAGGATAGCTATCCTGTACTATATGTCTAGAATCCAGTTATAAGTGAATATATTTCATGTGCATCTTTCTGGGTCTGGGTTAGGTCACTCAGGATGAGCTTTTCTAGTTCCATCCATTTGGCAGCAATGTGTCTGTTAATGAGACAAAAGATGCAAAAAATATGAAGATATGCATTAAAGGACAACATTTAAGCTGTCTGTTGCCAAACTCTTGCAAAATCTATGTGACCAGATAAATAGGTCAGTTAGAGAGGACAACAGCATTTATTGAGTTTCTTCTTTTCTGTGGTTTGGCAAGCAGAAAGGAAGTCAGGAGCACAGCTATTGCTGACAAGATGTTTGTAATGAAAGCTTAGATTATATACTGAGGGGTTATTCTTACGTGATTTGGGACAAATCAGTTCAGGTGCCAGGTAGCTGCTCTGCATCAGCCTTTACCTCCAGCCCCCAAATCAATGAACTCCACTCTGCTTATGCCAGGAATTAAGTGCAAAGAATTGTAGCACAGTGGTAAGGACAAAGGCTTTATAGTCTAAACAAACCGAATGTCACCTGACTCTCAGTCAATGTCCACTTATCATATGATACCAGGCATATGAATGAGCTTTTCTATGATGCCAGTTACAATGTATTCCTGAAATGTACTTTTACAAAGACTGACCGATGAGATTAATAAACATGCTCAAACCAGAGAGTTGCATGTAAGTCCCAATTTTTGGAATTTATGAAGTTATTGCAATTAGACCAAGCATCTGTGTTTGGGAAGAAGTGAGTTTGGAGTTTGACAAAAAGCACAAAAAAGGTTGGTAGTATTTATAAAAGCTGCATGAATATGCATATTCAACAAGAGAATGATAATTGACAAGGAATGTATAGAATAGACTCAAAAACTATACTATAAGAAAGTTCAAGTCTATTTGTCTGAAACAATAAAGACTACTATCTACCAAAAAGAAAAAAAAGCCTAATAGTAACATCCTAAGTAATATAGAAAATATTAAATTATTTCCCCAGTGCTAAAGAAAATGTAAATCTATTATCTGTACTTCTAGTCAATATTACCTTAAATTAAATTAAATTGAATCTTCATAGAAGCATTTTTTAATACAATTGGTTAAAAACATAGCACTAGAAACACAGGCCACAATTAGCTGGACAAGAATGTAGGTGTTCTATAACACGTAACATTGACCAGTCACTTAATGGAATTTTCTAGAATTTGGAGAGCTTTAGAATGGTCCATTCATGTGCTGGGTAAGGTTGGCTGCAAGGCTGAACTCAACTGGGACTCTACTAGTGTGCTTACCTGACAGCCCTCAGGCTGGGACCTACTGGCACGTCTCTGAGTTTCATTTTGTACATGGTGTTCAGGAGTCTGGGAGCAAGGGGAGAGCTGTCCCCATCACACCTGTGTCCCAGGCTGTCGTATCCATGTTCTGTGGGTAAAGCAAGAAATAAAGGCTACATAGAAGAAGGCAGGCAGAGAGAGAGGAGAAAATTTCTCTCTATTTTTAATCTATAGTAATCTTTAGTTGTCATATCCATAGAATGGAAAAAGTAAGTCTGTTATTAGGGAGATTTGACATATTTCTCTGTATAGAATTCAAAATAAAGTGCATATAATTCAATGGAATTAAGAAAGGAGTTCAGCTCAGCATGGTGGTACACGCCTTTAATTCTAGCATTCAGCAGGCAGAGGCAGGTAGATTTCTGAATTTGAGGTCAGTCTTTTCTACAGAACTAGTTCCAGGACAGCCAGGGCTACATAGAGAAACCCTGTATTAACAAAGAAACAAACAGGTTCAGCAATGCTTTAGGAGAAGTGTAATATACAAAAATATCCATAGCATTTCTATATTTATATAGAATTTATAAACACAAAATAAAACATTGAATATAATGTCTAAAAAGAAATAAAATATTTTAAATAGTTGATAACAAATCAAACAAAATCCACGTCAAAGTTCTACACTACATATTATAAATACTAAAAATTGTTATTGGTAAGACATGGTATCATGTAGCCAAGGCTGGTTTTCAACTGTCTATGTAGCCAAGGATAACCTTGAGCTTCTGTTCTTCCCACTTCCGTATCCAAAGTGCTGGTATTATAGACATGAACCACCACAGCTGTCGTCTCAAGTGCTATAAAATGTTACTAAGATAGATCAAGGACTCTCAGAATAAATGAAAACACACACTATACTGAAGAACCAGAAGATGGAATAGTATAAATGTATCAGTTCTGTAATCGATGCCCCTTTCCTTATTATCCCAGCAAGTGTGTGTGTGTGTTGTCTGTATGTGTGTCATTTGAAAAATCTGATTCTAAAATGTACACACAATATAAAGGGTTAAAAACACTCAGCACAATTCTGAAGAAGCCATAACGTGAGGACACAAACTGCCAGATTTAATAATGGCTAATGGATTGGTATTGGTACAAGGGTAGACAATGAACCAGTGGGACAAGTTAGAATTCAGAGACAGATCAGAGCCCACAGTGACACCTGATGGCTGACAGAGCTGACCCCGCAGTTCAGTGGAGAAAGATAACAATTATTTTTTTTCAATAAATGGTACAGGGTCAATTGGATATCCATTTGGAAACAAATAAATGGTGAACCTTTTGTCTCACACCATCTACAAAATTCAATTCTAGTCGAATTGTAGATCTAGATGTGAAAGGTAAAAAAAATTAAAGCTTTTAGGAGAAACTTAGGAGCATGTGTCATGACCTTGGAATAGGAAAGATTTTGTAAAAGAGTACAAGATACCACGAACCATAAAAGAAATAAAAGATAAATTAGATTACGTTAAAATTAAGACTGTACTCATCAAAAGACACCATTTATAAGAAGGAAGAGACAAGTTGTAAAGTAGGAAAAATCATTCGCAATCCTTATTTCAGACAAAAAAATCATATACATAACTTACAATACTATATGTGATGACAATTAAAAGTGAACAAGCCACTGCCTGGGTGGTGGGATGCCACACCCGCCTCGCCAGCAGTGCAGGCTACGACCACTGTGTGACAAACATGCGTGTTGTACGGCTGGGGGGTTCTTCTGGGCTTTTCCAGGCCCTGAAGAATGACCCATTAGCCAAAAGGGGTGCTGGACGGAAGCCTGGATATTTGTGGGGGCGAATCATCAGGTCTCCTGGGGAGCTGGAAAGGTTGGGGATGTTCGGAGGGCTTGGTTTCACTTTTGGATGCTTACTTTATCTCATAGCTTATACAAGATTTCCAAGAAGTGCAGTACTTGAAAAAGGAACTTAAAATACGCTGTCTACCCCTAAACAGATGGCAACAGCCCCACAAAAAGAAAGACTAGATGTTTCAGGAAACCCAAACATTATACTAACTATAAATAATTCAGATGCAGATAATAGTCCTTTACAGCAGTTTGTACAAATAATACAGAACAATTCTAATATGCTAGTACATGAAGCTCTTAATCTTCTACAGGAAAAAAGAGTTAGGATCTCAGCCAAGATACAAAAGAAAACGGAGAACATTAACAAATAAATTCTATGTACCTGGTGTTCCTATGAAAATGATAGATGATGGTAAAAGAATAGCTTAGGTTTCATGAAAAGACTTAGGAGATCATGTCCTCCCTGGTAGACATTGAATAAAGCTGAAACATTAGGAGATATTGTTAAAGCTATCAAAAAACATTCCAATACTTGCTAGTGTAAAAGGGAAAGCAAATAAGCGTTCATGGTTATGAAAAACAATTGAGGAAGTAAAAAGAGATTTAGAAAAAAGACATTGAAATACTGGTCTGTTTCAAAATAAAACACAATGGTTAGAAACTGTCCGGTTCGTTGACCACAGTCAATCGGGCCACCAAGAAGCTCAATGTTCCTTCCAAGATCAACAGGTATTTCTTAGCAACATATGTTTATGCTTTTGGCTATGTAACTATGATCACACTTCCTGATTTTACTGTATAAATTCTGCTTTGAAAAAAGTAAAACTTTGCAGCAACACTGAAACTTCTCTTGAGTTGTGTTGTCTGTCACGCCGAATCCGCTCCCCACCTGAAAACTTCTTGAAACCTGGTTCGGTTGCTGAGACCACTACACCGTGGTCTGCAGCAGTGGGACACACCTGAAGAAAAGGAATGAATTTGAGGCCAGCCTAAATCTTGTCTAAAAGAAAGAAGAAGAAAGTGCACATCCTAATTTCAAAAACGGTGTAAGACTGAATGACATCAGGGAAGAGATGAGTCTGTGGCCTTGGGAAGCTTTGCAAGTGAGCTGCAGTGAGATGGGGCTCTGCAGCTACCCTAGTACTACAGGCAAGGCCACCGGCAGGTGACATGAAGCCCAACCCCAACAGCTCACACATCTCAGGATAAAGTGTGACCCTGGAACCCCTGGCAGTGTCAACTAAGTTTCATACATACACTTGCACAAGAGTATAACTCACCCTTTGTCTTTCTGCTCTATGGTGGGTTGTGCTTCTAGCCACCAGCATGCCCTGAGAAGGACGCACTGAAATACACTGCACTGAACTACACAGGCTCAACCGTGTAGTTCCAGGCTTTAACAGAAACAAAACCTTGACTATTTCTAATGGCACTGGCAGAGCCTGAAAAAACAAACTTGTTACTGCTATCTAAAGACAGTCTGTCCTTTGTGGATGGGATGAGTCTGAGGAAGCTGTCCTTTTTCTCACTGCAAGTAGATGAATTAATCAATGCCACCTTGAAACTCTGTGTCCTAGTCATGGTTACTATTGTTATGATTCAACATAAAAGCGAGTTGAGGAGCTAAGGGTTTATTTCGTTTCCTTTACACTTTCACATCTTAGTCCATCACTAAAGGAAGTCACAGGGCATGATCTCAAACAGGGCAGGATCCTGAAGGCAGCAGCTGAAGCAGAGGCCATGGAGGAGTGCTGCTTGCTGGCTTGCTCTGTTACATAACCCAGGACCACCAGCCCAGGGATGGCCCCAAGAGTATGGTAGTCTGCTGATTCAGCGTACTGTTCTACCATATAAGTACAAACTTCCCAGTGGCCCCTTAGCACTCCTCTAGCTAGTAGTAAACAAATCAGTCTGGCTAATGAGGACAACAGAGCTGAGGTGGAAGAAAAATAAATTAACAGGTTTCTGAGAGTCCTGAACATCTAGGAAGCTTATCCAGGAAGACTTTATTTAGGGATGATAAGGTTGGGAATGTGGTTGGTAGTGGTGTGGAATGGGCAGGAAGGACAGATAATCAAGTTGCAGTGACAGTAAGGGGTACTTGAGCCTGCAGTAAGGGGAAGGCAGAGGGGAGTCAACCTGTTCTGACAAGGCTCTCATCTTTCCTGGATTGATGAGTAATACACTTTCAGCTGCACTCTTGTCTTTTCTAATCTGCCCCATGATTAAATTGATTAGCTTGGTACATGTCTCAGATATTTCACATATGTAAAGTCCTTCAATGATGAGAGTGACTAGCTACAGCAGGCTGTACAACTGAAGGTTTATGCAGCTAGGGTTTTTTTCTATGAATGCCTCATCAGATGGCATTCAGTATTAAATGATCCAGCTGTGAACAGTAAGATGTGACCCTGGAGAAATGGCCTGGTGGTAAAGAGTGTTCATTGCTCCTCCAGAGGACGTGAGTTTAGTTCCCAGCATCCATATCAGATGGCACACAAACACTGAAAACTTCAAGCTAACAGATCTGAAACCTTCTAGTTTGTAGAAAGGTGCCCACAGACATATAGCAGACACACACACACACACACACACACACACACACACACACACACACACAAAAATCAAAATAACGATAATAAATTAATCATAAAAAATAATATGGTGTGGTACCTTTCTTAAAAGGAGAAAGCAATATATTGAAAAGAAGCAAGATGGTCATATGTAAAACCAACCATGAGGCTGAGCATGATGCTGCATACTTTTAATCCCACGTGAGTTAAAGCACACCTGGTCTACACAGCAAATTCCAGAACAGCCAGGGCTACATAGTAAAACCCTGTAACAAACAAACAAACCCAAACCAAAACCCCACCGAGTGTGTATAAGAATGCTTTCGTAGGATCTACTATTTGGGACAGGACAGCATCAAGTATCCACCACAGGATCTCACCTCAACAAAGAACTAGCTGGCTCACCGGCTGCAGAATCTGGAGACATCCCACTGAAGTTTCCTGACACAGCCAGGGCTGTTCAAGTCTTTGCAACATAGTAATACTTAGTAGACACAGGTTGTCTGCATTGCACGGAATTACTCTAGTGGGACGCTAACTTGGTGACCACTTTGATTTGAGTTGATTACAGTGTTCCTCACAGGATCTTGTGTCTGAACACTTGATCCTTGGCTGTGTGTCGGTGGCTGTGGAATCTTTTGGACATGGGGACTAACTTTCAGTTCCAAGGATGTAAGGGTGAGGATGGAGAATTGTAGCCTCACTTCCTGTAGGGTTCTCTGTAGGATCCCTGTTGAAAAAAAATAGTTAATTAAATTACATTGTTTACCATTTGTAGAAATAATTAAATTGTTTAACCAGTATTTATATTATACTTAATTGGTTTGGGCAGTTGCTAAGCTTTAAGCAGCTATTATAAATGAGCACACAGAGACCGCATGGATTTTAACAAGCCTTGGCCTGAATTGTGCAATCCTAGCCCATCTAAGCTGGCTCATAATTCTATACACAAATATGACCCCATATATACATACGTTCCCTTGGACTGCCATTCTCCACGATATGCTGATGTTCCTGGCCATGTGGAATGAGGTTCTTTTTTCTAACCCATGGTGTGTGCCTCCTTCTTCCTGCTGCTGGCTGGAATATCTTCTTCTTCCTGCTGCTCCTGCTGGAATGCTTTAATCTTCTGTCTAAAGCGCAGGCTTCCTGTTCTAATCTCAGAAAGTCCCACCTTTCTCTGTCTTTGCCCAATCTCAGGCCTTGGCATTTTATTTAACCAATCAGAGTCAATGTAAGAAACAGACAGCAAACAGGACCAATTAATTAACATTTAGAATGCTTAACACTACACCATCAGGACTCTGTAGGCTTTCTTTCTTTCTTTCTTTCTTTCTTTCTTTCTTTCTTTCTTTCTT
>CAJQZJ010033695.1:942982-958139 GCA_907164525.1 Lophiomys imhausi | reverse complement strand
TGTGTGTGTGTGTGTGTGTGTGTGTGTGTGTGTGTGTGTGTGTGTGTATTTTCAACTTCAATAAAACTTGGCTTTTTTATTCTTTAAATTGGTGGAGTAAAGGAATATATTGGTGTACCCCTGGACATTATCCAGAAATCATCTTTCAGTGAGAACCAGTGAAGTCACTGTTGAATGTGACTCTGGACACTCATTCAAAGATCCTTCAAAGCTTCCTTCATGGGTGCAGCTCTAGCAATGGACTCAGAAGCCAGGGCACCATGTGCACGATCAATATTACCATGGAGGCCTCATGGTCCATCAAAGTACCCAAGTTCAAGATCTGAATTCAACTCTCAGCTGTAGCGGCGGAGATGAAGTGTGGTGGAGGTCTGGATTTCTTTGGAAACACAGTTGTATTGAAAGAATATGTAAGGGTTGTGGGAGTGCTTGATCTACCACTGAAAAACAGACTCATAAAGGGGCATACAAATCATCCTAATGACTGGCACCTGTGGGGAACACCTGGGAGAGCTTCTGGTCTTGATCCACAGGAAGTACCTTGGGAAGAGGCATAAGGTTGGCCAATGAGAGAACATCTGGTGCATAGTTAGAAAGCGTACATAAAAGGAAGGCCTGGAAACTTGAGAGACTTTTGCTTGGCATTCTTCTCAACACTGCTCATCACTGCTTCACCTCAAAAGACTCTACACAAAGGTTCTGCTGCCAAGACTTGCGGCCGAGGTTGGGCGCAGCCCAGGTGAAAAGATGCAGCCCGAGACAAGGCCCCCGCAGAGGGCAGGGCCTGCCCCATGGATTTGAAAGGCCGGACAGACAGAAGAGACTTAGAGCCCAAGCAGGGGTGTGACAGAGAAGCACCGAGGCTGCATGGAGGGCAGCACGTGCCCCATGAAGTTTCAACAAACTTAAATGGATGGAAAGACTGTGGCCTCCAGTGAGTGTGTGGCAATGGCCAGCTCCCGGGCCTCGTGAGTACAGCTCCTGCTTTGAGGCAGAAAGTTCAGGTGGGCAGATGTGGCCCTGCCTGCCCAGAGGAGGTTTGGAAATAACAGGCTGAAGAGATCATGGAAGGAAGGGAGGGTGCGGTCACTGCCATTGTGGTACCAGAGCCAGGTGACCACTGACCTGCTGTTGACTGCTGTGTTCCCTTCGGCACCATCTGAGACACCTACCTAATCTCAGACCTTCCTCATCAAATTACAATAACAATGTCCAAATCACCAAAATACTGAAAGGATGAAAACATGCAGCCAATGTCTATAAAATATTTTGTTCATCCCAAAACATAATGCTAATATTTGTCACCAAAACTTATTCAACCTGAACCAAATACAGAAGCTGAGTTCACTGTTCTCTTCAAGGTTTATGTCAAATCCAGGCATGGAGGTGCACCCCTTTAATTCCAGCACTCAGGAGTCACAGGCAGGAGGATCTCTGTGAGTTAGAGGCCAGTCTGGTTTGCACAGGGAGTCCAGGCCAGGCACAGCTTTACATAGTAAGACTGTATTATAAAAACAAAATTATGACAATGATGACGTGTAAAGTCACATCTTTTTTTATGAGCTGCCAACCAAGAAAGCTGAGCAGTTTCTCCCTGTTTTACTAATGAGAGGGTCAACTGTCAGCATTCAGCTCTGGCAAAGCTCTGTTCACCAGGCGTGTCAATGGAATTCTGAGCAAGAACCCATTCAGACTCAAGCAATTCAGATTCTGAACATAAGAGCCAAGCCTCTGTTTATTCACCTAAGCTTCCAGTTCAGCCTGTGGCCACTCTGTATTTGTCATTCAATGTCTTCAAGTGACAATGTTCCAAGTAGGACAGTGGCTAATGACCACAGTAATTCATATCTGCTCAGGAATGAGGCCAACAGTAGGTCAGATTTTTGGTCCATTGTCTTCCTTTAAGGTTTGGCTTTCTGTTTGTTTTGCTTGGGTTGGGTGGTTTGGGGGGGGGGTTTGTTTGTTTGGGGCAGTGTTGTTTTTATTTTTATATACCAGGTACTACTTTCCAAAAAGGGAATCACTAGGCCACCCACCCTTGAAAGCAAGGTACAGGTAAATAGAGCATGTTAGTTTTTAAAACCCAACAATAGCAAATAAGTTTCCACAGATGACTGGAGTCTATAATGCCTAGTGATTGACAGGTAGCCTTTGTTCTGCCCACCTTTCTCTAGGATGTACAATCTAATTTTAGAACCCAAAGAACCAAGACTAAAAAGGCTACCAGGGGTTCCATGTCACTTATAAAAAGAACTAGACTTGTGTCTTCCATCTGGGTGGAGCTTAAGTCCCCCCACCAAACATAGACTTAAGTCTTGGTATCCAGTCATCCTGAGAAGTGACCTTCTTTCAAAATTCTTACTTAATCATAGCTTATAAGTTCTTTTTGCCATGTAAGACAATATTCACAACTTCTTGGGGCCTGGATATGGTAATTTGGGGGTCATTATTCATCTGATTATATCTGAGGAGCCCAGTTCAAAACATGAGGTCTAGATGAGGGTGAAAGGGAGTCTTCCAAGCAGAGAGAAGGAAAACATTTGGTTTGAATTGAGGGGGAATAACCATGTGTTCTTCTTGTCTATTCCAATGCCTTAGCTAATTCTGGACATACAAGTACTAAAAATGGTGTTTTCCAACATGGCTCTGACATTCTGTTCTTTGTTATGGACCCCTCCAGGTTAACTGTGTAGAAGGTGCCTGCCATTAGGTGTTCTCAAATCCTGGCTGATGGAAACACGTAAGATGTGTAGTGCTGCTAGTTGGATGGATGGAGAAAGATCTTTGTTTCTTTCTCCTCCCCCTCTTATAGCTGGAGTTAACATGTGAATTTGAGAGCTGAAACCCTTGAGTTACAACAGGAGACACAAGCCATGAACTGAAGATCCAGGACTAAGCCTGGGCCAATCCATATGGTGGATGTCATGCAGCCCAAGACCACTCGTGATCCTTCCCATTTACAGGCAGTTGAGTTACATAGCAATATTTCCTGCCATTTGGGCATCTGTCTAGCAGCCAATCTTGTAAACTGATGTGATCCTCAGTATGAAGTCCACAATGGAACAGAGTAATTCTGACCACAAGTCTGTTCCTGGATGTTACACACCTTACAAAGGACAGTTGGCCTCTCTGAGCCTTACCTCCTTTTAGCGTAAAATGCAAATGATAATCACATGCAACTCAGATATTAAACATATGAAACAAGAGAGAGCACATGGACCACATCTGCGAACTCTAAGGCACTTTACAAAGAAAAGGGTTGAAGGATTAAAATGGAATTTCTCATTTCTCCTCAGGCACGCTTGGCTTTTTAACATCTTGTTGTCCAAAGGCTCTGCCCATTTTCTCATTGACTTTCACATATTGAATAAGGTCAGCAATATAACTTTTTAAGATGTGTGTAAGCTTTTTTTCCTCAAGGACTGGATAAGGCTGTGTTTATTTCAATTGGAAAGAGGGGGGTCATTAACTTTTATTTTTCTAAGTTAGCTTCTGCAAAAAACACTTGCTAATGACAGGCTTGAAAATGTCTATTCTTCTGTTTAATGACTCTGTATAGAGAACACTGGTATCCCTCTGTGGATACTCAATTCCTGAGAAAGGAAACTGAAAGGCCACATGTTGGGGAGTGTTTGGTCGCAAGTGACAGGAATTCAGACTTTCTACCCACAGAGCATGCAGGTGGTAAATTATCAGTCCTCCCAGAGCAGGAGACACCATGGATGGCCCAGGAAGCTGAGAAGACTGCCTCCAGGGTGTGCAGGGATGCATTCTGGCTCCCAGCCCTGGGTCTTTGAGCTTCTGGGTTAGGGCACAGCTTCTGTTCCATTTCTTTAAAGAGCTAACAGTGAGATTTGAAAACTGTACATGACCAGAGCTCTTTGGCCACTGGGGATAACTGTCCAGGGTCTCAACTGCCTTCTGGGTCTGGATCAGAGACTGCACTGCTTCCTAGGGCTCCACCAAGCCCTCCCTTCATTTTCTGCTCTTACTCCTTATCCTTCCTTTTCCATCTTTGCCAATTGACATGTGGGGACCTTAGATGTAGTGGAATAAAATGAGCATCTGGAAATCGAAGAGAGCAATATGGAGCCCTCACATCTTGGCATCAACTGGTTGTAGGTAAAAGCTGGGTGTACTTTATGTAATGAGAGAGTGGAGTGAGAAGATAGCTCCCTTGATGATTACCACCCAGCTGTTGTATGTGTCAGATTCAGATTTTACACCACCAGGTCATCCCTGACAATTTGGCCATGTGCTGATGTAAAGATGGCCCTTGGTAAACAGTTGTACTTCAACTCTATAGTTCAGTGGCCACACAGGATGTTCTTCTGCTGCGGCCTTTGTGCTTGGCATAGACTGGGCATCTTTGGGGAGTTCTTCCAGATGTCAAGGGTTGTTGTTCTAGATGAATAACAACTGGCATATGCAAAGCCACCCAGAACACTGTAATTACAAACTGGAAGCTCATAATTGGTGAATGAACCACTTCCTTTATGAGTTACTTGGCTTTCTTCATCGTTTTTCTCATTGCAAGGGCTGTGTCTCCTGGATCTACCTTTAATAATGGTGACAGTCATAGTAAGTGTAATAATGCAGCATTACTTTCTAATTACAAAGAAAATTTCCTCCCAGGAGCTCAAAGTACTCTACAGACATTATCTCACTCGTGGTTTTAACCTCTGGTGCTGTTTGGCAGTCACCAGCATGACCGTAGCAGCCAGATAGCTACACTCCACTTCTCAAATACTCATGGAAGCCCAGGGAAGCAAGAACAATCTTTAGACTTTGCAAATTCTCAGAACACCAGTAACAAAGTTCAAAGCATGATGCGCTCACTATGTCTTACTGTGGGGAAAATAAACCCTTTTTTTTTGTAGTTTTAGCACAGCCTTGGAAAGGACTTCATGATCTAGTCCCTCGAAGGCCAAATGCTTGACACTCTGCATCATTAAGAACTCCCAAATGCAAAAAAAAAAAAAAAAAAAAAAAAATTCACGCTACCAGTATTTGACATTGTGGACCCTCAGGTTTAGATCAGTCATCAAAAAGAAAGCTCATAAAATTGTGGCTCATGGGCCAAAATCAGGCTAAGAATGGATTCGTTTAGACAGGATGTTGTGTATCCCTAGCCTTGAGTTTGATATGTAACACAGAACGACCTTGAACTTCCAGTGCCCCTATCTCTACCTACAGAGTGCTGGGATGTGCTGGCTGTGAAGCCAACACACTAAGCTCAGTTTATGTGACGTTGGGACCAAACCCAGAGCTTCAAGCCTGCAAGGCAAGCATTCTGCCATCCACATCAGTACCTCAGTTTTCCCTCCTTGATAACACACAACCTTCTTATATCACAGCACAGAATCCTAGGTTTTGGCCTCCTGGATCAAAAACCCCCCCAAAAATATTTATCATATGGCTCTTTTTTTTTTTTTAATGTTTGCTGACCTCAGTTCCAAAAAATAAGACCAATGCCCAACAGTCTACAGAGTGGGAAGTGAAGAGGGTGAGACATCATGGTGTGGTAGTGAAAGGATGAACTTTAGACTCAGGACCCCATCCTGAGCTGAGCAAAAGTTTGTAAAATTCCACTGGCCTGACCTTATCAGTGACCTTCTCATTGTACTGTTAAACCACCAACCCTGACTGTAGTCCTTGGGAAATGGCTTGCAAAAATTCCAAGATATACCTGACCCTCAGGTTTAGAAAACTTCCTAGCCCCAGGGTTGGGAAGCTCTCCTTGAGCAAACACCGGGACCAAAGTGTACGATTCTCAAAGCAAAATCCCTTCCTCAGGAATTTACACCAATGCCTAAATCCGCCCCACAAAAAAAAAGTATATAACACTAAAGCCTTGTGAGTTTGTGGTTGTCTCTCCCTTGTATAATTCCTCTTGCTTTTTGTGTCAATCCGATCTCCATCTCTCTCATTGAGGGTTGCCAGGTAAATAGGGTGCTAGCCCCTCCAGGGTTGAGCCTTACAGTAGGAAGGGTCTTCAATGTGATACAGACCTCAGGACCTAGCCATGTGAACAAGCTACAAGCTGTCCATGACTTGTTGGTTCTTTACTGGTCCATTTAACTTCTCAGTGAGATTTCTTACTAGTAATTTACTAGACTATTTCCAGAAAAGCCTCTTCTGTCTGTCTGTATCTAATAAGGTTACACTGAGTGCTGTGTTTCTATTTCCTCTTGAAGTTCAGATGAGATGGTCACACTTCTGCTTGCTTGTGTCTGAGCTGCTCTATGTTTGTTGGAATAGGGACCAAGTCCAGAGTCCTGACACACCTTAAAGGTGTTTACCAATCCTCACAGTTGGTGAATGAGCAGTGGGTCACACACAGAGTCTTCTGCTGTTTCTGGTCCCTCCGTTTTTTGTTTTTGTTTGTTTGTTTTTGTTTTGGATTAAACCACACCCTAAGATCCAAAGCATTGGTATTCAGATTCAGAGAGTGTTTAATTTTCACACAGGACCAGGTGGCTGATAGGAGTGGTTTTCAATGTCATGAAGGACAATTGAATTGTGATATTTCTGATGTTGGCATTGGCTTTTCCGGTCTCTTAGGTCCTCATGCACCTCTCAGAATAGCATCTTAAATAACTTTCTATTTTTCCTTCTCCACTTTTAATACCACTGAATTAAAAATTTCACAAGATAAAATAAGACCTGGGGAACAAAAGTCAGAGAGACGAGGACTTGATGTAGACTTAGCATGCATGATGTCCTAGGAGGGTCTTTAGCACCAACAAGTAAAAATTTAGAAGACAAAAGAGAAGAAGAGAAAATAATTTAGGAGTCATGCAATATTGACTACTTTTATATTTTAAGGTAAGTTTATTTTAATGAAGACTTCCCAAATATTTAGTGCAGTGGGAAAGGGATTTTCAGCACTGAATTTGATGTTGCTGCTTCTGTTAACTGCACCGTAAGTGACAGAGATGATCTCTAAAGTTGAATGAAAAAGGATGAGGAAGGGTATGGGCGCCGCACACAGCATGCTCTCAGACCATGAGTGCAGCACAGGGTCCTGCCTTGTCGTTTCTTTCACAGAGAAGAAAGGATGAGGTGTCATGCGGTTGCTGGTCAGGATGTTCAGTGCACGGCATTTTATGTCACTGTGAGCATTGGGTTGGCTGTGGAAGAGATTAGCCACCATTCACAGAACCCTGTAAAGCAAGGCGGGGTTGGTGGTGAGAGATAACAGAAGACAGTGGTAAGTTGCAACAATAATTATTACGAATGAAACTTAAGGTTCTATCTAAAACTTTAAGCCTGACTTTGCTATGATACCAAAAGTACAGGAGACAAGTTCATCCTCATCAAAATGCACGGCCTTTGAACAAGGGAAACTATCAAGAAGGCAAAAAGGGGTCAGTGTGAAGGGTCAGTGAGGAAAAGTCTTTGCCGTGCAAGCCTGATGACCTAAGTCCAATCTCCAGAACCCATATATAGATGGAAGGAGAGAATCAACTCCACAGGGTTGTCCTCTCACCTCCACATGTGTGTCTTTCCTCACACTTTCTGTTCTGCATCTTCTGGCAGGAAATTCCCAGCCTGGTCTGGTATCCAGGCCAGAAATTCATTCTTCTCGTCCAGAGAAGTTGGTTTCCAGGCACAAAAGGATGAAACATGTCCCAGGAGATTCTTACCCTCAGGATGTCTCTGGAGGTGGGAGAAAGGATTTTTTCCAATGCACCAGCTTTACAACTCTTTTAATAAGCAAGCAGGGGAGTCAGGATCATCCTAACTCTCTCTCATGCATGACGCCAAAGGTTACCAGCTCTCTTAGCTGAACTGCTGGTGTTTGGCTGGGCAGCTTTGATGAACTTGGAGCTCCGGGACCAAGTCAAGTGGCTTCAGGAGTCCAGCTTGGCTCTGGTGGGGTTGGAGGCTGCTCCAGGGACAGCCAGCAATGGGCAGTTGCAGCAGATGGGCACTGTGGCAACTGGCGTGTGGGCAGGAGAAACTGCAGAGGTTTTGCACCTCTCAGCAAGCTTCAGGGAAGGTCGTTGGGGTGACTGGTGATGATGGTCAAAACGTGAGCCTGGCCAGAGAGCCATGAGAGCAGCAAGGCCAGAGCTGGTGCCCTGGGTGCTCAGAGACCAGCCCCAGCTGCCAGTGATAGGGAGGAGATCTAGCCCAGGCAGTGTGTCCAGCAATGAGTTCTTTCTTTCCGAGCCTAAAATAAGTCTCAGGTGGTTGGTCATAGTGGAGGAATAGATGAGTTTATTTTGTGAATCAGGGGCATTGTAAACTTTTGGGCAGTGGGGAGGGGTTTTGGAGGTGAGTGTGTTTGATTCAATGGATATGGTCCTATCTGAGTAAAAGGAAGCCCAGTCCCTAATTATCCCATGGGCAGTGGGGGTGGAGGGAAGAACTCCAGGTAGGCTAGAGGCATGGACAAATGTCATTGGCTGAAAGCCAAAGCACCTACAGTCATCATTAGCATGGGGAAGTACTTTCAGAAATCCCCAGGTGTTTGCTGGGTGGGTTTCTTATCAGGGAAGGGTTGGGTTACGTGATTCCTTAGAGGATCTGAAGTTTCCTCAGATCAGGTGGAGAAAGGGCTTCTGCTGACAAAAGGGAGTCCATCATTTGGCACCAAGATCAGAGGCTTTCTGGTAATGCCAGACTTCAACCTCACCAGCAGAGATTCCCCACACATACTCAAGCATCCAATAACAATAAGTAAAATAAAATTTAAAAAAATTTACAGGATGGAAAACACAAGCTTATAAAGGGATTACTTTTCAGAATATATTTTTAAAACATCAATGCAACCCAACAACTACAGAAATAGCAAACCAATTCAAGACTTGAATAAAAGCTATGCACAGTGGCACACACCTGTAATCCCACTAGGGGAGGGTTGGAGTGGGGTAGAAGGAGGAAGATGAAACTCTTGAAGTCGGTCTAGATTACATGGAAATATCCCATCTCAGGAAATAAACAAACACACAAAAAGATGAAGCAGACATTTCTTCAAAGATATGCAAATAACTAATGAGCACATGAAAAGATGTCCAATGTTATTATTCCTTAGAAAAAGTAAATTAAAACCAAAATGAGACACTGATTTACATGTAGTTGAAAGACAATAACCATCATAACAAGCATTAAAGAACAAGAAGTGTGAAGTGTAAAACTAACTCTTATTCGCCTGATGGAGTTGTTATCTACAAGACTTACAGCCTCTATCTGCTAACCTAGGCCCAGTCTTGGAAGCCTCTAGCATCTTTACAATCAAATGTAGACCTAGAATGTTTTCAGCCTCTGAGACCTATTGCTAAATAACCTTCCCCTTTCTAGTTCTTTCTGAACTCTGGCTGGCTGATTCAACTCAACTCTTCTGACTCAAACTCCTCTTTCAAGCTGTTTGATTCAATCTGGGTTCGCTTGGCTTCTGACTGAATTGTTCTGCTTGTCCTCAACCTAACTGCAGTAATCTATTCTAATCTTCTGGCTCCTTCTCATTCTCTGGTTCATTCTGTCTTCACCTGTGTCTAGCTTGTTCTTTCTTCAACCTGTCTTTGTAAAACTCTTCTAGTAAATAAAAACGGCCTCTGAACTCCATGAACTGAACTGCCAAAAACTCAACTCCACTGTACTACCTCTCAACTCACCAACTCAACTGAACTTCCTGAGCAGAACTCAGAGATCTGCATGCCTCTGTCTCCTAAATACTGGGATTAAAGGCATGTACCACCATACCTGGATCTAACCTTTCTTTACCTGAAACTTGCTCTATACTAGGCTGGCCTTGAACTAAGAGATCTGCTTGCCTCTGTCTCCTGGGATTGAAGGCATGTCTGTATTCTAGACAGAGTAGCCATATTGCTGGATTAAAATTCCTCTACATTCAAGGATATGCATAATTCAGAGCCCTTCTGAGTCGCTGATAAGACTGTGAAATGGGTAGTCATTTGATCAGTGTGGTGGTCCTCAAACACAAAGCATGGAATCGTCATTTAATCTGGCAATTCCACTTTTGGAAGAATACCCTGAAAGATCACCTTTGCCATTTTGTGACCAGGCCCTGAACCTGAGTTCCCGAAAAACCCATGACCTCAATCTAGGCCAGCTCCCATGCCCTAGCAACAGCCAAAAGAATTCCGAGAAACTTGCCCCACTTCCCTAACTGTTCCAGAACTTCCCTAACTGTTTTAGATGTTCCTTCAGATAAGGCCATTTGTGGTTTGCCAGCTACATTCACATAAATCAGGCTTTGACCTCTCAGCATTCCCCTATATTCTCCCAGTCATAATGTTACACAGCATAACTCATTTGGTTTTACTGCATTAAAAACCCCTTGATTCTGTTGTTCGATTCTCTTTGTACTCTACTGCATTGGAGTGATGGGAGAGACCGAACTCAAGCTTGCAATAAAGTCCTCTTGTGCTTGTATAGGAATCGACTCCTGGAATCTTCTTGAGGGTCTTGACATTCGGGCATAACAACCCAAACTAACTGAAAGCAAGACTTAAGTAGATTGTGTGACACCATTGTTCATGGCAGCATTACTTAAGGTAGTCAAAAGAACCGAAGTGTCCATGAACGGAGTCAACAAAATGTAGAATACTATTCAACCATAAGAACAAACAAAACCTTGTCAGATAGCATGATGTGGGATGACCTTAAAAGCATTTTGTTTAACAACAAAAAAAAGACACAAGAATATATATATGATTTCATTTATGTGTAGTACAGAGAGTGGATAAATTCAGAGACAGCAGGTAGGATAGAGCATTGTCTTAGTTAATGCTCTATAGTTGTGAAGAGACACTGTGACCAAGGCAACTCTCATAAGAAAAGCATTTAATTGGAGGCTTGCTTACAATTGCAGAGATTTAGTCTGTTACCATCATGGGTGGGGTGGGGAGGCTGAGAGCATGGCAGCATGTAGATAGGGGCTGGAGCAGTGAGAGCTGTGTCCTGACATACTCCCAATGACACTCCCCATGCCATACTTCCTCCAACAAGGCTTATGGCGGTTTGAATAAGAATGGCCCCATAGGCCCATGTATTTGAATGTTCAAATACTAGGGAGGAGTATTATTTGAAAGGATTAAAAGGATTAGGAGGTGTGGCCTTCTTGGAGAAAGTATGTCACTGGAGGTAGAATTTGAGGTTTCAAAACCCCATGTCAAGCCCATAATATCTCTCTCTCTCTCTCTCTCTCTCTCTCTCTGTCTACAAGTAATGACACGCCTCTCAGCTACTGCTCCAGCAATTGCCTGTGTATCACCATGATCCTCACCATGATGATAAACTTCTGGAACTTTAAGCAATCACCCAATTAAATGCTCTCTCTCATAATAGTGACCTTGCCCATGGTGTCTCTCCACAACAACAGAAGAGTTTCTAAGACAAGGTCACATCTCCCAATCTTTCTAATTTAATCAAACAGTTCCACTCCTTGGTGGTTAAGCATTTAAATGTATGAGCCTATGGGGCCATTTTTAATCAAACCACCACACACAGCACAGGTAGGGGAGAATGGGAATGTATCGATTGAGAAGGACAGGGTAAGATTGGGGATATCATGATGGTTACTCAACATTGTACAGATGGATATAAATAGTTAAGAGGATAAATACTTGTGTACATTTTACTACAGTTTGAAAAACAATTTACTCTTAAACATCCATTGTAGTACTTGGTGTTGCAGGGTATTTTATCACATTGTGAATCCCAAGATTATGAACTCTAAAAAAATGTTTTTAATTGTGGGATGGCTCAGCCTTTGATCCTAGAGCTTTCTGTTTACTGTGAACAAGTGTTTGTGGTGTGACTCAGCCCTAGCACACACCTTTAATCCAAGAGCTAAATGAAGTCAACCTTAGGTCAAAGGTGGAGCAAGGGACCAGCTCAAAGGGAGTGAACAGAAAAGAGGAACACTGAGCTGAAGGGTATTTAGGACAGCATGGAGAAGGAGAAAGCGCTTTTTCCTTCTGAGATGTCAGCTGAGTAAGAAAGTCAGCGAGGTGCTCTCTCTGCCTCTCTGAGCTAGCAGGTTTTCACCTCAGCATCTGGCCCCTGAGTTTTCATTGGTAAAATCGAATGGCTGGGATTTAGTTTTTTAAATAACAGTAATTTGGTATCTGATTCTTGCTTTGGGTTTGCGTTTTCATAACCTGGAAGGAGAATTTCTTCCTTGAAGCCAAGAGCAAACCTGCAGATCCTTCGTGCTCCTCCAGGTAGTGGAGCTTTGCTTGTGACTTTGATTTTGGTGCTTGTGGACTGAGCCCATGACATCTGTTACAGAGAAAGGCTACAGTTTGTCTTAATGGTGGCATGTGAATGAACACCTCAGCAGGATGTCTTAATGAAATGGCAACTGGTTGAAGACTTCAGAGTTTAAAAATACCCAAGACTTTCAGAAGCCATGTCTTTTCCTATTTAGATCCTTCTAGGAAAGATTGTAAAATAATGTTCTTTGCCAAACAACATGAATGCTTATAGAATAGAGTAAAAATCCTTTTAGTGTGTTTTTAGGACAAAGACATTAACAATGTCTAATGAGAAAACCTGAAAACATCGACCATGTTCTCAAGTGTAGGTGGAATGAACTGAAATATTACCGTAAATATTCATACTTTCTTAAAGAAAATAGCTGTAATTACCTCTGTGGAACACAGACTCTTTCTTGAGCAAGTTCTATACTGGATACAATGCACAGATTCTTTTATGCAACTCCAGGAATAGCTTTTGGGGCAGGCAGTAGTGAACCCACTTTACTGATGAAAAAACCAAGAGATGGTAAGTGAACGAATTGAAGTCTGTGGTACAGTGCTTCACTGCTGTGGAGGAGTGACTATCATTCAAGAGTAAATCTGAGGCCAGATCATACAGTCCACTCTGAAATCATCTCATAGACTTATGTCATTAAAAAAAAATTATACTCCAGTTAAGTTTGCATGTCATAGTCCAATGTCTCAAATTAAAGGTAACACATTCAATGAAAGGAATCCCAATTCTACCCCGACTCCAAGTCAATCACATGGCATAAGACAACATTCTCTGCTTCTGTTTCCCCAAGAAAAATATCATTAAGCCCCTTCTTATTTCAATCTTATGACACCAATTTCACATGAATAATCTCTGTTGGGAGATCAACCCACTTATTGTTATTTTCCATATCACAGTTAACAAACATAAAATGTGTGGTAATGCCCTGTGTAAACAACCGTATGTTAGTGTTTGTCGATCACATTACAAATGCTATAGTTTGTAATTAACAGCATTCCTCATTTTTTTTCCTATGCTAAATACAGTTATCAACCTTCTACAAATTAAACTAAGGCTGGGGAGATGATTCAGTGTGTCAAAGGTTTGCTGTGCAAATGAGAAGACCTGAATTCACATCCCCAGAACCCACATTAAAATCAGGACATGGTGACACTTGTCTGTAACCCCAGCACTGTGACATGAAAACAAGCAGGTTCTAGGGGCCACTGGCTTGCCAGCCTCGCATACACAGTGAGCTCCAGGTCCAGTAAAAGATCGTTCTCAAAAAAGAACTTGGAGAACCATTGTGGAAGATGCCTAACTTCAACTATGGCCCACACATGTGTCCAGCACAGGTAAGAGCATTCACATAAATATGTGCATACATGTATACAACACACACATAGTGTGCACATACATGCACATACTCATGCACACACACACACTTAATCTATTTCAGAATTAGCAAGTTACTTTTAACTTATTATGCAGTTATTTTATATATAGGGGGCTGCTCATTGTTCAACCCTGCTATTAAGGTTGAAATGTGACAACGGAAAGCCCTGAGCTCAGTGCAAAATGGTGGACTCCCTTTGTCAGTGGGGTCCCTCCTTTCTTCCTGATCTGGAGAACCTGAGGAATGTCACATATGAAGTTACAGGTTTAACTTCCTTTCTACTGATTAGAACCCTGTTCAGGGAGCATCTGGGATTCTTGAAATGCCTCTAACCATACCTGGAGTGTGACCTTTGACACAGTTCCCCCCTACTACCCATAGGATAATTAGGTTGCATTAGCCTTCTCATGATAGGACTGTGCGGCCAAATGCAAATGAAATATCCCTGGCACTCCTAGATCTAGCCAATGATTTACATTCAACCTTGAAAAACTCCACCCTCTCCCTAAGGACCATATAGCCTTTATTCAACCAGAATAAAGTTGAGCCATCTCCCTGAAGTGGTTCTTGGAGGTTATTCTGTCATGTTTATGGCCGTCCAAATCCCTGCCCCCCACCTTATCTCTGTTCCCTTTGTAGCCACACCTCATCTTATGCCATATTTGCCAATAACATTGACTCATGTCTGGATATCAAGCAAAAATATTCTGAGACTTCCCAGTTCCCCTGTGAACAGGTGCATTGGTGTTGAAGGTGCCAGAACTGTAGCAGAAGTAAACGGTTACATCTGCTTTGAGTCTACCTTTGCTGTTTGAGGGGACCCTGACTGGACTACAGTTACCATCCTGAGGCAAGACTGAAATTCTATTATACCTAGATCATGTGGGTTAATAATTCAGGTGTCTATGTGTGTGTACATAGAGATTGTTGTTATTTTCAGTACTGAAAATTGAACACAGAATCCCAGACATGCACTGTACCCCTGAGCCATATTCCTGGTGCAACAATGAAGTAACCTTTCATCATACCATGGGCCTTTCAGCCCTTGGGTCCTGCTGTCTGCCATGGAGGCAGCACCAGCAACAGAGACTATCTGGACAGTTCTCTTCAAAACCATCAGCCTCCACCTGTCTTTGCCATTGCTCCTGGCTCCTCTCTTTACTGCCCAGTTCTGCTTGTGCCCTCACATGGTTATCTTCTCTGCCTGTCCTGCTTCAAGCTTCTGCCACCTTCTCGGCCACAACATGGGATTCCCCTGACAAGTCAATCTTCAATCCTTTTGCATTTTACATGGCCAGGTGTTGACTGTGGAATTCTCCTTTGGTGTTCTCCTAAACAACCCCTGGGTTGCCACTGCCCTCCAAGATGATCAGTATGATGTCAGTCCTAAAGCCAACAATATGAACAGAAGGACTTAGTTCAAACCAGGAACTAAGTAAATCTCCAAAAGAGAAATAATCACTTATTTTGTCCATGCAGCACACACACACACACACACACACACACACACACACACACACACACACACACACA
>CAJQZJ010033695.1:884744-941219 GCA_907164525.1 Lophiomys imhausi | reverse complement strand
TTTCTTTCTTTCTTTCTTTCTTTCTTTCTTTCTTCCTTCCTTTCTTCTTTCTTTCTTTCTTTCTTTCTTTCTTTCTTTCTTTCTTTCTTTCTTTCTTTCTTATTTCTTGTCTTTTTGAGATAGGGACTTTATGTGTAGCTCTGGGTGTCTTGGAACTCACTCTTTGGACTAGACTGACTTGGAACTCAGAGATCCTCCTGCTGAGACCAGGATGTGAGCCACTAGGCTACTAAAAGCACGACAGAGAGAAAAGGTGACATTTGAGCTCTTCCATGTGCAGCAACTGCAGAGAAAACCAGCCTGCTGTAAAAACCTGGTGTGAGAAGCAGACCCTAGTGCCTCACATCTGTGGTCTCAGCAGTCGGAAGGCTTGTGGTTAGGGCCAGCCTGTGCTACCTATTGATTTCCAGGACAGTGTGGGATACAGAAGGAGATTCTATTCTAAAAATCAAAGTTAAGAAAGAAAGGAAGGAGGGAAGGGGAGAGAGAGAGAGAGAGAGAGGGCTGTTCGAAATGCATGTTCCAGGGCTTCACTTTCCAGGACACATGTGGTTCAACATGTACTTCTTGGGCCCTCGCTCTTAAAAACCTGTCTAGGCCAGGCAGGTTGGGGGTAGTGCATAGCTTTAATCCCAGCACTTGGGAGCCAGAGGCAGGGCCATCTCTGAGTTGGAGGCCAGCCTAGTCTACAGAGAGTTCCAGGATAGACAGGGATACCCAGAGAAACCCTGTCCATACCCCCTCCTCCACAAAAAATACTTCAAACAGAAAAACTTTTTGGGCTCTCATTGTCATGAAACGGAGGTCACCTTATCAAAACAAAAACTCCTCTCCATTTTGTGTTGCGCTTTCGGGATTCCAGGTGCTCATTAAGTGCCGCCTTTTGTCGCAGCCTCCCAACAACTCTGTGAGGTTCAAATTGTGAACCTTACTTTATATATAAATGATCTTCTGAAGGTCCCAAAGCGGGAGAGGGCAGAGTGGAGAATGAAAGCCAGGAGACCAGGTGGCTGCCAGACCAGACACTTTCCACCAACGTGAGGGGGCACGAGACTTTCTTAAAACTTGGGAAATTTTTGTTTGTTGAGATAAGGTTTCTCTTCTAATGGTCCTGACTGTCCTGGACTCACTTTGTAGACTAGGCTGGCCTCACACTTAGAGAGATCTGCCTGCCTTTGCCTCCTGAGTGTGGAGATTAAAGGCGTGCAGCACCACACCCGGCTCAAAAGTTGGAATGTTTTATAATTTGATGCTCATATTAATGGGGATTTTAGGGATCAACAAGGAAAGGCGGAGGCTTAACACTGATGTGTTTCAGGTTAACAAGAGATCAGAGTGTTTTACATTTAACTCCTAAAAAAATTCATTTTCAAGTCAAATTATTTTTGAATATGTAAAAGCAGCTTGGTGTAAGAATTTTAGTTATTTAAACTAAATATGTGCATATGATATCTCAGAATAAGCTTCCAGTTTGTTTGAAACATGCATGTCTATATGTATTTAAATATATTAGAAAAATGGTAAGAAGTAAATATACAAAAGGAAGACCATGGATTTTTTTTTTCCTGGTAGCAGAGCAGGTCATTTTAATTTCTTTCTTTACATTCTCAGTATTTTCAACAAAATTATTTATAATTTTTTATAAGCAGAACGTGTGCCAGAGTTCAGACTCTTCCTTGCTCTGAACTGTTCTTGAATGACACCCAGGGATGTGCTTCTTATAAAACGCCTAAGGCATGATCCACAGCTATAGTTTCAGAAACATTTTCCAGCCAGGTTTTTTTTTCTTTCTTTTCATTTTCTTTCTTTTTTTGAGACAGGGTTTCTCTGTGTAGCCCTGGCTGTCCTGTACTCCCTTTCCAGCCACTTTTAAGATTTCCAACAGTACATAGCAGACTCCATTTTAATTTTTTTTAATGTGGAAAAATGTACACATACGGCCACATTTGTAACACTGGGAACCAGAGTCACAGCTCCTAAACATTTGGAATCATTCTGGCATCCTTTCTCAACAAAAAGGGTAAAAATGTTCACGATTACTGACTGAAGGTGTTCCTTTCAAACTCACGGAGGGAGCTTAGAGCCTCAGTGTAACTGTTTTGGAGACTGGACTCAGGCTCTTCTGGAAGTTTGTTCAGGTTAAATGGAGCCCTAATCAGACAGAGGCAGCGTCTTTGCCAGGACAGAGTGGGTCTTCCGAGGGAAAGGGAAGACACTGCGAGGGGAGTGGTTGAAAACTCAGAGATCAGGCATGACTAGAAACCAACCTGGTGGGCATTTTCACCATGGGATATGAGAAAACTCATTTTTGTGTTTAAGCCACCCAGGCTGTCGTATTCTGTGACGCTATTCATATACCTACCCTTCTGGGAAAAAAGAATAGAGCAATTACCTAGAGATAGTGCCCATTCATGATAGTCACAGGTATGGACACAATCATTTGTCTTTCAAAAAAAAATTCTATGAAAAAGATGTTTTCACGAGTCTTGTCTCATGAAGGAATTTTAAAAAATAATGATTTGATTTCATCATTGTATTAATATACATTCATATTCTTGATAAACTCAGTATTTTGGAATATAAATTCAACATACAAAATTATTCATATTTGTATACATTAACAGTGAACTCCCTGAAAAAGAAATGAGAAAATTTATTCCTTATTAAAAATAACACCAAGCAGCATTAGCTACAACCAAGGAGATGAAAGATGTGTGTAGTTGGACCTTTAGGGAACATCTTAAACATCAACTACAATGTATTGGAGATTTAAAAGTAAAACCTGAAGCTGTAAAACTACAAAACCCATAAGAGAAAAAAAAACCCAAACAAACATGATCTTATGAATAGAACAGAAAAGCCCACACCAAAATGCAAAAGTAAACAAGTGGGGCTAATCAAAGATTCAAGGGAATAAAAAAAAAACACTTAAGGGAATAAAAAGGTTGAAGAGGGGGCATTTGGAAAGCATATGGCTGCTGAGGGGCTCACTTTCCAGAGTGCATAAAAATTTTCACAACTCAAAAGTTCAACCTTACAAGACATTTAGCACTGGGTTAAGGCCTTGAGGAGCTGGGCCACACAGCCAGTTAAAACAACAAGAACCAACCTCCAGTATCGCTTGGGATCAAGGGCAGGCACAGCCACACAGCAATAAGACATCAGCTTACAACCTCCAGGGTTTTCACCATCACAAAACCAATTTGTGGCAAGGACCTGTGAAATTGGGACCTTTGTACAGTGTTGATGGGAAATCAACATGAAAAACAGCTTGAAATGTTCTCAAAGACTTAAAAATAGAGCTATCATATGATCCAGAAGTTCTTCTCTTGGATGTTTATTCCCCAACCCAAAATTAAAATAGGGTTGTTGTTGTTGTGTGTGTGTGGGTGGGTACTTACTCCTTGAAGAGCCACCTGCACTCCCAGGTCACCGCAGTGATTCTCACCAGTGGAAAGGTGGAAGCCACCTGATGTCCATGCACAGGGGATGAATGCAGTACCATGCAGGAAGCAAAGTCTCTAACACTCATGAACCTGAGGAGATGGCAGTGATGAAAAAAAGAACACTGTAGGGTGCTGCTTAAGATAGTTCAAGTGTGGAGTGGAGTGGAAAGGTGAGTTTTAGAGGCTGGAGGATGGGAAAGTTACTAATCAAGGAAGCTTCAGCCAGGCAAGGTGCAGAGTTCTACACGGCAGCGCAGGAACTGCAGAGCTGAAGGTCTGTCAGAGGCAAAGCTGAGACGGCATCACGGCTCAGGTGAACTTAAAGGGGATCCTGGAGTTGCCAGCCTCTTCCCTTTAGTGCAGAGCACAATCTTCTCAGCACTTCTGACCTAGAGTAAACCCCATTACCTTTTCTAATCACCTAGTTACCAAACCATCCTGAATCCCACAGTCAGTCCAAAAATTCAAACAATATCAGACATCAATCACAAAGCTTCCCACCCACAAAGCATAACTATTCTTCCCTTCTTACCTACTAACCTTCCAAATGATCTCAACAACATCAGCCTGCACATCATGAGAATGCAAGATCAACATTGTAAACCTGTGTATGGGATTCAATGGCAGTTAAAAATCATAATTTGTTTTTAGTTGTTTACAGAAAAATCAATTAAAATGTTCTCCATCAGCAAGACTGATCTGAGTAGCCATGTTTATACAACTGTACACACTTGTTATATTCTCAGTCTATGTTCCTAGAAAGAATAATCAAAGTGAATACACACCCTCATCTCACATCATATTAAAGTTATCTTCCAGAGCCTGACCATTGGTATTCAGAAAAGTTAATCTCAGCCTCAACTGAAGCTTCCACCTTTTTCATCTGTTAGGACTTTCTGATTGTGGGGATCCGGGGAAGCCTTGAGTCAATGTTATATATATATATATAATTTTTTTTTTAACAAGGGCATGCCCATGTCATGGACCCAATGCCTGAGATGATAGGAATGGAAAACCTTCCTCTGGTTCAGGTCCAAGTGTTTACAAAAGACAAGTGTGCACAAGAACTGGCAAGTGCAGGTTCCTCCTCCCCTGTGTTTACAGCCTGATACTGCCGTACTACAGAGAACTCTCCAAACTGGCCAATTCCTCCTTTATGCTATACCTACAAACATGCTGAGGCAATCCGCTGTTGCAGTGGTTGGTGCCACTTCACCAGAGTTCACACAGCACATCTAACCCAGGCTTTTCTGTGTGCATATCTGACATTTCTTCAGTGTCTGTCCTTTTCTTCATTCCCTCACTGGCCCACACAGGATTCAAAGCACCAAGCCATGCTGTGATGGTGTCTGATGGCCACAGAGAGATTGACTACGATGGGAACACAAGTTATCTTTCTTTACTGCACTTGTCAATATTTCAGAAAGCCTCACTTCATAACAAGGGTGCATCCAAGGGTGGCAGTCATGTGACTGGACTTGCTGTAAAGGCACATCCCTGACATGAAACCAGCCCAGGAGTTGTCTCAGCCTGTCCTAAACCCACCTCCCAATCAACATGGGCAGATTACAGTCCAATATTTACTCATTGTAATCAGAGTTGTAAAATATGTGAACAGCCACCTTCAGTGTTTTGTGTCCTGCTGAACAACTTCACAGAACCCAGATGTTCTGTAGACTCTTTAGACCCAGTCAAAGCCTGGAACATTAAAAAAAAGGAGTGTTTGAAAGGCTGGTATGTTTTAAGTGCTGTCACAACACCCATTAACACTCATGTTTTCAACAATTACATGTGAGAAGAATCATTACCTCATTTTAGAGATGAGAAAACTGAAATTAATCAACAGGTTGTCTCAGGTCATCCAACTGTGTATGATGAAGGAGAAACCATCACGGTAAACCCTGCTACATCCTGTTTGCTTGTGGGACCCTGTGAGGTGGGTGGCACCCCGATACACAAGAGAAGAGATGGCCTTTGTGAGTTCTGCATTAATTCTATTTGTTTTCTAGCACCTACGGCAGAAAGCCAGGCACACAGGGAAGTGGATGTGCAAATGCGTAGGCAATGTGCCCCTCTGCAAGCCATGAGCAAGAAATGAGACTTCCCTGTAGGGAAGTGCATAAGAAGTAATGACCTTATCAAACCTCTTCTTTATAAACAACTTTTTATATATCCTTCAAGAAAAATACGATTTCTTACATTGTCAACAAAAGAGAAACAGAAAGATGTGAGTCCTAAGTGCCATGTTCTGTCCAGCAGCTTTCTGAGGCATCTCTTTGCTGAAGAATTACAGAGGTGCCCTACTGACGGTGAGAGGAAGGTTGAATGGCTAACAGATTGCTTGTATGCATATTTTCTTCTTAAAGTTAATTCTACATAAAATTACATATTATTTTAAAGTGTTATTTGAGTGTATTAAGGCCCCCATAATGAATAAAGACCAGTGTTTAAAAGAAGAGGAATAAACCAAATAATTTCAAGGCCAAATATGTGTCACTTCTAGATTAAATTTGCAAATCTATTCATTTAGTATGCTCAGCCAGAAAGATGGAGATACAGAGTCCCCTAAATGACCTCTCCTGGAGAAATAATTAATTGGCGTGTAGTATGCTTTGTTAAAGTAAGTAAACACCCTCATGAATACAAATTTAATGCTGTTTGAAACAAATTGATCTAGATATTTTTAATCCTCCCTCCTTTTTTGAGATTAGACAATTTTTTTGAGAAACCAGAAGAAATTTTATATCATCTACATAACATTTTCATAAGCAAAAGGTTTCTAGAATTTGATGGTTACTTGTGGATTTCCCGTAACCACGGATGCTGTGACTACAATGTGACGCATCAGTGAGGAGTTCAGAGTGTTTCAGAAATGAGAGATGGTGGAGCAACATGCAATGCACCTCCTCCACGCACAGGAGCCACACAGAGCTACCAACAAAACTAGATGGCCAGTCCCTGCAGCAACAAGATTACAGACCATCACAGTGCTGCTGTAAATGCCAAATGCAAAAGGGAAGGGTGTTTGCTCTTCTTGTCCTTCCTCCTTTTTCCTGAACAATGAAATGCAGACCTTGAAAGTTAAGGACGTGTTTTGTGAGCCATAAAATTTCTAATTTTTTTCTTTTTCAGTGCTGGGAATGGAACTCAGGGCCTCATGAATGTTGGGTAATTGCTCTAGCTCTGAGGCATACCCCAGCTCCAGACTTCCAAGTTGTGTGTGTGTGTGTGTGTGTGTGTGTGTGTGTGTGTGTGTGTGTGTGCTGCTCTGGAACCATAGTGGGAAAGTACTGATGTACGTGATCGTGTGAGGCTGAGGAATTCTGGAAAAGCAATTTTAAAATGTCTCAGGCAAAAGACTAAGAAGAGAAACAGAAAGGGAGAGAGAGGAAGAGAAAGAGAAGGTGGAGAAGAAAGTAAGGAAAAGAGAGAGAGAAGGGGGCTGGAGAGATGGCTCAGTGATTAAGAGCACTTACTGCAATTCCAGAGGACCCGGGTTCAAATCCCAGCACCCACATGGCAGCTCACAACTGTCTAACTCCTGTTCCAAACAATCTGATGAAACACATGTAGTCAAAACACCAATGTACATAAAATAAAAATAAATAAATTATTTAAAAAAAAAGAGAGAAGGGGGAAAGGAATAGGGGAGGGGAAAAGAGATGGGGAGAGAGACAGAGAGGTAGGCACACAGAGACCGGGTGAATCTCATGGGGTTTATTCTAGAAGACAAAATGTATGGTAATCATTTTTGCTCAAAACGTTCAATCAACTCAAATGAATATATCTCTTGAGGTGAAGAGAAGAGGAAGAGATGGGATAAGAGAGAGGAATAAAAGGAGAGAGAGAGAGAGAGAGAGAGAGAGAGAGAGAGAGAGAAGGGGAGTGAGAGGAGGAGACTCAAGAGAGGAAAATGAATAATGGAATTTAATGTATAAGGCACACATGCTCAGAATTCTTATGTGCCCAAACTGCCCAAGACAAATGAATTCGCCTGATGAAGAAGTGGAGGGAGAAGGAGAGATGGAGAGACCAGGGGATTGACGATTGACTCTGTCCATTTTAAAGTTAATCAGCATCCATGGTGATGTATCCCTCCAAAATAATAAAACGGATTAATCAGGAGCTAAGGGGGAGAGGAGGGCAGCCATTTGTCCCCCCTCCTGCGCTGGCATGAAGTATACAAAGCGCACGAAAGGGTACTGGCAGGTAGCCACAGGCAGAGCACCTGGAAGATTAAAGCCGAGGCCCTAAACATGAACAAAGTACAGACCACACTGAATTAATGAGCGCTGGACATAGACACTCGGTGGAGTCTTAATTTATTTCCCTTTTCTAGCTCATCCTTTAAGAAAATGACAGTGTCTTCTTATCGATTTTACACTCAGAGATCAATCAGAATTGCCCTGACTCAGACAAAATTTACAGCAGTGTCTGACACCGCCCGGAGCATGTGGGCCCAAACAGACATTACAAGGAAGCAATAGATCATGTTTGTGTGTAGAGCTTGACGTGCTTAAAAATAAGCTAATCTGGGGTGGAATTTCCTTCTCCCTGACAAGCAGCTCTGCCCAGCTCTTCGGCCCCTTGTAACGAATTTCTCTCCCGGCTCCACTATTAATTATAACATGCGGAAAGGATTCATGTATTTAGGCCCTGAGGGAGGTCATCTGATCTGTAGTTTTAGATAAAATATAAACTAACAGATCACTCCTACTTAAACAATGTGAAATGTCACTCCGAGCCACTCCATAAAAAAATTTAAAAAATATAAAAAATAAGAGCTCGAGGTGTTCCCGTCAAGAGCTGTGATCAGTCTGACAAGTCAACAATATCAGGACTAAATGGCCTCCTAAGCAGCCCCCAGTGGAAACGGCTGGATCCGGAAGCTCTTTTGTGCAAGTAACTAGCTGTATTAAATGCAATAATTACAGAAAAGACCCTGACTGTAGCGCTCCGTGGGTTGGCCGATAGTTTTCACACTGCTATTTATCTTGTAAGGGGCCCTGTGTGTCCTGCCTCCCCCTTCCAGGCCAGTCAAGGCTCCGGCTCCTGGGCGACGTGGGCAGAGCGAGGCCGCCCAGGCCCAGGGAACAGAGGGGATCACGAGGTCGGCTGCTTGGACAAAATGTGTTTGATGTGTGTGGATCCTCCTGGGGCCGCAGGAGAGCCCACTGCGCCGGGTCCAGGCCGCCCACTCAGGAGCCCACTGCGCCGGGTCCAGGCCGCCCACTCAGGAGCCCCGAAGACGCCACGAGTCTGATCCTGGTTGGCCAACGACCCTGTAAGAACGTGGTTCTGCTGAGTGGCGCCACCCCAGAGAAAATAAGGGCGGCCGGCCAGCGACCAGAGTCTTCATCCCAACAAAGCAAAGACTTGAACCACTTGGGGGCACCTCGCTAGGGAGCCGGTTGACTTACTTGACCACGTCACAAAGGACTGGCAAATAATTAAAACACACGTCTGAGAACAGTATATTACTTTCGGTGGAGGAATTTGCAATTCCTGTAGTTTGAGTTTTCTTAAAATAAAAAAAAATAATTTTTTACAAATTATCTATTAGGACCAGTGAGTTGGTTCAGTAAGTAAAATTGCTTGCTACTAAACCCGAAAATCTGAGTTTGATCTTGTGACCCATGGAGTGTAAAGAGAATACTAGTTCCTTCAAGTGCTCTTCTTGACGTCCACACCCTGGCCATGGGCTTGTCACACACAAACACACACACACACACACACACACACAAATATAATAAATATTTTTAAAAACTACACAGTAAAACATTTCTTGAGAATTTCAATACTGTTAAATTGGCAAATGAACTACACAGACAATTTGCCAAAGGGAGAAGAATACATGCCTACAAATTTATGGAGGAAAATTTTAACATATCTGGCTATCAGAATAATGTAGATCAAGACTACATTGAGATTTTTGTTTCACACCAGTCAGGGTAACCATCACTTAAAAATTAGACAAGGGCTGGACAGACAGCTAAGTGCTAAGAGCCATGTGGCTCTTGCAGAGGACTGAGTTTACTTCCTAATACCCACATGGTGCCTCACAGCCGTGTGTAACTCCAATCCCAGCATAACTGATGCCCTCTTCTGACTTCTGTGGGCGCCAGGCACATACATGGTACCCATACATTCATACATGCAGGCAAAACACTCGTACACATAAATACATCCAAAAAATACTTTAAAAAAATCCAATAATAAATGCCAGTGTAAGGGTGCAGCAAGGGTATGGGAGGATGTTGATATCCTGAGCGTCGGGTGAGGAACTTCCCTCTCCCGGGTCTTTCTTTTGCGGCCACCCCATTCTCCACAAGAATCCACTTGGAGGTGAGATTTCTGTGTCTTGGGCCTATTTCTGTTGTCTGTTTTGTGAGATTTCTGTCTCTGTGTCCTGGGTTTGTCTCTGTTGTCTGGTCCTGTTATATGGTTTGCCCAAAAGTTGAAAGTTGGCTTCGCGAAGGTTGTTTTCGGTTTGACAGCCATTTCCGTCTCTTGAGGAGACGGATGGGTGATCAGGCAGACGTGCTAGTGGATCAGTGGCTGTAGCCCTGGGAGATGTCCCAGGAGGACAGGGACCCCAGGGACGCCTGGGAAGGTCCCATCTGGGTGCTGGGGAGTTTACAGTGGTCCTCTTGAGAGAGGGGACACAAGAGACCTCCCGGCCGTCTGTTTCTCTGGAGTGGTGCTGGCATTTGAGATCGAGAAGGATTATTCGTAGTGTTTTTCTGTGTGTCTTGTGTTTGTGTTTTGTGTTACTTGTGACAATGGGACAGACTGTTACGACTCCTCTAAGTTTGACACTGGATCATTGGACTGAAGTTAGAACTAGGACTCATAATTTGTCAGTTGAGGTTAAAAAGAGACCGTGACAGACTTTTTGTGCTTCGGAGTGGCCTACTTTTGACATCGGGTGGCTACCTGAAGGGACTTTCGACTGGACCATTATTTTTGAGGTGAAAGCTATTGTCTTTAAGGAAGGACCAGGGTCTCATCCCGATCAACAGCCATACATTACTGTTTGGCAAGACCTGGTCCAGAACCCACCCCCATGGGTAAAACCTTGGGTGAGAGGAAGGAAGCCAGGCTCCCGAGCCCTGGCTCTCCGTGGCACAGAGCCTAAATCAAAACAAAAGCCAGCTTCAGAAACAACACCTTCGGCTCCGCCTAAGATCTATCCCGAGATGGAGGAGCCACCCGAGTGACCGAGCCCGCTGTGGCCACCCCCCTACCCCTAGCCACCACAGGCGTCCCCACGCCAGCCCCGGCTCTGGCCGAGCCTGGAACTACGAGGAGCAGAGGGGGGGAGGGCCGGCAACTGGCACTCAGAGCCGGAGAGGGTTGAGCCCGGAGAGGGTTGAGCCCGGAGGGACCCAATTCCACTGTGGCTCTACCCCTCCGAATGGTCGGGCCCCCATGGTCCCACCAGCTTTTCAACCCTTACAATATTGGCCTTTCTCCTTGGCTGATTTATATAATTAAAAACTAACCACCCGTGTTTCTCTGAAAACCCTGCTAGTCTTACAGGTTTGATGGAATCCCTGATGTTTTCTCACCAACCCACCTGGGATGATTACCAGCAGCTTTTGCAGGTTCTCTTTACTACAGAGGAGAGGGAGAGAATTCTCTTGGAGGCACAGAAGAATGTCCCAGGAGACAATGGGACCCCCACTACCCTCCCGAATGAGATTGATGCTGGGTTCCCCCTTGATCGACCAGATTGGGACTTCAACACAGCTGCAGGTAGGGAGCGGCCGACAGTTTTTCTGCCGGACTCTAGTGGCAGGTCTCAGAGGTGCGCTTGGTGCCCCACCAATTTGGCCAAGGTAAGAGGAGTGCTTCAGGGTCTTGTTGAGCCACCGTGCGTATTCTTTGAGAAGTTGATGGAGGCCTACAGGCGGCACACTCCCTTTGACCCACCTCTGAGGGACAATGAGCAGCTGTGGTTATGGCCTTTATAGGAATCTTGTTAGAGAGGCAGAGAAAGTGTATCATAAGAGAGAGACCGAGGAAGAGAAACAGGAAAGAAAAAAAGAAAAAAGAGAGAGAGAGGACAGGCGGGATTGCAAACAAGAAAGAAACTTGACTAGGGTACTGGCCGCAGTTGTAGGAGATAGATAGATAGATAGATAGAGAGAGAGAGAGAGAGAGAGAGATAGAGAGAACAGGGCCTAGACAGACAGGGAACCTGGGCAACAGAAGACCTAGACCGAATGGGAATAGAGAACAGAGACGCCGGTTGGAAAAAGATCAGTGTGCCTATTATAAAGAAAAAGGACACTGGGCTCGAGATTGCCCAAAGCAAAAGGGCAAAACCCCTAAGGTCCTGGCTCTTAAAGAAGATGATTAGGGGCGACGAGGCTCGGACCCCCCTCTCTGAGTTTAGCATAACCCTGAACGTGGAGGGGACCCCTGTAAACTTTTTGATGGACACAGGAGCAGAATATTCAGTCCTGAAACAACCATTGGAAAAATTTAAAAAAAAAAAAAAAAAAAAAAAAAAAAGAAAAACTGGAGGCACAGATTCAGTTTGCTAAGGAAGTGCCAGAGGTGACGTGGGGAACTCCTACTTCTATGATATTGGCCTTAGAATTTGAAGAAAAATATCGGCTCCACGAGCCTCTCAGGCAACAAGAGGCCCTGGATATCAGTGACTGGTTGACACAATTCCCAAAGGCCTGGGCTGACACCGGAGGTATGGGGATGGCAGAAAGCATTCCTCCCATAGTAGTGGGGCTGAAGACCAGTACCTCCCCTATTGGGGTAAGGCAGTATCCAATGAGTTGTAAAGCCAGAGAGGGGATCAGACCTCACATTCACAGATGGTTACAACAGGGCATTCTGGTTCCTTGCCAGTCACCATGGAACACCCTCCCCTCTTACTGGTAAAGAAGCCAGGCACTAATGATTACAGGCCAGTACAAGATTTAAGATTCTGTTCTAGATTTAAAGGATGCTTTTTTCTGCTTGGAGTTACATCTGGACAGTCAACCCATCTTTGCTTTTGAATGGAGAGACCCTGACAATGGACTAGTGGGACAATTGACTTGGACCAGATTGCCACAAGGATTCAAAAACTCCCCTACCCTCTTTGATGAGGCTCTTCATCAGGATCTGGCCTCCTTCAGAGCTGAAAATCCTCAGCTAACATTGTTACAGTACGTAGATGATTTACTCTTGGCAGTATCAACTAAATCTGAGTGTCTCCAAAGAACCAAGAGACGGCTGGCGGAACTTGGTGAGTTGGGGTATCGGGCTTCTGCTAAGAAGGCTCAGTTATGTAAAATTGAGGTCACCTATCTGGGATACACCGAGAGATGGAAAGCGATGGCTGATGGAAGCCAGGAAAAAGACTGTCACCCAGATTCCTGTCCTGACCACCCCACGCCAGGTAAGAAAATTCCTGGGCACTGCTGGTTTTTTGTAGACTATGGATTCCGGGTTTCGCTACGCTGGCAGCCCCCTTATTTCCCCTCACCAAGGAGGGAGGAGGGTTCACCTGGACCTCTGAACATCAGAAGGCCTTTAAAGATGTCAAAAAGGCCTTGTTAATGGCACCAGCTTTAGCCCTACCGGATTTAACCAAGCCTTTCACTCTATATGCGGATGAAAGGGCAGGGGTTGCCAGAGGCGTTCTTACTCAGACTTTAGGACCTTGGCAGGTGGCCTGCTTATCTAAGAAACTGGATCCTGTTGCAAGTGGATGGCCCACATGCCTGAAAGCTATTGCGACTGTGGCCTTACTTGTCAATGATGCTGCTGATAAACTGACTTTGGGACAGCAGATTACAGTGGTGGCACCCCATGCCCTCGAGAACATTATCCGGCAGCCCCCTGACTGGTGGATGCTGAAATGACCCACTACCAGAGCCTATTATTGACAGAGAGGGTGATATTTGCCCCCCTTCCCCCGGCCATCCTGAATCCTGCTACTCTACTACCTGAGGCCGATGACCGCTGCCCTGACATCCTGGCAGAAGAAACAGCTTCATGGTTGAAGGGTCGGCTGGGGAATCACCTTGTGGTATGGTTAAAACAGAGGATGGTAAATGAGTCCTGCCTCAGAAGAAGGATGCAAGTATGTCACCAATTTACACCGTCTGACTCACCTAGGAGAAAAGAAACTACAAGATGTGGTAAGGTCCTCTGACTATTATGTAATTGGACTTTCTGACTTAACAGAAGAAATAGTCAGGAACTGCAAAGCCTGTGCTCTGACTAATGCCAGACCTTCCATGTATAACATGAGAAAAAGACTCAGGGGAGATCGACCAGGGGCCTATTGGGAAGTGGATTTTACAGAAATTAAACCGGCTAAATATGGAAACAAATATCTTTTAGTTTTTATAGATACATTTTCAGGGTGGGTAGAGGCCTTCTCTACAAGGACTGAGACTGCCAATACAGTGGCCAAGAAGATTCTTGAAGAAATTTTTCTAAGGTTTGGAATACCCAAGGTAATTGGGTCTGATAATGGACCTGCTTTCATTGCCCAGGTAAGTCAGGGACTGGCCACTCAACTGGGGGTTAAATGGAAATTACATTGTGCCTACCGTCCCCAAAGTTCAAGTCAGGTAGAAAGGATAAATAGAACTCTAAAAGAGACCTTGACTAAATTAGCCTTAGAGACTGGCGGGGGGAATGGACAGCCCTCCTTCCTTTTGCCTTGTTCCGGGTCAGGAACACCCCGGGGACGGTTTAAGCTGACACCTTATGAGATTCTCTGTGGGGGGCCTCCTCTCTTACTAAGGCGGGCGGAATGTTCGATCCTGATGTTGTCCTTTCTAACCCCTTGTTCACCTGCATGAAAACCCTTGAAGTAGTTTGGCGTGAGGCCTGGAAGCAGCTCAGGGAGGCTTATGAAGCTGGAGGCCAGAGCGGGCCTCATCAGTTCCAGGTTGGAGAAACCGTACTCGTCCGGCGCCATTGAGCTGGGAACCTTGAGCCTCACTGGAAGGGACCATACCTGGTGCTCTCGACTACCCCCACCGCAATGAAGGTAGAGGACATCTCTGCTTGGATCCACGCCTCATACGTGAAGAAAACTCCTGAACCTCCTAAGGACGAGTGGAGATTGGAAAAGACTGTGCACCCTCTTAAGCTACGCCTGCGTTGCAGGTGCTCTTCAGATGGGGAATGTCAACCCCCATGCCCCTCAAAAACTCACCTGGCAGGTGGCTTCCCAAACTGGGGAAGTCCTTCAGTCAATCTCTAAGGTAGCCCCTCCCTTTCCTGACTTCTGCCAGCTAGCTGCAGGCCTAGAACAGTGGGATATTCCTGAGGCAGACCCCCAGAATCTCCCTGAGAGGGACCCTCAATGAAGATACCCTAAAGGGCTAGGAGCAAAGTTCGGTGTGGGAGGCCAGAGGGACGCCATTGGCTGGCTCAACAAGAGTTTTACGTCTGTCCAAGGAAAGGTAGGGACAGGAGTGCAGCTAGGCAGTGTGGAGGATGTTGGCTCTGTTTAACTTCTGGACCCCCTTACTATGAGGGCATCGCCGCATTGGGTAATTTTAATAATATCACCAACCATGACGCCTGCTCATGAGAAGAACAAACTGACCCTAACTGAAGTATCAGGGAAAAGGACTTGTTTAGGAAACCCACCTGCTGCCTATAAACACTTATGCAATGAGACCCTGAGGTCTCCAAGGACTTCTGATACCAGATACTTATATCCTGGCATAGATAGATGGTGGGCCTGCAACACAGGATTAACTCCCTGTATTGCCACTAATATCTTTAATGATACCAAAGATTATTGTATGTTAGTACAGCTTATGCCTAGAGTACTCTATCTCCCTACAGATGCCTTTGTGGTTGAGATTGATTTCCGCCCTAAGTAATTTAAGAGAGAGCCTATTTCCCTGACTTTAGCTGTAATTTTAGGATCAGGTGTGGCACTGGAACAGCTGCCCTAGTGCAGGCCCCTCAGTACTTTCATCAATTAAGAGTAAGTGCCGTACAGATTTTAATGCTGAAACAACAATATCAAGGGTTACAGGGACGAGATAATAATAAATAGAATAAAAAACAGATGTATAGGTTCTAAGATTAGAACAACGGACTAAAAGGAGTGGGGAATGAAGGGAATGAAAATTATTAAAAGACTCCCTAAGTCGGCAGTTGAGCCAGGTCAGCCGCCAGGTGGTTCCTGGAACTTAGCTGACCATAAAAGGGTGGAACCAAGAATGTAGGTCATATGGTCATGAGCCCCGGGCTCCAGGAACTAGCTGGCCACAAAGCAGATGACTATCATGGGCCCCCAGGGTTTCAGGAACCGGCTGACCACAAAGCCGATGGTGAAGTAAGATTAAATTCATTCCTGAGAAAAACAGGTGTAGGATGTTTCCTGCTGACTAACTAATGGGCAGGTACATTCTACCTGCATTCCCCTTCACCCCCTTCAGTTATGGTAAACAATGGGCTGGTACTTTCCACCTGTATTTCCCCTCCCCCCTTGGGTTGTGGTAAACAATGGGCTGGGCTGGTACTTTCCACTTGTATTTCCCCTCACCCCTTTGGGTTGTAGTTTAAATACTCTACTCTCTCCCAAATCGTGGTCGCGGCTCCTACCCCTGCGTGGTATACGAGTGGCACCCTCAGTGCACTGAGCCTCCCCCCCCCCAATAAACCTCTTGCAATTGCATCAAGATGGTCTCTTGCGAGTTTTGGGGTGGCCGTGATATCCTGAGTGTCGGAGTCGGGAGATGGACTTCCCTCCCCCGGGTCTTTCACTAGTGGGGACATAAATTAAAGCAGTGAGAGTTCCTTGAAAAACTGAAAACAGAACTATCACATGATCCAGCTAGCCCATCTCTGAGTATAATCTAAGTCAGTCTACCACAGATTTACCTGCACGTTTGTGTTTACTGCTACACTATTCACAGGACCCCTGAGATGAAGTGAGCCCAGATGCCCATCAATGGATGAATGAGAAGGAATATGTGGCAGATAAACATGGTGGAGTATTATTCTGTCATAAAGAAGAGTGAAATTATCGTTTGCAGGAAAATGGCTGGAACTGGATATAATTGAGTTAACGGAAATAAATCAGATTCAGAAAGAAAGCAATATTGTGTGTTTTTTCTCAAAGAGGGATCTAGTGGGTTTTCCTAAGACTTGAAAGTAGAAGAAAGGAAAAAAGAAGTGGATGAGTAGGACTAGAGACAAGAGAGAATAGAAGTGAATATTATTGAAGCATGTACTATACATGCACAGGAAGTCATGATTAAACCTACTATTTTAATTTTTCATGTTAAGAATAATACACAAAGTAGGTCAGCAAACATTCAAATGACCTATACAATGATTTGAAAATTACATGGGACACATTAAAATGTACAACTTTCATATGTAATACTAAAGTAAAAAACAGATACCAAAAAACAATATTTAAGGAATAGGCTTTGTGTGTGTGTATGTGTTGGTGGAAATGGAATCTGGGACCTTGTACAGGCTCCACAGGTGCTCAGCTCTTGTCCCCAACCTTTTATTTTGCCTGGAGATAATCCCCACATATACACACATTTTATATATATATATATATATATATATATATATACATTATACATATACTCATATACAGCAACACAAATTAAAATTTGTAAATGTAATTTGAAACTATTTTCTGAAAAATTCCATGTGTGGCAGGCTTTCTAACAGACCCTGGGGGTACATATGAAGAAGGTATGGTCACTTCCTAAGTAAAGTCTACTGAAAAAAAAAAAGGTTAACAATTATCTTAAAGTCAGTACGGTGGTACACAGCACTCAGGAGGCAGAGGCAGGAGGATTCCTGTGACTTTGAGGTCAGTCTGATCAACATAGCGAGTTCCAAGACAGCCATAGGTACATAGCGAGACCCTGTCTCAAAAAACAAACAAAACCTCAATTTTCTCAACTTTATACATATATATGTACATATATGCTATAAAAATATGACTGAGAGGATCAAAATTGCCCGGGAACAACATTTCAGGAAAAATGACAGAAAAGATTGCACTGCAATAGAATGCAAGAGATTTGCAGACATTGTCCCCGTGGTCCATACAGAATGGGGAGTATCCCTGTCCATCAGCAAAGCATGAGGCAAGAGACTTCAGGAGCTCTGAGAGCGAAATCAGCCGGTGGGATCTTAGGAGGCAACAGAGACCGTGGGTGCTGTGGGTGGGCACAGTGTGTGTGTGTGTGCATGACCGGCCTGAACTTAGCATAATCCTTTCCAGGAAGGAGGACTCGGGAAACCTGCAAAGTGGGTACACAGTTAATGGGGGAAAGCCTGCTCTAACCTTTGTTGTGCTGCATGCTAATATCTAGTTGAGTTTCATGCAGTTTCTTGAACCGTAAGATGAGGTATGAGTGTTCTTGCTCCACAGGTGCGTGTAGGAGCTGGATGTGACTCAGTTTGAAGCACCCAATGCACCGTGGGAGACATTTCACTCTGTGCACCCCTGTAGTCTCTCTTCCTGAGGCTTTTTCGTTCATCTAGCCTTTCTGTGAAAACATTTCTATTCATTCGTCCCACCTTGTCTGTTTGTCCTGTGGAATCAGTAGTTTTTCAATTTGACCTAAATACAACTGCTTCAGTATGAAATTCTAGATTTTGCTACTTTAACAGCCATTCAAAGCATTCTTTCTGCGGCAAGAGACAGGAGAACCAAAGCTTATAAACCGTTCCTAAATGAAGTTCCACCAGCAACCTCAGTTAACTTCCTTTAGTGCAAAATGCTCCCTGTTCCCTATAGATTTGTTTGCCTAATCAGCAGCTTAATTACTCCTCCCAGTGTGGGTAAACAACCCAAGGTGAGTCTAAAGGCATTGATGTAGAGAAGTATTCAAGTTCATTCATTTGCTGCCGCATCCCCAACCCCAAGAGTTGCCTCACAGACGTTTCAGCTCTTGTAGTTTCCTCCTTGTGACTCAGCCTGGCAAGTTTCAACCCACTGTTCCAGTTGATTTTGTTCATCTCAGGGTCTTCCTCCATGCACGCACTCAGACATCACCTTAATTTGTGAATCAGACCTTTTATAAACTGAGGAGAAAATAACCTCTACCTAAATATTCTTGGTAATATTTTATTTTTACATTAAAATAGTTACAAAGTTAATAAGTGTTTACTGTAGAATATTTATATTAAAGCAAACGAAGAACTTAAAATCATCCATAATGCTAACCTTCCAATCAGAAATAATCACAGCCAAGAATGCACATAATTTAATCATTTTATTAAGATTGCATGTTTAGACACACTTATGTTTGTATGTGTGTGTGAGATCAGAATGTGAAATAATTTTGTTTCCTTTTTTTATTTTATTTATTTATTTATTTATTTTTTGGTTTTTCGAGACAGGGTTTCTCTGTGTATCTCTGGCTGTTCTGGACTGGCTTTGTAGACCAGGCTGGCCTCGAACTCAGAGATCCGCCTGCCTCTGCCTCCCAAGTGCTGGGGTTAAAGGCGTGCGCCACCACCACCCGGCTTGTTTCCTTTTTTTAAAGAAAAGAATTAAAATTCACACTTTCTCTCTGTCTTCCTCCCCTTCTCTTTGTCTCTCTTTCTCCAAAGCAGAGGTTGGAAATCAGGACCTCACTTATACTTACTTATCAAGAATTACATCTGTACTAACTACATACAAACTATTCAAGAGATACATCTATACCAACTACGCCCATACTTACTAGCAAGGTACATCTCCAATCTCATTTTTCCTATTTGATACTTAAGTTTTATTATGGGAAGGGTGAATCTTTATTAAGTCAAAAAATTTAATTCCTATTATTATTCATTTTGTTCATATTAAAATTTGTCTTATGAACACTAAATTGGAATAGTTTATGTTTTGTGTGGAATCTTTATTCTGTCTCAAGGGCACTTTTCTGTGAAACTATTTGGTAGAAGAAATTGTAGGAAACAAATGTCTCTCTATCTTGTTTGAAGAGTAGCTAAAGGGCAGACCAAACATTCATTAAGAATCTGCTTGGATATTCTGCATCCCTGCAAAGCCTAAGTGACTTTTGAATTGTTTGACTACCTTCCTTCTTCATATTTAGAGCAGCCCCACACTCTTAGGAAATCAGGATGATAGAAGGAACAAGTGCTCACTGAGACTCTACTATATAAAATAAAATTGCTTTCGAGGGGAGGTGGGGCTGCATGAAGACTCACTGGGTAGAGCCATCTGTTGGCAAGCCTGAAGAGCTGAGTTTGATCCCTGGGACCCTCACAATAAAAGGAGAGAATCAATTCCAGGATTGTTTTCTGACATCCAGGTGCACCCCAGACACCCAAGTAAATAAATAAATAAAATAAAAGTATCACATTTTTAAACCAAAAGTGGTTGAAAATTGACAATTTTAAAAATTGCAAATTCACAAAACTGTATCCAGTAAGTATATATATTTTTTCTTTTGCCCACCCTCCTCAACTCAATGTATTTTTGGTGTATGGGAACATTTTTTTTGTTTTGTTTTAGGCACTTATGTTGAAAAACATTACTGTCTCAAAAGCAGAAAGGGGGCTTTTAATCTGAAGTATGTATCAAATCAAAAGACCTTCAAATAAGTTGTGGGCGGGTTCTCATCTGTCCTTAAGAAAAGATGGGAATAAGCCAGACTGGGTTTGAAGGTGTGCACGTTAGGGGAGAGGAATGTTCTGGCTTCACTGAAGGGATGTTAGCATATGGATGGCCCACGCCACCTGACACGTAGACTGTCTTTGACATCCCAAACACAGTTTTCAAACGTTTCACCCATTGCCTTGCTGTGTGGGCCAGCAGAGAGGTATCGTGACATGTACTCATACACTTTCACCCATCACGCCAGCAAAGCGTGGCACGCGGATCCATTTTGATAAGGTCATGCAGCTGATGCCTGTCACATTTTAAAAGCTACATTAGTGCTGCACATGAAGCTGGCTGTCCTACGTATCTATGAGCTTTACATCTCTTGTCACCTTTAGAATATAGTTGGTGATACAGATGGGACATAACATTTTGAAGAACTCACTTGGTATGATAAGGACTTCCCAACCAGAGTGCCACTTTTTTATGAGTAGTAATTCCATTAAGGGAGGGGGAAACTCATAAGACCTTATTTCCTTACTGTCTGCTTTCAATTTGTTATGAAACAAATTGCTGCTAACAGTGAGGCTGTCATATTCAGGAAGGAAGTGGGCACGCCCACAGATGTAAGAGATTGGCACAGCACGGGCTTCTTTTTATCAATTACATCAATCCAGAAAATACCAATGTTTTCAAAGGCTCTATGAAGTTACTAACTAAAAAGCATCCTGTTTACTCAAAGGATCTGGGGTGCCCTCCTAGAGTTTCTGTCTAGGATTTACCAATAAAGAGGCCAGCCAGTCAGTACCCATGATCAGGATTTCTACCTCCAAGCTGCTAAGCTAAATCACTGTCAAGAAGACACAATTGTGTTTAGCCTTGGGAGTTTTAGTTATAAGATGGAGATAAAAATGCCCAATTTTAGTGCAAATATATGTGCCTCTATGATTATTAATCCATTAATAATCTGAGATTTTTTTTAAAGATATCCTCCAACTCCCATGGTTTTACCTTAACATTTTTTTTTCTTCAACTTACATCTCAATCGAAATCCCCTCCCTACTCCCTCCTCTGGTCCCACCCTCCCAACCTCATCACCCTCAACACCCCATCCACTTCCTTTTTTTTTTAAGTTTAAGGTATATCTTTTTCCTCCCAACAGCTCCCCCTTTCAGTCCAACAAATGGCTATTTCTCTTGTAACAACAAATACAATACAAAACAACAGAGATAATTAGGCCATGATTATGAGAATTATAAAGCTTAGCATACATTCCCAATATCTAGTCCATATGTATTTGGCAACTGACTTTAACATTCTATTATCTAACCATCTCCATGAGTTTAAAGTTCTATATCTAACTCAGCTTTCATACTAACTTGCATCACAATTTTAAAAACATCTTCTTAGATCCAGAACACCCTCTTGATTCCTAAACAACTCAAAATTTAACTATGAGACTCTAGCTATCTATTCTTCAACCACCTCAGAGACCTGAGAGGGATAAATATATCTGATTATATAGGAAGTGCAGGGCCAGCAGCTTCCAAAACTAAGAAATGACATACCAGTGGCTGCCTGGACAGTTCCTAGTTTCTCTCCATACATTACAACATCAATCTTCAGCCGTTTGGCCCCGTTTCTCTGACAGACGTTGATTGTAAATCAGGAATTATGAAGGACTTGCCTACCCTGTCTTGGCAGAGCTAGGCTGTCAACTTACCTGCTTCCAAGTTTTGTCCTTTTTGAACAGCATTCTGTCTACAGTTGAAGCAAGGGGTTTTTCTTGCCCAGTGACAGGCTTGCACTAATGCAGCCATCTCCAATTGGAGGTTCTTCGATGCTCATCATCTACTTGGAGTAGAATATTACCTTAACATTTAAAAAAGTGAATAATTCAGCAAATATTTACTGAGCACCTACTATGTGTTAGACACTGCCCAGACATGTTCAAAATTAAGCAGGGAACTGCACAGATATGGACCTGTTTCCTATGACACTTTGGTTTTAATGATAGTGCCAGAGCCTAAAACCTGAGGAAGATACAAGCTCATTGATTTTGTCCTCAAGCTCTGTTACTGCTTCACTAATAGTCCCTGGGTCAAAGCTTAGGACTCAGTTTTTAAGTCACATGACTTGTAAATTCTGCCTACGATTCTCTCCTCATAGGTCTTTGAGGAGTCTAGGGAATTCAAAAGTGGGACCACCCACCTTAGATCCCACTTTAAATTATTTTGCATACTACAAAGATTTTTTTTTACTTGGGAATTCAATAACATTCTGTTATTTATTAGAAAATGGAAGAAACTCTCTAGATTAAAAAATATGCATCATTAAGAAAGGGCTATTGAAGACAGTTATACATTTATACATCAAGGGTATTTATTAACCCAGGTCACCTAAGGATTGGTTCCAGTTCTTTGGGCTTCCATTCAATTGGTTAAGCATTTCCTTGGGCACCTATAGAACTGCACATTTTTTTTTTTTGCTTCTGAAAATTATAATCTTATAATTAGAAAATTTTTATATACTCCCATGTTATATGAAAATGTTTAAAATTGTGTGTTATAAACAATTACTTGGTCAAACAACCAATGTGGTAGGAAAAGGGAAAAAGTAGTGGGCCAGGGATATATGTGATTGAGTGCTTGCCTAGCGTGTATGAACTTCCATGTTTGGGTCACAGCGTCACGTAAATTGGACATGGTGACAAGAGCTTATAATTTCAACACTATGGAGACTGAAGTAGGAGGATCAGAAATCCAAAGTGATCTTCCACTACCTAGTGAATTAGAGGCCAGCTTGGACTGTATGAAATCCTGTCTTTAAAAATAAATACATAAGCCAGATGTTGTGGTACATGCCTTTAATCTCAGCACTTGGGAGGCAGAGGCAGGCAGATCTCTGTGTGTTCAAGGCCAGCCTAGTCTACATAGAGTGTGCCAGGACACCCAGCTCTACATAAAGAAACCCTGTAACAAAAACAATAAACAAAATAAAAATGAAACAAACAAATAAATGTGAGATAAAAATATGTAACATCAGAAGACATGTATGTAGTAAGGGTAAAGCCATAACTTGCATATGATGTGTTTATAACATACATAAGTTGTGTGTACATGCCTGTGCAAAAAATGTATTCTTCACTAGGAATCAGGATCAAAAGAGCTCAAAGACAACTGATACATAGGTGCTTTATCATTTTTATAATATGACAACTCCAGTAACAGACCCACAGCTCAAGCTCCCTTCTCTACAACCCTCTCCATGATTATTATGTCACGACACCCTTAAAAGTGTCCCCGTATCATGGGTGCTCATTAAACATCCCTTATTTCACCAACAGTTCTGTGATGATTTCCTGACCTTCCTTTATCCTGACTTGTCAGTAGTTTCTTTAGCATGAGATGCTGTTGTGTGACACTGTTCACCATTAGATTCCAACAAATGTTTTCTCACCCTAGGTGAAAACAGACAATGAACTAAAATGAGGTTACCACAAACGTCCAACTGGTGAGCCAAAGAGTTTATTGGGGTTACTCACAGGAGCATGGAAGAGGGATGAGTTAGAGGAGAAGCCACTCCAAGTGAGATGCATTAACAAAAGCTCACAAAAACTAGCACCTGGAGCAGCCCGCAGAGCCAGCAGCAGCTCACAAAGTTGGAGAGTGTCTTTTCCAAGCAGCTCAGCTGGCTTGAGCATCTCTCAACAGTCTTTACTGCTTACATACACTAGGGAAGAAGGGATTGTGGTCACTAATCACATGTCAACTTGACACAAACTATAGAAATCTGAGAGAAGGGAACCCCAGTTGAGAAAATGCCTCCGTAAGACTGAACTGGAGAGAAGCTCGTAGAGCGTTTTCTTAGTTAGAGACTGACAGGGGAAGGCACAGCCCCTTGTGGGCTGCTGGTCCTGGGTTCTGTAAGAAAGCAGATGGAGCAAGCCACGGGGAACGAGTCAGCAAGCAGCGCCCCCCCTCATGGCTTCTGCATCAGCTCCTGCCTCCAGGTTTCCACCTTGTTTGAGTCCGGTCCTGACTTTCAGTGATGGACTGAGGATGTGAAGGCATAAGCAAACAAACCCATTTCTCCCCAGCTTGCTTTCGGTCACGGTGTTTCATCGTAGTAATGGTAACCTTAACTAAGACAGGGATCTAATGTGCACCATCAGTTTCAGGGACTTCCTGAAAGCTTAAAATTGTTACTTCATGACCCTAACAGCATGATGAAATTTCACCCACCTCCCTTTAGAACATCCTGTGTCTTAGAAACTTCCCGTGAAGATGGAGGGTTTTAGCTCAGAGGAACTGCTACACAACAGATGTCTTTGATTTGAAATGAATGTCAGAGTCAGCTAAGTAACGCGAATGAGGGACCACTCGTCCAAAAGGCAAGGATTTAAAAGCAGTGGTAGAATACTGCAGTGAGCATGGCTACAGTCCACGGACCTGGCCCTGACTTACCCTGGAGCTGATTCTTAGAGGGCACGCTCAGTCTTAGCTGCGGTTGTTTCACAAAACTCCCCTCCGTTTGCTCAGCTCGCTATTGCTATTTCGCAGCAGAAGCGCTCTGCCCGCTTTGCGCATGCTCTTTCACCTTGCCCACGCCGCTTTGCACCTCTGCTCCTCACACATAGAAGCCTTTGTGGAAAACTTCACGCTCAGCACCCCTGTAGTCATCATACACATGAGTTACGCAGTTCCACAGACAGCAGTTTGGTTATCTTGGTCACCCTGTGCTCAGCTGATTTGGTAAGGTAGCTCTAAAAATACTTATTTCCCCCCCAATAAATCTGTAAAAATTCAACATTTCATAAAAAACTAAGCATGTTGTTACTTAGGAAGAGCAGTCTGAGAAATAACCTAACATATTCAAATGCGGTAAAATATGGTTATTTTCTACTAAGCCAGTGAATTCCTCAGCTTATCTTACAAAGATGTTATGAATCAAAAAGTCTACAACCTTTTTTAAATGGTTCTATGTTGTGAATACTTTAAAATATGAGCCAGTTAAAAGTTCAGATTGAATAGGCACTTCATGTCAAAATGTAATTTAATGACTTAAGTCAATGAAATGTCTTTATTATGAAACCCTCTGTGTCTACTCAAAGAGAAATAGAAATAAATACCCTAGGTAAGGGAGCCTCTAATTAATGCACGATTCTATCATTGGCCTTGGAAGATTTTCCTTGGTTTCACTCTACTTAAATATAGTGCATTCTCAAGCTTATTTAATTAAGAGGAACACCTTTTACACAAAAGGCCATACATGACCTAGTATGTCCCTGTAGCTGCTGACAATGTAGGGTGTGGGGTGGGAAGCTCTTGCAGGGGTTGTGGCTCCCTGGTGTGAGTTTTCACAGTATCTGTTTCTGCCAGTGTTTACTAACTAGATTCCTTCACCCGGGCTTTTAGGAATGAAGCTTCTGCTGTTCCAGACATTGTCCTTTATCTGGATGTGAGGAAAGTAATTGCCTATTTTAGGTTTTGAATGGTTTTTTAAATAGCTAATATCTCCCTAAAGATTCATTTACAAAAGAACAAGCTTCATTTGGATGGGTTCTTTCTTTCAGGATGGGTTCAGGTTAAATTTTTGTTAGAATCTGTGTCCATTGAGATCCATAATAACACATCTTAAGACTGGGCAATTTAAAAGTAACAGATAGTTCTTCAAAGTTCTAGAGGCTGGGAAATCCAAGATGGATGTATGAAGACCACATGTCTCTGTTTCCAAGATGGCGCCCTGCTACTTTATCCTTACATAGAAAAAAACAGAGACCTTGTGCTAGCAGCATGGAGGCTGAAGGGCAGCCTGAAGTGTTAGTTCCTCCCAACTCCTTTGCAATGTCACTAATCATCAAGACAGAGCTCTCAGGACTTAATCCTATATCTTTAACCTCCTAAGGTCCCACTTCCTTGTGAGTGTGCTCTCAAAGCCCAGAGGCCTTGGGTGTCATTTCTCAGGAACATCCATCTTGTTGTTTGAACTTGGGTCTCACTGAGAGGACTTACTAAGGGAGGCTAACTGTGTCTCTACAACACTGGGGTTAGAAGCCCATGTCACCACACCAGCCTAAAATTTATACTCATTTACTTATTAAATTTCAATCCTTCATTCATTCACTGTACTGGAAATTGAACCAGGGCCTCATGCACATGCTAGGCAAGAATTCTACCCCTGAGTATTTCGTCACCCCATTTCTTAATACAAGCACATAGGCAATTAACTTTCAACACATCAGTTTAAGGGACACATTGAGATAATCTTCCCACTGAATCCAGCTTTTTACATGAATTCTGGAGACAGAACTTAGTCATCAGGGTTGTGGCCGGTGCCTTAACCTACTAAACTACCTGTCCACCCTCTCTATTGGTTTTCTCTAAAATTCTCACCCTCCTTTTCTCTCTTCCTTTTTTTTTCTTCTACTCCCCCTCGTGCGTGCGTGTGTGTGTATGTGTGTGTGTGTGTGTGTGTGTAAGAGGACAGTTTTTGGACATCAGTTCTCTCCTTCACTGTGTGGATCCCAGGGACTGAACTCAGTGGTCAGTACTGGGAGTAAGTTACTTAACCTGCTGAACCCTCTCTCCAGCCCTCCTCTTCCTTTTTTAAGTTGGAACTCATCAGTAGTTTCTAGACTCTGTGAACTGGAATCCCAGATATGCTCCTTACAAACCTTCTGACTGTGGACATTTGGCTTCATAGTTATGAATGTCTTAATTGCTCATCTGTTAAAGAAGGCTTCAGGAGCTGATATGTCTCGATATCAAAAAAAAGAAAATATTAATTTAAGATAACATCTTTGAATGCCATATTCTGCAGATCTCTTGGGGTTTTTGAAGATGCCCTATCCATCTCTTGTATTTAGATAAGCAAATGTTGCTTGTCTCTTAACAACTTGATTACTGGGTAGTTTAGAGAATATCTGAGATAGATTGTCATAGTAGCTAACAAAGTGACATGTTTGCATGACTAGGAGTTTGTTTTACTTAACTATCCTAGACCGTTTTAGATGGTTGGTACCAAGAGGCCAGAGCTTCACATTTTATTTTTAAGTATCTCTAGGTATGATACCATTAGGAAGCGTTACCTTTAATTTTGTATCAATATACAAAGATCTATTCAATTGTGGTTAAATATACTCTTAATTATGTATCAATATACAAAGATCAATGCCTACTGGGAAGGTATACTGGGCCATTTAACTCTCATAAATGTGGCATATTTATATCTGTTGTTTTGTATAGTATTTACTGTTATAAGAGAAGGAACCATCTGTAGGACTGAAAGGGGAAACTTCTGGGGGGAAGAGGGTGGAAGGGCGGGATAGGAAGGGGGAATAGGGAAGGGTTTGTGACTGAGATGTAACTTGAAGAAAAAAAATAAAGTATTTAAAAAAAAAAAAAGAAGGCTTCAACAGTGTTCCCCTTCTAGACTTGCTATTCAGCTGGCACTAAACCTTAAGTAAGTGGCATTTATTATACTACCAGTGTATTAAAAGCTGTGTTCTCCCTAAAACACATGAACCAACCCCCCCCCAATAAAACTCCAAAACAACAGCAACAATAAACAAACTCTGAATTTTTGACTCAGTTTAACAAAATTTAAGTTCTCTGTTCAGCACACCATTTTCATCTACCCTGAAATTATACAACCTTTGTGAGGAGCGTTGCCATGGAAACATTCATAAAGTAGGAGACGTTAGCTGTTTACCCACAGTTTACTTCCTATAGAAAATAAATGAAAACCCAAATATGCTTAGAAGATTCTTACTCTCCATGCCCGACATCAGTATCAATGGCAAACGTGGGTTGTATCAAAAAAGGTTTTTAATAGCTTAATATGTGTGAGGGGTTAGTAAACACAGGCACAATTAGTGTCCATATGTCTAGGGGTCAATGACACTGTTGCTTAGGAAGATTAAGAGGATTTGAGAGAATAAGCCACCCTCACAGGCCCACAAGAGACCCTAGCAACAGCAGCACGCAGTACACAAGGATATGTAACACAAGCAGTTTCCTAAACTGTGTGAGGACAGAAAAAATTCACATGTAATATTTCTGTGTTCACAGATGAGATACTGCGGTAAACACTCAGGGGATCTGATCGATGGAGGTGTGGGATACTCTTATCTAAAAGACCATTTTGCTGGGCCAATTTTCCTCCCGACTTCTCTTGTTCCCTGGATTAATCTGCAGGGTAAATCTAGACATTGACACAGGAATCTGTACACTCTAGTGCACTCTAGTTTCTTGCCTTTCTCCAAGTTTCCCCAATATTTGGTGGCCTCATGTGACCATCTAGGACAGAGCATGTGTTTGACTGCTGTTTAAATCTTTTTGGAAGCCTGTTGAAGTTTACACAAGGCAGTATTAGAATTGGGATGCTAAGCAAGGATTCACCACAGCCTCTGTTCAAATCAATGGAACCAATGCCTTTCTCTACAGCCTCACTGGACAGTTTGTTTATTCATGCTGTAATTTCCAGGCTGGAGCTCAGTTACAGAGCACTTCCCTTAAAACACATAAGGCCCCTGGGTTTGCTCACTAACAGTGCATGTGAGTGTGTGTGTGTTGAGGAAGCACCTCAGGAAGTAGGTGTGTACCTGAATGGTAGACCAGATGCTTAGCACACAGAAGACCCCGGGTTCTATTCCCAGCCCTGAAAACAAACAAACAAAACATTGAAATATAATTTCCATATAGGTTCCTGGAGACAGAAACAACACTACTCCTTCCTCCTTTACAAGAAATTAAAAATCTGATCTTTTGTTTTGTTGAGACAGGGTCTCATTGTGTAGCCTACCTGGCCTGGAACTTGCTATGTAGACTAGCTACTCCCGAGATTCTCAGTGATCAGCCTGCCTTTGCTCCCTGAATGCTAGCATGGAAGCTGTGTGCCAGCTCACCTCACTCTGATCATTATTTTTATTGCAATTATCTTGAAAGGGCTTTAGTCTGAAATGAGGTGGTTCCAACTGTCAATAACTCTACCAGACTCTAGAGACCATTATCTAACAAAGACAGCAAGCTGGGTTAGATTTTTGTCATTAGTCTGCTGTTCAAGAATCTTTCCAGTTGGGCATGGTGGGCACACACAAAGCCGAGGCAGGAAGACTGCTGAGAGTTTGAGGCCAGCCCAGCTACATAGCAGAATTCTCTCTCAATGAGTAAATAAATAAATAATAAACAAACAATCAAAACAAAACAAACAAGACAAAACAAAACCCAACAAGAGTCTCTCCTCTCAGGGAAGGGAGGAGAAAAAAGCAGAAATAGCTGCCTACCCGTCAGTGTCTTTGTATAAGCAGCACTTAGGGGATTCTTCTGTGGGGATGCAGACTCTGGACATCAATGGAGGGTCTTCAAATTTTGTATCTAAGACATGAGGGTCAATACCAAATCCTTACCAAGTAAAAGAAGGTGAGGAGTGAAAGACTTACTGTTTCCCCCTGCTGCCCATTTGTTCCCTAGTACTCATGTTTAAAAAGACAACATGTATTTAGATTCTTGTATTAACCAGCAAGCTTCCACTCCTTAACTCAAGAATGAGAATCAGGAGACAGTGGAAGAGCTGGGAATGTAGCTCAGTTGGTAGAGGAGTACTTGCCTACCACACATGAAAGCTGTGAGTTCAATCCCCAGTACAATATAAACTGGGCATGGCAGCTGTCCTAGTTAGGGTTGCTATTGCTATGATGAAATACCATGACCAAAAGCAACTTGGGAAGGAAAGTGGTTATTTGTCTTACCCTTCAACACCATAGTCCACCGCTGAAGAAGTCAGGACAGGAACTGAAACAAGACTGGAACCTGGAGGCAGGAGCTGATGCAGAGGCCATGGAGGGGTGCTGCCTGCTGGCTTGCTCTCCATGTCTTGCTCAGTCTGTTTTCTTACCGACCCAAGGACCACCAACTCAGTGGTGACATCACCCACAGTTGTCTGGGCTCTCCTCTCTTCAATCAGTAATTAAGAAAACTGAGGTAGCTTGTAGTGGTAGTGCACACCTTTAATCCCAGAGCTCAGGAGGTGGAGGCAGGTGGATCTCTGAATTTGAGGCCAGCCTGGTCTACAAAGTGACTCCAGGACAGCAATGTCTACACAGAGAAACACTGTCTCAAAAAACAAAAACAAAAAAGAAAATTGAGGTTCCCCCCTCTCTGATGGCTCTAGCTCCTGTCAAATTGACAAGAACTAGTCAGCACGTCGTGCCCTCAATGCTTGGGACGGAGAACCAAGGGGGCCAGAAGTTCAAGGCCAGCCTCAGTTTTGAATTTGAAGCCAACCTTGGACAGAGAAGATTTCCCTCAAAACAACAGAGCAAGACAGGCGGAGGAGTGATGTCTTCAGACTGCCGGGGACCATATCCCAGGCTGGCCTCTTATGAGCTGCACGGTGGACAGTGTGTCACCCTCCAACTGCCTCAGCCTTGATCACATCGTCTAAAAACTAGAAAGACAGTTTCAGGAGAGTTCACTGACAAGAGCCAGCTACAGGTCTTTGAGTGCCAGGCACCTTGCAAGCTTTGGCTTTGTGAACCATGATCATTATTCGTGTTCATGTCACCATTAGCTGGCTTGGTTCTGGTTCAGAAAGATGAATGAATGGTCCAGAGCCCCCTCTGTGATCCCTGTCCATGCTAACCCAGGGCCTTTTTTCCTGAGGTGAATGACTTTGCTTCCTATGTCTCAGAAAAGGAGAAAGAAAAAAAAAGAAGAAAGAAAGAAAAAATCTTAAAGTCGATCCATAAAAGTGATTTAATAAAGTTGCAGGTAGAGTCCCAAGTAGCATTTTAAATATTTATTAGTATTATTATTACTATTATTGTTATTTTAAATTGTGTGCATGTGCATTGGCAAGTGCCTCAGGTGGCCAGTAGAAGATGTCCATTTCCCTGGAGCTGGAGTGACAAGCAGCTGTGAGCTGCCTGACATAGGTGCTGGTTACTGAGCTCAGGTCCTCTGCAAGAACAGTATACGTTCTTAACCACTGAGCCATCTCTCCAGTCCCCCAATTAACGTTTTTAAAAATCCCACCTTTTGACAAATTAGATACTCCAACAAATATCACCCTTCCACCTGTAAATACATAACTATGTTTACAGTAGGAGAGTGAATCATGTGTCTAATTGTTTCAGAAGAATCTATGCTGCTGATGCAAACCAGTAACTGTATCAGACCTTAATATCCCAGTGAAATTGGTTGTTATGAACACTTAGATAGTAAACACACTCTCTGCTTTCAAAGAATAAGTTGCTGTGTTGTAAATAAATCATTACATTACACCAAAGGTGCAGAAATTAGCTGTCATCTGACCATTACTGGCTTGCCTCCTCTGAACTCCATTTTATTTTTCCTAATTAAATGAGAAGAAAGTGAAAAAATTCTTTGCAAACTATCGTTCGTACAATAGAGTTTCTGGCTGTAGGGGTAGAATGATGCATCTCCGCTTACAGTATTAGGGAATGACTAAATTACTTTCTCCACACACACTCATGAGGAATGATACAATTTTCTAAATCACATAAAAATACATAAACAGGAAGTAACCCACTGTATCAGCTCCCAGAGAATTCATGTATGTGAATAACAGTAAAGGGACTTTTTTTTCAAGTGTCTTCATTCTCTTTGAATTCTTGCCACTTATCTGTGGACACAGATTTTAGCTCTGAATGAACTGGAGACCCATATTTTGTTGAGCTTTGGCATCTGGTTTAGGAATATAAGACCTTAAAAAGTTACCATTTCTAAGCATGCTTTCCACTGTCTCTAATAAAATTAAGGGTGGATCTCAAGTCTAAGTGTACGTTCAAGTCTGCTTTTAAAATGTTGAGTGACCATAATATTAGCAATGTGAATTTTATTTAAATTGATTTTATATCTTCATCACCACTCCTTAAAATGAATCTTATTACGAGAGATAATGTATGTGTCAAAAAAGAAGCCTCAAATGCACTTCCTGTGCTCTTGACAGGGTGACAAAATATTTCTCCTATCCTTTCCTAATTGAGCTGCAGTACAAAGGAGGACATTATAATAATATTAATAATAGTTACATGGATATTTGTAGGTACTGTGTAACCCTTCAGTCCATTTTCCCAGACAATGGTGACTACAAAGAGGCTTCAAAATAGAACATTGCACAATATGAATGCCACTTTTTTCTATCTTACATTTTAAAAACATCATTGAAATCAGAAAGTTCATTTACAAAGGACTGGCAGTTGCAATCACAGCAATAATGTAGTGCTGAGAAAAAAAGGGTAATTGGTTTGGTAAAGATCGCTTTCCATTACACCATAAAGCAGTACACAATAGGAAAGGTCGCCAATTAAGCAATCATGAATACCAAGTACTGAAGCTGATGAAAATAGGGCAGTGGTTTAAATAGATTTGCAAGCAATTTACCTTTTCACAATGTTGGCAATCTGATGCAATTTGCTTGCAATTTTGTCTGCTTTCAGTAGCACTCGAAGCTGACACTACACAGACCAAATGGCAAAGAGGCCCTGCATAGAAAATGTAAAACTATCTTGGCTGCATCAGGAAACCAGAATGGTGGTTCATCAGGAAAATTACAACAATTAACATAAGTGCTGCAAAAATCAACACTTTAAATGTCACACTCACTAGTCTGTCCAAAGACTGTAAGAGTACCATCCCCATCTCTGGACTAACAGTAAACATGAAGCAATCACCAGCAAACCTTGGGCTGATGGCTTTACAATTGATGTGACATTCTCTGGGTGATAAAATAGCCTCTCATTTTACAAAAGTAAGTATTTTTTCTTTTTTAGACTTAACCTGAATTATGTCAACACAAAATTTACGTTTAATTTTTTTCCAACTTTTTGACAAAGCCATTTCATGCCATGGTGTGTGTAGTTGGTCTTGACATTTAAAAATAACTTCATATTTCAGAGAATTAGAGCCAAGTTGATAAAAAATAATCCCTCCTCAAATATTGATCTGGGGCTTTCAAATGTAAATCATGGCCCAGATTTATGTGGAAAGCCATTACAGAGGGTGAGGTACAGCGTGTCTGACCAGAACCTACTTTATTATCTTACAGAAGCTCCAAAAAGCATCCCTGGAGATTCCCCAGAGGATTGGCTGGAATTACACATGCCATCACATGTCTGCAGCAATATTCCCAGCTAAAAGTTAGACACCTTGAAAATAACTGATAACTTTGGCTTTGGCGCCCATGAGAAGCTATAAATTAGTTAGGCTTTGGGGAGAATTGGCCTATAGTGTAACCCTGATGATTTCTCAGCAGGCTGGGTGGGTCTCACGAGCAGAATGCCAGAAAATATAAGTTTAGTTTTGATCTCAATGTTGGCCTATGGAAAGAGTTATTTCACAGCTGTGTCCACAAAGAGTTGTCCTCCTGTCCTGAGTGAAATGTTTCATCTTTGGGCATAAGGGCAGGGTAACATTTTGACCCTCACAAACAGTTCTGCTTTCTTGAGTTCAGATGCTGTGATTCACATACCAATAAAGACACTAGAGAATCAGGCTTGGAGAGAGATAGCATGATTACAGTAAAAATTAAACATTTTTTTTCTATGAAAATAAGACATTGGTGAAAAGTCCAGTATGGAAGATAAATTCTTCCCACAGCTCTCTACCCAACATGACTTGCTTTTTCTCCTTTAGGTCTGCAGAGAACTGTGTTTGAGAAAAGAACTCAGGTTGTCTTTAGCTATGGGACCTAATGGGTTGTATGGACACGTACTTCCAGGCCTTTTCCTCAGATGACCTCTCCTGGCATCTCATGACAGTGAGTTTCATCCAGCCAGGCGTTTCAGTCCCCAGTACTTTTCTCACCATAACACTAAACAATGCAACAATATTAACTCCAAGGAAGGGTTGCATGAAGCACCTCAGATTCATTCAATGAACACCTGCAAGCAGCATCCAATTAACGTTAACTCTCCAGTGGTCATCCACATTACCCATTGAAATCCATTCTCAGACAATGAGGATACTTACCAGAGACCTGCGCTCCATTATGGGCCATGTTTGCCATCTGGGAAGAAGTCCGTTGGTTACCTGAGAACAGGAAGCTTAGCCTCCATGGGAGCTAACTGCACAGTTGTCTTGGAAGTGTTCCCGTTTTCTGCAATGTGAAGCTTCCAGAAGGAATGGGTTCCTCATTGGTTTTAGATAGCCTATGTGCACCTATCCTCTGAAGGAAAGTGTACAACTGTTGCCTGCTCGGAAAGTAAGTCACCACAGGAGAGGTGTGACCTTCAGTTGCTGTGTATAGCACATCAGGGGTGGTTCTCTGGGAGGTTGGCATCAGCAGGATCAAGGTAAATTATAGGCTTAGGATAGCAATAAGGAATTTGCTGTGTCACCAATAAAATGCTCAAAAGTTTATAAAATTGCTTCCATAGAAGCAAACATTGAGAATTAGCATTCTCTCTCTCTTTCTCCCTCTCCTCTTCCTTCCCTACCTTCCCTCATGTGTGTGCATGTGTGTGTGTGTGTGTATTTGTGTGTGGTATTGACTCAGGATGTTTAAGGGAGTGGTATACAAGAGGGTAGGCAGAACCCTCTCATTAATTTTGGTAAATATAATGACCTGTGGGATTTTTTTTCTCAGCTGTTGATTGGAACCACTGAAAACAATTATTACTGGTTAATTTCGTTGCTGGCATAGTACATAGTAAATATTTTTGTTCTATCACTCTTTATTAACTGCAGAAAAGACCCTTTTGATTTTATTAATCAAATTTGTCAAAACCACACACAGCTAGTATATGACTGTAAAGCCCAGAGTGTCTGAATCATCAAAAATGATTTAAATGCCAGTTACAGCTCATAGGGCTGACTCCAAAGATCAAAATTTAGTGGAATCGAGAACTCAGACTTGGAGTTAAATGATAAAGTTTAATAAAGAGGAGGTTTCAGAGTCTTTATTACTTTGGGTTGACGCCTATACTCAGTCTAGCAATCTCATAATCCAATTAAGAATGTGGGTAAAAGGTTGTGTGCATTTTTACAAGGATACTCAGACTCATTCCACTGTGCCTCCCCCCCATAGACACTGTGGAGGTTAATATTTATCCAAATAAATGTTTTCAGGTTTAAAGAATCTTAAGAAAACAATGAAATAAAAGCATTGTGTTTTTCGTGAACATTTAAAATATGAAAATAAGATTTACTTGAGTAGTAGACATGAAGGCACTTGGGGTAAATAACATCAGATAAATTTTTACTCTGTTCTTTGTTTGCTGTGCAGCTGAAGGAAAATCAGATCATTTCTATGTCTAAATTTTCCCTTTTGTGAAATGAAGGCAGAAACCTTACAGAAATGTGTGTGAATAGTGGGAACCTTGAATTAGAAATGGCGCATAACAGATGTTTAAGTAAAGAGCATGGGCTTCAGCCATGCTGGCTGTTTAGCTGTGAGGCTGATCCTTGGGAAGACCCTGCTAATCAGCCAAAGTCTCTGTGCCTCAGGTTTGTTGCTTCTTTTTTGGTTTTCAAGTGCCGATAGTGTATCCAGAACTAAAAAACAGAAGATAGTTACTAGATTTGACTGATATAATCTGAATTAAAACATTTGAAGTGTGCTGTGAAATTGAAGAAGCATTTAATATCATAATCAAAAAAGGAAAAAAGTCTCCTAGAGGGTTCTTTTCACATTGCAATTTTTTTTTTGTTTTGATGATGATTGTCACTAATTGCTAGAACCCTTTTTTATCTACCATCTGCCATGTATTGATGGTGTTCCCATAAATCTATTTTATCTAGAAATGCTATCTATGGCCATCCTAATCCGTGTCAGCAGAGTCTGGTGTTTGCACAATGACAAAAATCAACTATTAATGTAATCTTAGAATGTGTCCTATTGTTAAGCAATGCATTGCATACTACAAAATAGTTGTGAAGCTGGAACAATTTGAATTCCAAAGGCTTATCACGTGCTTGGCAAATGGGGCTTAGAGTTTCTCTCTAACCTATAGAATTAAGCAGATTCACCACGTTCTTGTGAATTTTGACAGTTCTAATAGCCTAGGAACTAGTGCAGAAGGCTAGGGAGAAGGCCTGGGAAAGCAGGTGGGGAAGGAGCAAGTGCTCAGAGCTCATGGTCCAGGCTGCCCAAGCATCATTGAGACTCCAAATAGGTATGCAGTACAAATCTAAATCAGAACGAGCTGGACACCAGCTGAGGCCCAAGAGACCACAGTGTCTGTCAGGAATCATGAATCTGGAAACATCATCAAGGGGAGGAAGAATATGCTTCTGTAAGTGGTGAACATTTACAAGCGCATTCCTTTAAGCCATACTCCAGTGGTCTCCAACTAACCTACAGTAGCTTCTCCAGGCAAGGAGAGAAGACTGCTGTCCCTTGTGACTCACTGGAACGTAGTCAGAGTGGATGCATTTACACGAAGGTCCTTGACCACCTGTGAATCCCTGAGATGGTGCTGCACAATGTCCACACGCCGAGCATGCACCAACTCCCAAATCCCTGATATGAACAACACCTCACAGGACAGGTGTGCCATCTGTGTTCTCCGTCTCTAGAGAGCTTCCAGTATAGAATGAGGAGAGGTCAGAGTACCCTACGGTAAGCCAATGTGTACATAGAAGTCATAAGTGCCTTAAAGGAAACGAAGGTGTCGGCTTGGCGAGTAGGTGTTGGTGAGCCCGAGAAGCTGTGGTTCACAGTATAGCATTGCAACCCACATCGCCCTTTCCTTCAAACAAAGGTGATGACAATATCAGAGAGCTGGTGTCTGAGACCATGCTTAAATATTTCCTTAGTTCTCTGGATGGGTATGAGAAATACTTCAATGTGAAAGAACAAATAAGGAAGAATAAATGAAAGAGGGGAACTAGAGAGAAACCCAGCCCGCCCAGGGCCAGCAAACTCAAATCCAGCTGCTACTGAACATTACTCAGGATTTAAAATGGGGCCCTGTCTGCTTTCAGACTCCCTAATGCTCTGAGTAAGATAGTTTCCTCAGTTATAACTTCACACAGCATGCCCTCCATTTCTGGATCTTATTATGCATTGTAATTCTCCCTCAGATAAGCTTAACATACAATGATCCTATACCAGAGTTATCTTGAAAGGACAAGCTGAAGTCAGAAAGGCTGAAGTCTCATCCCTGTAAGACCCCAAACACACTTCAATGAGATCCCATGGTGTCATCTTTGTGACCTTTAGTTTTCCAAGCTGAGCCTGAACGCAGCCCCAGGCCACCCAACTGGTTATGAGCAAATGTGGATGTCACCTGCTAGGAGATGCTTCAAACTATACGTGTCAGTTCACTGGGAGAGCAGACAGTTCACACAGGAAGTTACAGTCTCTGCCTGTCTGTACGTTAGTGAAAGTTTCTGTCATAAATCTCTGTATACAGTGGGCTAATAAACCCGATACCGTCACATCTTATTGTCCTGTGTGGCTGGCTACAGTCACTTGTTCCGCTGTGGAAGTTCCATTTGGAGAACACTCAGTCCTTTCTCTACCTGCCGTGCCCTTTTTAGTCCCTGACTGTATATCATTGTGTCCACAGTGCCCTGCAGTGGTTCTCATTGCATCCGGGATCTATTGTTATTTAAAGCAAACACAACAAACACCAAGTCTTCCCAAGTTTTTGCCCCGCAGTTACCACCCAATGGTGACTCTAGGTTTCAAAGTGTCTGTCCAAGGGAGGCCTTGGGACAAAGATTATCAAATGTTATGGACTGAGCCTGTCTAACAACCTCCTTGCCGTGGAGCTACTTTATCTCCTGGCTTTCAAGTTTGGTGGGAATAAAAATATTGCACAGATGGGCCTATAACTGACCGTAGCCTGCCTCATTGTATGTCCAACCATCTCTAATTACAGCAACACATGAAAGGAAGAGATTTGAAAGGGCAGGTGACGGGAGAGGAGAGGAACCTGTTTGACTTAAACAGCACAGGATCCCTCACCATCAGGCCTGATGTACATCCGCTGACAGCTAATTAGGGTAGACATGAATTTTTCCAATGTAACAGATGTTCGCTAATCAGGCCAGATTTGGAACCCTTGCGCCAGCAACATTTCATGCACAATTTAACTATCTAAAAGGAATAAACTACTTAATGCATTGTGCTGAAGGCACAGCTGTTTCACAATCAGAAAATTTGCTGTCAAAGATGTTCTCTTTAAAACTGACATGTTTTTATATAACTCTGATGGGGTGTTTATAATGTATTAATAGTTGTCAGCGAGAGCTGCTGTCATCATCAAGGAGTAAAATATTTCTGAAGGTATATTAAAATGAACAGACTCCTTTCTCTTCCCCCAAAATCCATTCAGATAATTTAACTAGGTTGAATGTGGTGTGCTGGGTTCCAGGGTGTATTTGAAACAAAGAACACCGATGTACGCTTTCAGTGTGTTCTAAAATTAAGACAAAACCAATGCTCAGGCCTAGCTCTTGGCTTAATGGCTTAAAATAATAATTTCACATTTGGTAGTAAAGGTGGATTTAAAAAAAATCATTCTACTTTTGTGGAAACCACTGAACAGTCAGCATTTCCACACCAAAAATGTTTTATTGAGGGAAAAGAGGGTTTGTTCTTCACGAGTACACACTAATGTAATAACGTAATGAAAACACTTCTCTCTCCCCCCCCCTTTTTCTGTCTTCCTCCACTCTCCCCTGTAATTCATTTACTAATTGACCCTCTATTATTAGAAACAACTGATAAATATAAACTTGAGAATCTTGGTATTGTCTTTTTTTTTTTTTTAGGCAGTTTAGTCTTGCTTTTTGTCACTTATACTTTTAAATAGTGAAACAAAGCAGTAATTAAGAGTTTGCCAAAAAAAAAAAAAAGTTGACATCTTTTTAGTGTATGGATGTAGAAGTCTTCAAGTTGTTTTTGAAGTCGACATTATATGCCGTGGGCCAGTGGCTTAAGGTTGTAGGGCTATAGTGCTCTGCACGGCTTGTGTAAGCTAGTGATTTGCTTATTTTAGTAACACAATTTATCAGTTTTTCACCATCCTATGAGGCATAATTGTGCACTTTGTTTTCAAGCAATGATGTTAAGAGTGTCATGAATTATGCTTTATTTGACAAGAGAACCACGATCGATGGTTTACGTAGTTTCTATGGGGACTGGGTCACTATGACCCTCTTTTTCATGCAGAGACCCACTTGCACTTGTGACTTCCAAGGGCAGCTATGTTGAACTGATTGGATCAGTAACTCAGATCTGAAAAATTCAAAAATAAGGTCTTCAAATTCTTGTCTCAATTAAGGAACGATCCTCCGGGCTGATGAGGGAGTCTAGGATTTTCTGGTATTCGAGAACATCTTGTTACCTTTTTTCTGATAGGATGAACTTTTTACTAAAACTGTCTGCAGAATATCCACATACAGAGCCACATTTATAGAGGATGACACCCATGCCACACCCAGGAAGAGTTTCCTATTCTTGTTCCAAAGCAGATCAGCCCTCAGAGTTGTTCAAAATGAACTACAAAAAATTGGAACTGGAATGTGCTGATTGTACCACCCTCCCTGGAGATGTTCTATGTAAACTGGATTTTTACCATCATCCTTATGAATATCTTAATGATAAATATCTGAGTATTCAAGATAATTTCTTAGTCACCAGTAGTTTTTTAATAGGGGGCATATTGTGAGCTAAATTAGTTAGGGTTGTAATTGCTGTGATGAAACACCATGACCAAAAAAGCAAGCCAGGAAGGAAAGGATTTATGTCATTCACAGTTCCATATAACAATTCATCATCACAAGCAGTGAGGGAAGGAACTCAAGAAGGGCAGGAACCTGGATGATGCAGAGAGCCATGGAGGGATGCTGCTTCCTGGCTTGTTCTCCATGTCTTGCTGAGTCTGTTTTCTTTTAGATCCCCGGGCCACCAACCCAGGGGCGACTTCACCCACAGTGGTCTGGGTCTTCCCCCATCAATCACTAACTAAGAAAGTGCCCTACAGGCCTCCCTACAGCCTGGTCTTATGGAAGCAATTTCTCACTTGAGGCTTCCTCCTTTCTGATGAAACTGGTTGACATAAAACCAGTCAGGACATGAGCTAAAATGCAGTAAGTCTTTAAAACTTATCATGTGCCATAGGACCACCTGCTTCCTCCTTGATGATTCAGCTGAAATACGCATAATTTACAGGATAATGTGAAAATTTTGAAGATCTTCTACAGAGTTGGATTTCACTTAAGGTAAAATCAGTATCATTTCTTCTCACCTAGGAAACCTCTTCACTTTGTCCCTCCACCTCCCCATGGGCTTCCACTGGTTTTCCTGGCTCCCTGTGAGCTTACCTACTGTGCGCCCTGAAGCAGGAACCTTTCTCCTTAGCATCCCTGATTCAGTTTTCTGGACCGGCATTTTCTCCCCACTTCCTGATCTGTCTGGCTTCTCTTTACTTGAGTCAGCTTATTTGGCATTTACTCATTGAAATCTCCCTGGAAACCCTGATCTGTGCTGCGGTTCCCCCAGGCCCCTCCTCTATCTATACCCTACTCATTTTCTTATTGTCTTACATAGCCAAATAAAAAAGTTCACTTGCTTATTTGTTCATATTTTGGTCTCCATTTTTAGCTACCCACTTCAAACCATATCTAGACCCAGTTTCTGGATATAGAAACTAATAACCATATGTGGCTATCTATATTAGGTAAATTTTAAATGAGATATAATATCAAATACCATTGTTAAATTTTCTCATTAGCTCAGATATGGAATGTTTTCATATATAGAAAGTTATGACCTAACAGAAAACAAAAGAAAATTTTTACATCTTCTGTACTTCTAGGGTCTAGACTAGCAAGTGGCCTGTCACAGTTTTGTTTATTCAGTGTATAGAAGGATGGGTGGACAGACTGCTATTTGAACATAATTACTGAAAATCATGATAGTCCAGCTAGTATAATATTATAGTTTCTACTCAACCTTATACAATGAGCTGAATAATTTCAGTAGGATAAGAACTAAATTGTATATCACTATAATATGATAATATAATTTCATTCTTGTCAGACTTAACTTGTAAAAGAACCATAAGATTATAAAGACCTCTCCAGAATCAAAGGAAATATAGGGTGTAGATCACAGGAAGAGTGATAACAGAAAGGACAGGCACCGAGATTCCAAAACTCAAGTTCAAGTCCTTACTTGGATAGTTACTAATCCTCCACTCTCCACTTACTTTTTAATCTCAGCCTCCAGCACTCCCATTTCTCCCTTGTGCAAGACAGGAGAACAGACGTCACAGGATTGTTCTGGACTAAATGATAGCTCCCATTATAACCTAGCTGTAACTTAGTGGCATGGTGACACCACAGATTCATGCTCAGGCTGTGTCTGCATATAATCTATCCACGTTCTTCTGAATACTTTGAATTACCTTGGGCTGACTTACAATACCTAACACAAATGCTGTGTAAATAAATGCTATGCTGTTTGTTTAAGGGACAATAATAACAAGAAAAAAGTCTCTGCTGTTCAGTACTGACTTTCCTTTCCTTTTTCAAGCATTTTTCTTTTTCATTTGGCTGAATTTATGGGAGTGGAGCCCATGGGTATGGACTGTACTTTAAGGGATATCATATAAGAGTTGTCTGTAAGATGTCTGCCCAAGAGTATAATACGCTAAAGGTCCTGCAGAGAAAAAACTAACTTCAATGATGCTTTATGGATAGCACAATAGGGTGATACATTTTTAAAAAATACTTTGCCATCATTTTTCGAAAAGGCTTTGAGAGTGGGAGCTTCCAAGCTTCCAGCTGGTCACTTCTGACTGGCTTTTCTCAGAACAAGCTTGGGAAGCCAGCCTTTCACACAAATGAGATTTCTCATGTATTTGTTTCAGACATGTGCCTGCAACTTAGGGTTACCACTTCATTGCCCCCCCTCTTCCATTAGCCAACAGTGATTATACATAATAAAATAAGCAGCCTGATCTACATGGAACAGGACATTGGCCAGAGACAATGAATGAAACTAAATCAGTAAGTAAACAAAATGAAAGGCTAGGCTAGAGGTCTCAGCTTGTTTCTGTGACCCTAGTGATTCTCTCCCAAGCTCCCAGTCGTGGCTTCCTTGGTTACAGAATAAGATCTCACACTACAACTGGTGGGGGGGGGGACTTTAGTTCTACTTCTGTGGAGGGTCTTTGGGATGCTGCTGAACTGAGACCCTTAATTAAGTCAGGTGGAACAGCTTTTGTCATTTGCATGTCCCTTGAAGGTATGTGGTTTGCAGGTGTGAAAAGTTTATCTGTAAGAAAAACCCTCAGAAGTAGGGTTGCTAGATCAAAGGAGACAGGCGTTTATTCCCTTCCCTGCAAATGGATTCCTAGGCTTTTCTGTCATGAATGCATCCGTTCACACGTCCCCCTGCCCCCCTCCCCCGTCAGCAGTATAGCAAATTCCCTGTTTTCCAGGCTTGTGAAGAAAATGTTTATGCCTTCCTATATTTGGGGAAAATCTGAGATTTTGATAGTATACTTTTTTTTTTTTTTTTTTTTTTGGTTTTTCGAGACAGGGTTTCTCTGTATAACAGCTCTGGCTGTCCTGGACTCGCTTTATAGACCAGGCTGGCCTCGAACTCACAGAGATCTGCCTACCTCTGCCTCCCAAGTGCTGGGATTAAAGGCGTGCGCCACCACCACCCCGGCTGATAGTATATTTTTGAACTGCGATATTTTGTTAGAATTTTACATTTCACTTACATCAAGGCTCTGTTTTAAATCTAGGATATACTCATATTCTATCGACTGTTTTCAAAGTATCGTTATTACTTTTACTTTTTAATTATTTTTAGTGTTTTGACCTGTGGAGACAATTAGCCATCTGATTGACATGCAATCATTTTTCCACCTTACTACTTCTTCCCGGACTTTGCTTCCTGGTTTTGTTTCCATTCTGAGATTTAAAATATTATTTTTCTATAAATGTACTTAAATTTTCTGTTGTGGTCTTTGGATTTTATTATTAACTATAAAGGCCTCTACACACTACAATCTAAAATAGGCTTTAGTTCTTGAATCTTTGTACCTTTTCATGTGCAATGTGAAGAAATGAAGTTTCTAAAAGTGGGTGTCGCCGCTTTGGCACCCCACCCTTGGCCCCCTCTACCTGCTTGCTGGCTTGAGATCCCACCTGACCGATTCTTGCACCACCAGCATCTAGGAGGACTTTCACTTCTATGAGTTGGTGTAAACGTTTGGAATTAGTTAGCCAGTCACAACTTTCTGCCCTTTCTCTAATGATCCACGCTCTGCTCTTTGTTTCACATCAACTTAACCAAACTGCAGAACAGTCCAGGCACCTTGAGACAGATATAAGTACTTTACCCTGCCTTGCCTTGCTCTGATTTGCAAAACCTGATTTGTCTACTAGACCCACAGGAATCAAAATACTTCCAAAGGAGGAGCAGGGAACACTACTATCTAACTGAAAGTGGTGTCGGGGAGAGATACAGGAGTAGGGAGATGATCCGTGTGTGGGGAAATGATATTACGTATGGGGAGATAACACCTGTGTGCAAGGTGGCATGACATGTGGGGAGATGATGCTAGCACGAGGAGCGAGAAAACATTATGGAAGATGATACATGTGTGGGAGACAATATGGCATGTGTGGGAGATGCTGTTATGAGTGTATGTGAAGACAGTGATGAGTACGACTTTTAAACTATTGAAAATGTTATCAAGTGTATATAGGGGCTTGGCGATATGGTTCTGGGTTAAGAGCATTTGTTGCTCTTGCAAAGGACCCAGGTTCATTCAATTCCCAGCACTTACTTGGCAGCCCAGAACCTTTTATAATTCATTGACTCCCTCTTTTTACTTTTGTGGGCACCAGAAACACACATTGTGCACAGATGCACATGGAGCCAACTCAGTAATACACATAAAAATAAAATGAACGAAAATAGATACATAGTTTTTTCCTGAAGACGGATACTTTTCTTGAGTGAATCTTATCAGTTGTGATGCTGTTTAAAGAACAATTTCATGCTCAAGGAACAGCAACAGAACAATTATCTTTGTTGGCCAATGAAGTTAACAATGTAACAATGTAATAAATAAAAGACCATTAGGAGATTTTTTTTCAAATTAATAATATATCATCTCTACTGTGCAAAATCCCTCACCACTACTCCATCGTCTGCAGCAATTTAGATTTCTTCTGTCCTTTTCTCATAGAGCTTCATACAAACTTCCATTTAGCATTTTGTTCTGAATTAAAGCATTGTCATTTGCCTGTCACTCCACTGAACTATCGGCTCCTTGTTCGTCTTTGAAGCTCAAACAATAGATGAGAATTGCTGGCTTTTAATAAGCAAACAACAAATGTCGGTGGAAGAGAGGAAGGCAAAAAAAAAGGCGGGGGAGGGAGATAAGTATACAGAGACATCAGAAGACTGGGGAACGTATGAATGGAAGCATAAGTTGAATGGGTCAGAGAGTGAGTGCTTGCCATCCCCCAAAGCACACTGCTCAAGGCCTTCTGTGTCTCCCATAATCCAGGCCCAATCTTTCTAGCGGATAATCTGGCAGCTAGAGTAACCTTGTTAAAAGGCTGTCAGCGCAGGCCTCCCCTCTGGTCAAAGCCCTTCCCCCATCCCAGAGTACAAGCAAGTATTCCTCCAAGTGCTCTGGCCTGGGTGATACAGCCATCACTACTATGAACTCTGCTGTTCTTGCTGAATACCACCCCCGCCCCGCACATACTATCACCGCACTGTTCCTCCAACATACTGGAAACACTCTACACATTTCTTTTTTTCTGAAGATAGCTCTCCTATGCTCTTACTTTTTCAAGTGACAATTAAATTTTAAAAAGTCTTATCCACACCCTATGTAAAATAATCTTAATTGGCATTCCCTCATCTTCTTTCCTTGTTTCATTTTTGTTTTACTTTACAATATAATATAACAAAATATTTTGTTTTCCCTTTTAGAATATAAACTCATGAAGGAAGGGTATGTCTAATATAAATTGTCTAGTGAATACTTACTAACTGATGAAACAAAGATATGGTCATTGGGTAGATGTCTACTGTGGGTCTTTTTTCTTTCTTTTTTTAAGTATTTATTTATTACTTCAAGTTACATGTTCATCATAGTGCCCTCTTTCTACCCCTCCCGGCTCCACCCTCCTACCCCTCCTTCCTCTCCCACCCATCCCACTCCTTCGATGTGGAGTGTCCCTACATATCAGCCCCTCTCAGTTCAGCAGTCATATGAGAGCTAAGAGCTTCCTCCTGCACTGGGGGCCTACATGGCAGCACCCCTAGGGCAAATTGTCCCATTAATAGATAACAAAGTCTATGTTCCTGATCCTTTTGGTGTGTTGGTTGTAGTGTAGTTATCCTGTATTATATGGCTAAAATCCAATTATAAGTGAGTAGATGCCATGTGCATCCTTCTGAGTCTGGGTTAGCTCACTCAGGATGAGCTTTTCTAGTTCCATCCATTTGGCTGCAAATTGCATGATTTTCTTATTTCTGATGACTGAGTAGTATTCCATTGTGTAAATGCACCATAGTTTTTTTATCCATTACATTTGTAGTTATCATTATGTTGAAGACATTTGTTTTTACTCTTAATTAATAAAAAAGATTTTAATCATGAAAAGATTATCAAATACTTTGAGATATAATGTGGTTTTGTTCCTCATCTGTTAATGTAATGTACTACTATTTTTAATGTTGAACCATCCTTACATCCCAGGAATAAATCTTATTTTGTCATGGTGTATAATCTTCCTAACATGCCATTCAATTTGGTTTGCTAGTGTTTGGTTAAGGATTTCTGCACCAGTGATCAGAAAGGATGCTGATCTGTGGCTCTTTTTCCTTACTAGCCTTATCTGTGTTTGGTATCAGAGTACAACTGACCTCACAGAATGAACTACCAACTTCTCTGGTCTCTTTAATATTTTACGATAAGTTTGAGGGTGATTGGTAATAGTTCTTCAAATGTTGGGTAGAAATCCTCCACATAGATACCAGTTCTAAGGCTTTTGCATGTCAGAATTTTTTTTCTTACAGTCTCAATTTTGTTACCAGTTATGTAGTCATTTATATACAGAGGGTTTTTTTGCTTTAATATTATTATTGTGTTTGTAGAGAAATGCCTTGTTCATCTCACTCAGTTACTCCATAGCTATTTGCTTTTTCGCTATTATGGGATTATGTGTCAGTCCTGAAGTTACAGTGTCTAATTTGATGTGGTACCAATTTAACTTCATAACATATAGAGGCTTTGTTTATAGCTCTGTCCCCTCCTCCTTGGGAAGTTGTCATAAATTACATGTTTAAACATTGTGTGTCCCAAAACATAAGCTAGAAATTCTTTTAAAAGCATTAGTCTCTTAAACTGTGTAAAAACAAAACAAAACATGGAGCTATGCTAATAAAAGTAACTTTTAAATGGATGCATTTAAAAATGTATTTAATGATAAAGAAAACAAAAGTTGGAGTTGCAAACTGCTATAACAAACCTCTGCCTCTTGTCATTTCCAACTGTTTCCTTTTCCGGAGCTCCTTGTTACTGTGAATACACAGGGAATTGGAGGCATCAGCTGTTTCAGCAATCTCCTTAGGACCAGTAGGAAACACTAGATCTGTTTCTTAGTGTGTTCCAGAGTCAAACTCCTTGTTTGTTGTCATTACCTCATTAAGCTTCTAAGGATTCAATCACACCATTGCTTAAAAGCTAAGCGGCTTCCCATTCCTTCCGAGATAATGCTCTGACTCAATTCCTTACTATTCTTGCCAGGTAACTGATTTGAGTTCTTTTCAATGTCTTTGACCTCCACAGCAATCACCTCAGCCAAGTGCCACACTCCTTGCCCTGACCCATTGCTTTATCGCTGGTGAGCTTCCAGGTGTTTGATGTGCTGACACTCATGTCCATGGTACCCTTCTATGTAGCACTGTTGCTGGTACCCATCCCCATTTACCCAACCTGTCCTCACTCAGCCTTCAGGTCTCACTCCTACAGGAGGCCTGTGAGCTCAGGGTGTTCTCCACTGTGCTTCCACCCCTGAAGGATGTGAGCTTCCAGGGGAGATTGTCCAGTGCTGTGCCAATGGTTTCTGAATCTCTGTTCTGAGCTCTCCTTGAAGTGCAGTCGTGTGGATCAAATCACTGACATCTCTGCCTGGAAACATGAAAGGAGGACTCCATCATTAGCCTACAAATCCATGAATAACTCCACTGCAAGTCTTGGTCCCTTGTCTCTGAAAAATATTCCAAGCCCACCACTTCTCTCTCAGTCCCTCTTGTTTAGAATGTGTCTGCCTTGTAACAAGGATCCAGGGTTCATCCTTACTGCATGCAGCTAACAGTGCAAATATTTAAAATCTAAACCATTCTTCATCCTTGCTGCATGCAGCTAACTGCAAATATTTAAAATCTAATCCATTCCTCATCCTTACTGCATGCAGCTAACAGTGCAAATATTTAAAATCTAATCCATTCCTTCTCTCATTCACAACCTTTTCCTCCCTCAATGCCTCTATAGCCCACTGACCTTACTCCTCTTTTATTGACTGTATATGCATCTTCTACCTTCAGGACCAGCATTTGATAGAAAACCCCAAGTAAAGGTACATCTCTTGTTTATATAACTCTCATACGAAACAAATTCAGGCCTGCGCAGTCCAAGGATGGACTGTACACAGGTGGAGGGCTCCATGCTGTTTCTGCCTGTGATGGCACCATCGTTCTAGACATGGCTAGGTCTCCAGCCATTACAGCCACCTTCTACCCAGACAGGCGGTCACAAGGCCTTCTTCTACCCTTAAAGGGTAAGTATGTTTTACTCTGTTGGACAACCGCATCAACACAGCCACATCATCCCAAGAAGCTGCCTAATGATCCCTTTGTACTGTCGACTAGTATTTCATGTGTAGGAACACCACAGACTGTTTAACCTTCCATTGAAAGGGTTTAAGCTGCTACACAGTGTGGTATGAGTTTTAGTGTTAACGTAACACTTTCATTTCTCTAGCGGAAGTGCTCAAGCAAGACCATTGCCAGATGAAATAAATGTCTGCTAATATTGTGAGAAGCTGCCCGATCTATTGTTTTACAAAGCAGAGACTTGCTAGTAGGTGATGGAGTTCCTATTGTCTGCCCAGGCTTTTCCAGTAACCCTTGGTTTTCTTTTTGTTGTAATTTTCTTTTTTTGTTTTTGTTATTGTTGTTTTTTGTCTTGTCTTGTTTTGTTTTGGGTCTGAGGTCTTCTCACACATGCACACTGATGTTTCATTGCAGTTTTAATTTGCCTCTCCTTCCCACCTAACGGCACAATCATCCTTGTGTGTACTGTTGTCCCTGTTCATTTCCGTTTCTGTGAAATGCCACTTCAAGTCACTGGTCGATTTCCTAGCCCTCTTCTTTCTTTTTTTACTGTTGGCTTAGGAATTTTTATGGGTGTTAGATATGTGCCTGCTGTCAAATGTGTGACTTGCAATTGGTCATCAGCTTTTCCCTTGTTTCAAAAGGATTTAGTCCAATTTACATTTCTTCCTTTTAATCTTGGGCTTTTTTTTTTTTTTTTTTTTTTTGGTTTTTTTGAGACAGGGTTTCTCTGCCTGGCTGTCCTGGACTCACTTTGTAGACCAGGCTGACCTCGAACTCACAGAGATCCGCCTGCCTCTGCCTCCCAAGTGCTGGGATTAAAGGCGTGCGCCACCACCGCCCGGCTTAATCTTGGGCTTTTGATATAAAATCTGAATACTCTGCCTAACCCTTAATCCCAAATGTTGAATATGTACTTATTGTTTGCATTTTTTGTATAATTTCATGATCTAATCTGACTTAGTTTTTGTTTATAAGAATTAGATTAACATTATTTGTTTTTGCATATAAAGATACAAATATAGGAAATACTTTTAAAGCAGCATTAAACAATGATTGTCTGCATGCACAGAAGATGGCTAATAAAAGCCAGAAAGGCCCACTAAAACCAAGCTAAGCCATGCTACCTTCCTTCTTCCTTCTCTCCCTCTCCACTCCTTCATTTTATCCCCTCCTTTCACTTTCTACTTCCTACCTTCCTTCTTTTCTTCCTTCATTTCTTCCTTTTCCTTCCCTCCATTTCCTTTTTGTGCTGGGCTTAGAGCATCTTGCATGCTGGGTGAAGTGTTCTATCACTGAGGTTCATTCCTTACCTCTCTTTTTTAAAATGAGATTTTTATACTGGGAGATACAGGAATGTTGACAAAACACACACTAACATACTTATTCCTGGAATAATACCCGATGCCAAGAGGTAGTTACATTATATTTGATACTTGGAGGATTTATGGGTGACGATTTGTAAAGTGGTACATTTCAAGAACTTCAAAGTAGGTGTGAAGAAGAAAGACCAAATGCCTGCCATCATGACTTTAAAGGAAGGCTGAAGGGGCATGCATTTCTTGTTGCAGTCTCAATGAAAAGTGAAAAAATAGTGACACTAGGCAGAAAACCATCTCAAAAGCCAAATGAATGAACAGCACACACACACACACACACACACACACACACTCATGTACAAAGTTAGCCCTGAAAACACTCAGTGTAAAAAGACCAGCTGATGATTTTAAAATGTTCAGCAAATTATTGTATAGAAGAAGTAGAAGGTAGATTCTAGACAGATTTCAAGGGTCCAAGCTCAGACAATTACTGGAAGCTTGATTTCAGCTCTATGTAGAAAAGACATTTCTGCTATGTTGTGCTAATGGGTAATGGAATGACATAGTTCACAACTTTCTATCAATATAACAGAATGAGCTTTAATGGTCACTGGCCCCAATGACCTCAAAAGACCATGGGCACGATTAGGGGAGTTGAGTTTTGCTTCAGAAGGGTTCTTTTGTTTCCTGGAGAGGTCAGATAGGGTTTTCTAGTATGGAACATACGTGTTTGATTTCTTAAACAGAGTCATTGAGGTTTAAGGATAGGAAGAAGGAGGTAGAGTAAGTAAAGAACAAGCAGGCTGTTCTCTTTTGTGGACGCTGAAGCATGTGAGGACGTGAACTGCTTGGTCTTCTCAGTTTGACACTTACTAGAATCTACTAGGAGGAGAGACTTACTTGATGGCTGCCCTGTGGGCAAGTTTGTGGGACATTCTCTTGATTGATGACTGATTTGAAAGGGACCAGCCCACTGTGGATGGTGTGTGTGGCAGGGAGGGGTGAGCAGGTGGGCCTGGGTTGTAAAAGAAAGCAAATGGAGCTAACCATGGAAAGCAAGCCGGTAGGCAGAATTCCTCCATAGACTCTGAGGCAGTTCCTGCCGCCAGGTTCCTGCCTTGAGTTCCTGCCGATCTTTTCTTGATGTAATGGGAAATGTACGCCAAGCAACACTTTCTTCACAAAGTTGTTCTTTGTCACAATGTTTATGCCACAGCAACAGAGAGACAAATTAAGACAGGAAATCTGCAAAACTGGTAGTGCTAACTCCTAAGCAACTCTCTAGTGAAACTGCAAAGAAACAACTCTCAAGTGGTCTCCTGATCTCTCTCTCTCTCTCACACACTATAAAATAATAATTCAACAAAAGATAGATTTGATGGCACAGGCCTATAACCCCAGCTCTCCAGAGCTGATTCTGACTTTAAGGGCAGGTTGGACATAGTGAGACACTATCTCAAATAATAAATAAATAGTTTTTAAATATTTTAAAAGGATTGACCTTGGTGAGTACACACGAACTGAAATGAAAACATCTATATGGAAAATTGTCATTTTGTCCCTATCGTGAACAATTGTTCCTTGTATGCAGTTTCATTCTGGGGGAAAAGTAACTGATTGTAAATATAGGAAGCTCTGAAGACAAGTCTCTTTTAGGGCCCAGTTGAGTTGCTTTTTTACCCAAGAAAAAACAAGTGTTCCTTTTCCTTCCATGAGGAAAAAATTAGTATTGATTATGCCACAGTGTATTCAAATACTTGTTCCTGTTCTGAGGCTGTGACACATTGAAAGAGATGATTTGTTCAGTTCTTTGTTTTATTCATTCATTCACTCATTTATTTTTGTTTTGAGACAGGGTTTCTCTGTGTAGCCCTGGCTGTCCTGGACTCACTTTGTAGACCAGGCTGGCTTTAAACTCACAGAGATCCACCTGCCTCTGTCTCCCGAGTGCTGAGATTTGAACCCTGGTCCTTTTGGAAGAACAGTCAGTGCTCTTAACCACTGAGCCACCTCTCCAGCCACCAGTTCATTGTTTTTAAGAATATTGCTCCACAAATGAAGTCATGCATTTATTTACTCAGGACCTTCCTTACCTTGATTTATCACTCACTATTACTTTTTAAATCCGGGGGGGGGGGGCTGCGGAGGGGGAAGCAATTGTTTTTCACAATTTCGATGTATAATAGGAAATTTCTATTCAAACACGCTATTCTCTATCTTTCTAACTGAAAAGTTAATCTATGAAGCGACCCGCAGAATAAAATCTTCCTTCATAATTTGGAGCAGCTCAAAATATCAGCACAGTGAGTTGCACAGCAAATCAGCAGTTCTCCTGCACCCGAAGCTCACCTACACAGGTCACGGTGGTGCTCACCTTTAACCCCACAGTCAGGAGGCAGAAGCAGGCAGATCTCTGAGTTCAAAGCCAGCCTGGTCTACAAAGTTGCAGGACAGCCAGAGCTACACAGAGAAACCATTTCACATACAAACAAGAACTCATCTGCAGCATTTCAGCACAAGGGTGGTTGCCGGGGAGTGGGAGGGGGATACAGCTCCACCCACAGAGTGAGTCTTGGCTTTCCATCTCATCTTGAGAAGTCTAACAATGCAGATTTTGCAGGGGTTGCCAGCCAACTGTGGCTACAAGTTTCTCAAAGAAATAGCCTGATTAGAAAATCATCATGCTTCCTCCTCGCTGCTCTCACCACACCCGCACCTCTCATTTCCTCTAAGGTACAGTGGGAAAACTGCATCTTTCAACCCCGTCTCTTTTATCTGATGTAGTGGGTGACAGGTAATCTAGCTGAAAGTTCCGACAATTGCACCACCAGAAAAACACTGGCTGATGAAATCCGAGCAGTTATCACACTAACCATCACCTGTCAGCCCTCTTGCTTCAATTTAAGGGCGCATCAATTTTCTGAAGAGGAAATCAAGGGCAAAGAATAAAAGCGCTTCAGACAAACACTGACAAAGGCCCTTTCTGCTTTCTTCTTCTTCTTCTTCTTCTTTTTTTTTAATTTATGATGGTATGTACTATCATAGGTTGCTCGGTGAGGTTTTATCAACTGCCCTGATACATCCAGATAGCTCAGAATTCTTTGCCCATTGATGAAGTGCTATACAGCTCTCACAGAAAGGGCAGAAGATTTCCAGCTGAAAATTACTTTCACTAAATACCACAAAGATATTGAAGGCAGAGAGCAGGCGGAGACGGGACAAATGACAGCGGTGTCTAACAATGAACCTCTCAGTTCTCCAGGCTGGCAGACAAGACTGATTAGAGTAAGAACATGAAATAATGTTTTCTTAAAGCCAGGGAGCATATTGTATGGAGCGTCAGGTACAAAGAGTTTGTATGTTCTTTGTGAATTGAGAACCCTGGTGCTGTCGACTGTACTGAGGTGTGGCCCATCACAAACACCAGCCCAAAGTGTACACGTGCAAGTTCAGATGAGGAAAGAGCAGGGGAGAGGGGTGAATGCAACAGAGGGGGCATCTAGGGAAGGACTGCTTGGCTCTGGGGACTGAAAACCAGGGTTGGGGTGGTGGAGTTTCACTGCAGTTGTTCTGGAGTTTTAGTGGGTTGGCACTTCAGGAGGAAGCAAATAGACAGGGCAGATCTAATGTTTATTTGCCAGGTTTTGAGGTACTTGGAACTGACCAGGGGCATGCATGTGCAAGGTACTCACTCTACAAGTATGCCCCAGCTGGTCTGGGACCCTTCTGCAACCACAGCCTAAAACTTCATGAGTACTAGGATTATAGGCTTGTGTATACTACTTTTGATTGATCTTGAGACATACGATTTGATATGAGGCAAGCTGAAATTTTCCCACTGCTGATGTCTCTGGCAGTTCTTGGTCCCCTGGAGAGCGGCAGCTGAGGCTCCTGTTTCTTCAAATTGTGAACCATGTGTAAAATAGCCAGTTGGAAAACACCTGTTTGATCAACATTAAAGTGAGACTGGAGACAGAGCAGTCTAAAGTTCTCTACAAGTCACAGAAGAATGGACTCGGCCTACTGGCTGAGTAAAGGGAAAGCGAACAGGTGTAGATCACCTTAATGAAACCCACATTTCAGTTCTCCCAGTCAGGTGATCAGCCTATCCTTTAGGTGGAGAGAAATAGATCAACATGTAAGAATATGCATAATGACTAACACATGCCTATAATCCTTACAAGAGAGAAACAGGAAGATCAAGAATTCATGAATCATAGAATGTTTGTCTACTGGTCACCCAGCTCTAAGGTGATGAAGAAGAAATATTAACAAATTAACTTACCTTTGAGTCCAAGTCACAATCACCAATGTGTGTGTGTGTGTGTGTGTGTGTGTGTGCATCTTTTAATGGGAAAATTGTATTTTGGTTCAGTGGCATTTTGAGTCTGCTTCAACTCTGTGTAGTCCTGTGTGGTCATCGTACTATTGGTAAATGGTATAAGACTATTGATTGATAATATTTAATAATGATTGATAAAATTAAAAAAATCACTTTGTGTGTGAATATAAGCCACCAACGGTATTAATAGCCCCGAAGCAAAAGAAGAAGTATTAACTTTTCATGGGGTATACTGAGACTTGAGACATGGCCTCTCTTCTGGGGCAGTAGGGCAGGGTACTCTTGTCAACCACTAGCAGCAGAAAGGAGAGGTGTGTTTTTCTATTGCTTTTCTAGTTTTGTATAAAAGTTTCCATGCAAGATATTTGTTAATGTAAGCCAAGGTATTTCTTCTTATAGTTTGAGTTATAGATATGCCGGCAAGTAAGCATGGGAGGCTGTGATCTGCTTTTTCGCTTTTCTTTTACATTTGTTCATTTATTAGGGAGTGGAAGAGAGTACCTACGTGGATGGTAGAGGACAATTTGGGGGAGTTGGGTCTCTCTTTTCACCAAGTGGATAGTGGGGCTGAACCTCAGGTCATCAGGCCTGGCTATAAGTGCCTTTACCCACTGAGCCATCTTGCCAAACCCGCTTTTTCATCATTAAAGTGTCTTTAGTTTAATATAGTTATTTCCTCTTTTTTTTCCCCCTTTTTTCTGTTTGAGGCACTACTAAATCCTCATCCTTTTTCAGGGAATTTTACTTTCCCTACTAGTCATTTGAGACATAATGGGGAATCATGCTAGATTTAAGACAAACTTGGGAGACTCAAGTATGTGGCATGGGAAACTTTAATTTAAAAGGACAAAGCATTGGAAATATTCAGGATGGGTGAAGCAAGCCTTTATCTGAAATTAGACAGCTCTTTTCTCCCTAAGAAAAGACTTCCTGCTGAGGCACAGGATCCAAGGAGAATCCTCCCCAACTCCCACTTCCAAGAAGGGGGGTGGCTTCTGAAGGACACTGAGACTGGACGTTAAGACAATTTTGTGACTAAGATGAGTATATGTGTAGGGAGGGAATGGCCTCATTTCCCCTCAGATAGGATGCTTTGGTCAGAAAATTCCAACACATATCAGTTGGTAAAAAAGAAAAACACGTGGTTCCGACTGTAGCACAAACTTTTCCAAATGTCTTGTGCGGTGAGTCCAAGCATCTGGATGTGGACCCCTTTTCTTAGCAAAGAGAGATGCTTTCCTCCACATGAGCGATCAGGATTCATCTCTCCTTTGACGTATTGTGAGGAGACTCATGCTGTATTAGTGGAGCGGCCTATCTCCTTCTGGGCCCATGTTTCAATGGCTTGCTAACTGTTTCTCTCCTCAGGTAGCATAATCAATTCTTTTCTGTTCTGGAAAGTTATTATATTAGTGGCTCTCAGAGATCCATTTCAAATAGGAGACGCTGACAGTGCCCAGTGTTTCCTAAGCTGGAGCCTTGTGTGGGCTCTAAATAGAGTTCTTAGCGAGAGGTAAGAGGCACATAGTAGTCATCAATCATTACACTGGGTTCTGCTAGTAAACGGAAGTAGCCATCACTAAACATTTTTAAAATTGAAAAGAAGCAGCATATGGACTTTGTGTATTTAGAAAATGATTGTGTCTTGAATTTCTAGCATTTTCATGTGGTAAATTGAAAGCTTTAGTTTTGTTTCACAAAAAGCTGTGTTATTGTTGTTTTATAATAAAGAGAACCTGAAAATGAAATTAGTTACACATTTACATATAAAATATATACATACCCCAGGAGTGGTAGCCCTTACCTCTGACCCCAGCACCTAAAAAGCAGAGGCAGGTGGATCTCTGTGAACTTCAGACCAGTCAGGGATACATACTGAAACCCCAGTCTAAAACACACACACACGCACACACACACACACACACACACACACACACAAACACACACACACTCACACACCTCACACATACGTATGCACCCCACCACAGTTGGAAGGACAAAAACAGAGAAATATCAATTGCCCATGACAAAATTGGGTTTTTTTTTTTTTTTTAGCCTTCAATTGAAGACTTAAAAAGTTAGAGAAAATTAGAATTATTTAAAAACTATTGTTTCTCAACTTATGTTTTCTTTAATATACAGTTTTTTTATGATGGAGACAATTACTCTCAAGTGAGCCCCATAATTACAAAATAAATTATAAAAATGAGACTTAAGGAAAACATTGTAAAATACAACATCATTTATAAATTCTTTAAGGGCAGGAAGCCTGTTTCCTGTCCCTCTGAAGCCACTATGGTATATAATAGCAATAAATACCTCTTAAAGAAATGAAAGCAAAGCTCACAGGAGCTCGTGATTCATGATTTTGACACTTAAAGAATATATATATTCCACAAAGGACGTCATTAAGCATATATTTCTGGCATTTATCTGGTGGGATAAAATACTGTTTTAAAATAAAGAGTTAATGAAATATCTTTTTCTGATCAAAGAGAAGAGATACATCATAAGATTTAATTCTAGATTTCATCATAAAATTTATTGGTAGTGCAAAGAAAACTTTTCCTCACATTGTGGAAGCTATGTTAAATATAGTAATGATATTTTATATTCAACTATTCTACTTTTGACTTATATAAAAATTTTCCCCAGGAGCAGCTAGACACACAGAACCTGGTAAACTGGTGGGAATCTAGTTTGTGTGAAGTGAGAAGACAAACAGATGAACCCCTCCCCCAGGAAAGCAAGGGCGTTTGCATTTTTATTCTGTAAGAGCTTTTACTTCTTCATGAGTGAACTGATGTTGCACTCCATGCTCACCACATTGAGAGATAGTGAGGATGCAGGCAGTGTTTAACAGGGGCTCCTACCTGCTCTGGATTTGTGCGTGTGTGTGTGTGTGTGTGTGTGTGTGTGTGTGTGTGTGTGTGTGTG
>CAJQZJ010033695.1:864665-884734 GCA_907164525.1 Lophiomys imhausi | reverse complement strand
TGTGTGTGTGTGTGTGTGTGTGTGTGTGTGTGTGTGTGTGTGTGTGTATGTGTGATGTTAGCTGCACATACTGAGTGGCGTGATGTGACTCATGAACATGAAATTGCCGAGAAAGCACAAGAACCTTGGCAAATATTCCCAAAGCAGCACATAATGCTTTAATGCAGCCAAATGATTTAATGACAAGGAGGGAATTACTGTAAAATATAACGCTGGGCCTGGGCGACAACAGCGCCTGCTGTCTAGACTAAGAAACCCAAAATGGATTCCAGGAGGAAGCACAATGCCAGGCTGTGGCGGGCTCGCTTGGTCCTCCTATACTGTTATTACTGTTCACCAGTCCTGAAATCTGAATGACAGTGGCCTGAGCCCCTTCAAGCAACAGAAAGAAGGTCAATTTTTGTAATGAGGAAATGGAGGTGGTGGTGCCGGAGATCACTGACCCTTACGGTTTCTTGTGCGATGAAGGAGCAGTGAAGTGAGCCAGGAAATTACGGAGTAGGGCAGCAGTGACACCACCGTCACAGAACAGAACCAGGCAACAGGGAGCAAATGCACTAAAATGTGCATACGTAAAATGCACGCTATCAATTCTGGCTTTATTCCTCTTCTCCAACTGCAAAAAATTGGGCCCAACAGTTCTGCAAAGAGAAGAAAAGGCAGAAAATACTCTCATCCAGGGACAGTGTTTAAAATGCTTGGCATACTTCAGCAGCACATATACTAAAATGCTGAGGAGCTTACAAGATACATATGGACCAATAGAACAGACATCACTCAGAGAGCTAGAGGAGGACTCTGGAGGTTTACTTCCCTGCCGGAAGTCATCTGGCTAGAGCTCCCAGGTACTGCAAGCATTGAGACATTTTAGGAAACATCAATATAGCTTAGACAAAAAGATGGAGTGGTAGCTACGGCACAGAATCAGTGATTGCTCACTAAAAATACACAATTGTTTCCAGTGCGTGTGTGTGTGTGTGTGTGCATGTGCACGAGTGCATGTGTGTGTCTGTACATGTGTGTCTGTATGTATGTGTACGTGTGTGTCTGTATATGTGTACATGTGTGTATATATGTGTGTCTGTATACGGGTGTGTGTGCATGTGCATGAGTGCATGTGTGTGTCTATATATGTGTGTATCTGTATGTGTGTGTGTGTATATATGGGTGTGTGTGCATGTGCATGAGAGCATATGTGTGTCTGTATATGTGTGTGTCTGTATGTGTGTGTGTATGTGTGTGCATGAGTGCATGCACATGTAGAGGCCAGAGGTTAGCATCAGTTATCACCCTCTGTAATTTCCCACCCTGTTTTTATTTTGACACAGGGTCCCTCACTAAACAAGGAACTCGCCTATTCAGCTAGACTGGTTGGCCAGCTCCAGGAAACCTCCTTTCTCTGCTTCCCCAGCACTGGAATTAGATGTGCTCACTACCTCACCTAGCTTTTATGTGGATACTGGGGAACACATACATGTCCTCATGCTGGCATTAGCAAGCAATTTACTGACAGAGCCATCTTCCAACCCTATCTGAGTGTTTTGTGATCAGCTGGCATATACCCCAGGCAGATACCACCAGGTCTGCTCTTGACTGTTTCAGTCCAGTGCTGTGCTAACTCACTTACTTTGTGGTATCTTGTTGTCCCATCTTCTCCTACCTCATGTCCTTTTACATTATACTCCTGTATCATCCCCATGTTTGTAAGCCAGAAGCTTCTGAATAAGGGAGAGCTCAAGCATGTTAACATCACTAATGACATTTATTTCATTATTAATCAGACCTAATATTTGATTACTTGATAATTCAAGGCACCCTCAAATAGGTCTGTGATAGCTTCCTAGACTTTCTTTTTAGCAATTAAACAGATGTAGAATTCTAATGAGGTTAGGCCAAGCTTCAGAACAATGTCTATAGGTTAACAGCTTCGTGTTCTTAATTTTGATTTCATCAGTTCAGGAATTGTGGTAATTTTAAGGGGACAGAATGGGAAAATTTGTGAACAGGATGTAGAATAAGGCTTAGAATGATCAAGGCTGGAATGGACTCAAAGATCAAATGTTTATTATCTTCTTTATGGAGTAACCGTGGTCACATCTCAATTCTTTGGAGGCATCTGGAAGACTAAAGAAGCCACCATTCACGCCAGTGTCAGCTCTAACTTCTTCCCCGTAGCAATGGAGGAAATACTGTCAGCTTAGTAACTAATGAAAAGAAGACATCCAGTCACCAAGAAACTGAGGCATGGCTGCAGAAGGCCAAAGTATACCAGTTTGCCCAGTACATAAAACTGTTATGCCATTCATAAATGTCAAAAAGAAACAGTTCATGCCTTGAGCTCAGCTCCCAAACACTTAAGTTGGTCGCAGACAAAAACAGATTTTTTTAGACTTTATAGGGATGAATATTTAAGGCAAATTTTCAAACGCAGCAAATACTCAGAAAGAGTTGTCTTGGCCACACACTGTCACACTGTTATTACCTTAAGTGGTGATGGGACAGAAATGAGCTAACAAAAAACCCCACAAAGGTCAGAAGCAGAAACAGCGAATTAAGAAGCCATGTTGACCTTTATTCTGCCTAGTGCTGTACCAAAATGTGAAGGATGTTTGGTGTTTTTTTTTTTTTTTTTAAACACAAAGAAGATAAACTAAAACTTTTTTTTTTTTTTTTTTTGGTTTTTTGAGACAGGGTTTCTCTGTGTATCCTTGGCTGTCCTGGACTCACTTTGTAGACTAGTCTGGCCTCGAACTCACAGTGATCCGCCTGCCTCTGCCTCCCAAGTGCTGAGATTAAAGGCGTGCGCCACCACCGCCCGGCCAACTAAAACTTTTTCTCCTAAGACAAGGTTTCTCTGTGTAGCCCCTGGCTGCCCTGGAACTCACATGTAGACCAGGCTGGCCTTGAACTACCTGCCTCTACCTCCAGAGTGCTGGGATTAAGGCACACAAACCACACCCAGTGGCTTTAAACTGAAACTTTTAAGTCTCAGAGTGTTTGCTTTGAAGTCACTCATAAAAGAAAGTAGGGCAGAAAGCTCATAACTCTGAAAAACTATACATGTCATGTATTTCAGGGTGACACCTTAAATTAATCATAAATGAAAATAGCTGTAAAGAATGTAATATCGACATTTCAAAATACAACTTTATATCACCCTTTTTTCTGAAAGTCGATGGAACGTAAATACAACAGGGATTTTACACACAGTCGTTTATTAAACCATTGCAAGACATGGATTTTCCCCTGGTTGAAGTGGTGTTTCCACACCTCTTTTCCCATGCCATTTTATCCTAGTATAAACAGTTGATATTTTAGCATCTTTCATTAATTATAATACTTCTCTGCTATACAACAAAAGAACATAATTAAAAATGTTAGTTTAAAATTTCCTGTGACTACAATGCCCTGAGCACCAAAAAACATCGCATCAGCTTTTATTAAAATTGTTAGTAGGTGTTACAGGAGTGCCTAGGCAGTAACATCCGCCCCAAACCTAGCAACCTGAGTGTGACCCCCGGGACACATACACACATCATGTGGAATCCCCCCCCAACACATAGACACATACATAAATAAAACAAATACAAAATAAACAAATATAATTCAAAAATATATTAAAAAGAATTAGTAGACCACAACTTAATAAAATTATATCAAAATTCAAAATACTTGGTTAAGATTATGAAGTATAAAAATGCATCCTCTATCCTCATGAAATAGATTAATAATTACACAGCCTCAATTACACCAGAATTATTTCCCATGCTAACAGACAAATTGCCCTTCTATGTGATACTCTAGCAATTCCAGAGCCTGGAATATCGTGATGTATACAACCGTTGGGTTTGTGATCCCAACACTGTAGAACTGAGAGCCTCACTCTTCCTCACTCTTCAGAATCACTCCCAATAGGCCGAAAGGACTCAAAACACATTAGCATTCATGGTCTTCTTGTTTCCTATCCTTTTAGGTTTCATTGTTGTTAGAGAAACTACCTCCCTCACAAAATTCTACTACAAAAGTTTCATTTTAACAGGGAATGTTTAGATAAACAGGGACTGTTCATTGATGCCATCACATTGTTTTCAAAGAAGAAAGCAGAAAAAGTTTTTAACTGAGTTATTGATGTAGATGGATGTGTAATTAAGTGGCTTAATGGAACATGTGTGCAACACGTATTATGCAGACAACTCTCTCTTCCTGTGTGTCTCTCTCTTACATACACACTACACACATCCAATGTCACTGGAAAGCCAAGCAGGCTGACACAAGACAGTTGAACTGACATTGCAAAACTACACTGTGAACTTAAAGAACAGTGTGTCTTTTCTGATGCTAAAGGCTCATGAGCAGAAACCTCATGGAGACACAATAGCTGGAGCACTGGCCTCTCTTTGAGAGCCACAGTCTACCTTTCATTAGCATAAGTAGGCTGTACCGTGACCACTTATTTTTCTACCCATTGCCTGTTCCTGCCACAGTCTGACTCCCACCTCCCTCTGGTCTCCCCACACTCCTCCCACGGGGAACCCCACCACCACCACTTCCGCAGCAGGTACTTACTAAACAACAACAACAAAGATGAAAAGATTTTAATGGCTCATTATCTTTTTTTAACCAAAGACTATCACTTTTTTTTTTTTGCGTTTGGCAAGGATATTCCTGCTTCTCTTCTAAAGAAATGTGCCAAGTACTTAAAGGCTTTTTGAAAAATAAACAAAATCTTGTTTCAAAATAAAAATTTAGGAGTTCTTTGTAAAGGCGAAACTTGCATTGTGAATGTCCTTTTTGTTAGAAGCCCAAATATAGAAACTCAGCAGTAATTGCTATTTTATAATCTCCTGAATATCGAACTATTTATTATGCAAATTAACACTCTTTGGAGTAAGCACCCGCATAGCCTTGGAGTTCTCTTTTGTTTACATATTTTGTGTGTGCCGCTTTTCCCACTCAGGGTGAAGAGGCATCTTGATATTTCCTAATCCCGGGCCTAAGCAGTGTGTAACAGACTCACATCAACTACACTTCATGTTCTTTGTTTTTAAGTGGAAGAAAGGTATATGGTAGAGTTTCACAATTTGTGGCAGGGAAAAAAAAAGTTTATAACAACTAGTAGAAATTTCCAGCACAATTTTACTATTATGATAACCCTCCCACAACCATTCTTGGACTCTGGAATCCGCAGAAGAATGTGGTAGTTAACAGACAAGGAGCAAACACAGAGCTCCTGCATGGAACATCAGCTTTCAAAGAAAGGGTTGCCACAGAGGCTTGTTGGCGCAGGGCTGGATAAGGCTTTTCTGGGCTGATAGATGGTGTACTGGCCAGGTCAGCTGGACCATTGATGGGGTGTCCACGTGCCTCTCCACCCCAGGTGTTGGAACTGGAGTTTTGCCGAGAGCCTCATCTACAGCTGTGTAAAAGGATAAGACAGACAATAAGAAACCAGATCAAGAACCAGAGGTTCCAAATATTTCTGGTGTTTCTAACTTCTGGCCAGGACACAACCAAGGACATATTTGGTTTCTGGCTAAGAACAATAAATGTATATGCCCCTAAAATGCCTGCTAGTTTCTGTCTCCTATTCTCACCAGATGCACTGGTCTAAAACATAACTCTGTCTTGCATATGTAATACATGTACTAATAGAACCAACAATACAAACAAGGGCCTTATTCACATATCACAGATCAGAAAACCCCAAAATATTAACCAGCTAAGTCAGCCTGCCAGTGAGGCATGTAGAAACACTTTTCTTCTCTATTTCATTGAGTACACTGAGTTTCTTTGTACACTCAGAATGCTACATAGCACATCCACCCAACCCCTCTCAGTGCCCTGTTAACTCAGGGAACAAATCGACTGAAGCCTTTGGAGAAAGAGCAGCCCCTGACCTCCCACATTTGTCCAGTGTGGGCATGAGTCCTGAAAGTCCAACTTTCAGGAGTTCTGAATGCCAATATGCCACCCAAACTCCAGGAATGTATCTGTTAAGATCTTCACCAAAGCACACGTTAGTAACTCACTAATGAACAAGCTCACAGTGCCACAAACTGGGGAAATTAAAGATATTTCTGGATGGTATAATATTATCTGTGCAGCCAGTTGTGTTATAAAAGTTCATTGTTTCAAGCATGGGGGAAATTATTCCAATGTTGAGATTTTAAGCTGACTTCAGAGGATGCCTCCCTTTTCCTGAGTCCAGCATTCAAAGTTAAGTATTCTTTTTTGTTGTTGTTGTTTTGTTTTTCGAGACAGTACTGTTACAGTACTGGCTGTCCTGGACTCACTTTGTAGACCAGGCTGGCCTTGAACTCACAGAGATCCCCCTGCCTCTGCCTCCCAAGCACTGGGATTAAAGGTGTGCACCACCATGCCTGGCTCTGAAGTTCAATATTCTTGAGTCTAACAGGCCAAGACATGGGGGCCTGGAGATAACAGGGAAGACTCAGAGAGCTTGGCGCTCACTCAGTACATACAACCTCCAATTACAGTAAGGTACCTCATGTTGGTACCTTACTTTCATCACATGTGACTGTAAACCAAACATTTTGGAAAAAATGTTTTCCAATCTTTATCATCTCATGTGTCTTAGTCAATGTGAAGAGACACTACTCTTTCAAACTCTTATAAAGGAAAGCTTTTATTTGGGGGCTTGCTTGCAGTTTTAGAGGGTTAGTCCATTATCCTCATGGTAGGGAGTCTGGGGACACAGGTGGACATGGTAGCTAACTGTTCTACATCTGGATCTGCAGGCAGGTGGAAGAGAGAGACACTGGGCCTGGCTTGGTTTTCTGAAACCTCAAAGCCCACTCCCAGTGACGTACTTTCTCCAACCAGGCCACACCTCTCAATCCCTCCCAAATAGTGCCACTCCTTGATGAGCAAGCATCCAAATATAAGAGGCTATGGGGCCGTTCTTGTAATGAGAGTTAGTTTTCTTTAGTGAATTAGTAAGGGGCATGCAGCTCACCCTGCCTATGGGAGTGTGTGGTCTTGGGCAAACAGACAGATGTAACTGGTAGTGCCTGGAGAAACTGAGAAAAAGGACTTTTGGATGCTGTCTCTCTTCAAAGGACGTTGAGCAGAGCTGAAATGGATGGAGTCCAAATTGCACTGAGGCAATGTGAAGCCTGTGGAGAGTGCCTTGCTGAGGGGCGTGGCCACAGAGACAAGAGAGAGCAAATTTCAGAGCCCACGTGCTATAAGTTATCATGAGAACCAGCCCTATTTAAGCCAGAGCGAGGAGAGAGAGAGAGAGAGAGAGAGAGAGAGAAGCCCACTCAGAGACAACAAAGTGCAAAGTGTTGCCATCTGCTAGTCCTGAGGCCACACTAATTTAGCAAGAGCCTGAACTTCAGCATGTAAGCTGAGACCAGCAGAGAAGGCAGGAGACAAAGGCTGAGAGAAAGTCACAAAGACTAATGGCGACAGAAGCAGAGTGGCAGAGTGGTGTAGGAACAGTTAATTAAATTATTTGATTAGTATTTATATTATCATTCATTGGTCGGAGGTGTTAATCCTTAACCCGCCATTATAAATGAGCACACAGAGAATTGATGGATTTTAACAAGCGTTGGCCTGGATTGTACAATCTTAGCCCATCTAGGCTACCTCTTAACTCTGGTCCTTAGATATGGCCCCATGTATACATAAGTTCCCTTGGACTGTTATTCTCCATGCTACACGGATGCTACAGGCCACGTGGAATGAGGTTCTTTTCTGTAATCTAGAACACCTTAGTCCCGCACACCTCTGTCTTTGCCCAGTCTCAGGCCTCAGCATTTATTTAATCAATCAGAGAAAGTAGCAGACAGCAAGCAGGCCTCTGGGACCAATTAATTAACACTTAGAATGCATAACATCGCCCCATCAGAGTGGCCTAAGGTAAGCTAGCAAATGAGTGAGGCTCGAAGTGTACACAGGCTAAGGAGACCATAGAAATGACAGTAATGGTGGCCTGAGGAAAGCCAGGACTGGCTGGTGCCACAGCAGCAGGAGCAACTGAGGTCCGGCCAGTGACAGCACCATCGGAGGCTCAGTGCACATACACACTCCGAAGCCACAGCAGATAGACTGTAAGGAGACCTCAGAGACAGAGCCCTGCTGAAGAAGTCAGGGACCAGCTAAAGGCCTCGAGCCGGGTGGGAATGTGCCAACCTCCATCAAGGCCTCTTGGCCAAAGACCAAGCCACACGGTGCAGCAGCTGCCCTGAGGGGTTCAGCTAGAGGCAGCTTGAGATGTTCATGGGCAGTCTCGGCTTACTGAAGCGGGGACCCCAAGCTGAGCAGTCGATGCAGGCTGGCTGCCTGAGCTCGTGGGCAATGCTAGGCCCTGAACCTGAGGAAAAAGTCTCAAACCTAAGCTGAAATAAGACAGCCAGACTGCTAAATGCTGTTTGAGGTGTACCTACAGAAAGACTGCAAACCAAGTCGCCCTCACAGATCTACACTAGAGAATCTTGTTATCCTTTCAAAAGGGTTATGTTGGGTTGTTTAAATGTTGCTAGATATTAGGTGCTTATAGTTTATTAAGTATTATTAGATATAGGTTAATAAAATTTTCATTTATACATTCTTATTCAAACCACTGGATCATGTTACTCTCACAAAAACTCTAAGTGAGGAATGTAGTATTATTATTTCTTCTGATATGAAAACCAAGACCCAAATCAACTTTTTTTTTCTTTTTCTTTTTATTTTTAAATACTTTATTTTTTTTTCTTCAAGTTACATCTCAGTAACAAACACCTCCCTATTCCCCCTTCCTAACCCGCCCTTCCACCCTCTTCCCTCCAGAGGTTTCCCCTTTCAGTCCAACAGCTGGTTCCTTCTCTTATAACAGTAAGTATTATACAAAACAATAGATATAAATATGCCACATTTATGAGATTAAATTGGCCCAGTATACCTTCCCAATGTTCAGTTTATACCTATTTGGCCCCTGACTTTAACATTCTACTATTACCCAACTCCATGAGTTTAAAGGTCTATATGTGACTCAACATTCATACTATCTTGCAACACACTTTTAAGAGTATCTTCTTAGATCTATAACACCCTCTTGATTCCTAAACAGTTCAAAATTTAACTATAAGATTCTATCTGTCTATTCTTCAACCACCTCAGAGACCTGAGAGGGATAAATATATTTGCTTATATAGGAAGTGCAGAGCCTGCAGCTTCCAAAACTAAGAAAGAACATACCAATAACTGCCTGGACAGTTCCCATTTTCTCTCCATACATTCCAGCATCAATCTTCAGGCTTTGGGTCCTGTTTCTCTGACAGACATTTGTTGTAGAGCAGGGGTTATGAAGGACTTACCTACCCTGTCTTGGCAGAGTTAGGCTGTCGACTTCCCTGCTACCAAGTTTTGTCCTTTTTGCACAGCAGTCTGTCTGCAGTTGGTGCAAGGGGTTTTTTCATGCCAAGAGAAAGGCTTGCCACTAATTCAACCATCTTACAGTGGAGGTTCTTCGATGCTTATCTTCTACTTGGAGTAGAATAGGGGGTGCTGTCAGGCACTGATATGTCTCGATATCAAAAAAAAATCTTGATTTAAGATAACATCTTTGAATGCCATATTCTGCAGATCTCTAGGGGTTTTTGAAGATGCCCTAACCATCTCTTGTATTTAGATAAGCAAACCTAGGTTTGGAGGCTACTTACAAAAGGCCGTCTCGATGCAGGCAGATTGTCCTTTGGGATCTCAAAATATATACACTAGAGCTGGTTTAGCTCCAAGGTGACAGAATGATTTCTCCTTTAACCCGGATTGAAAGATAACGCTTTGTATGTTGTCAGAAGGCCAAATTTGCTTCAGGAGAAGTACTACCTAGCCCTCCCCATCCCCCCCAGAAAAAAAAAAAGAGGGCAATTGTCCTAGGGTTGGGATTGGGGCAGGGCTCTGTTCTTATCGTTCCAGGAGAATCGAAGTGTCCATTAGGGGAGCCTGGGGACGGCGGACAGCGGAATCCTCAGCAGAGAGCAGAATCAGGCACCAAGGAGGATGAGTGACCCAGTCGATTCTGCCTGGCAGACTTCCTCAATAGCTGTATCCATCGGGGGCCTGCAACCACCACTGCAATCCAGTGTCGCTGGGACCGTTCAGCTCTACACAATGCCCCGGCCGGAACCTCAGTGAAGCCTGCAAGATCAGCTTCTGCCTACAAACCCCTTAGGTCATCTAAACAGCTGAGAACAGAAGGACTGAACATAAAAGGATTGTACTAACATTTTTAATCATTTTTCCCATTTGGGTTGGGGCCCCAAACAGGTCTACTACGACCCAAATCAGCAGGAAGTCACTTTAAGAGAGGGACGTCCCATGCCCAGAGGGTGGGGAGGGTGTTTCTCCGCCCTTCTTTTTGGTTATTTGAAGGATAACTGAAAACTCTGTTATGTAGGGGAAGAGACTACAAGCTGATAAATGATCCTGTCTTAATGGGTTTTGGAGGTTAGCCCCAGGGAATTCCTACTTTTCCTTTTCTGTATCCTTCTTCCTCTCCTATGTAGGAGTGCATGGGCTTGAGAAAAATGAGATATAGACATAGCACAGGAAGGTCCAAGAAGAAGGGGCAGATTATTGAATATGCCCTTATATCTTTGTATATTGATACAAAATTAGTAGGTTATTTGGCTAAAGTGGTATTGACCATTGTTTATTGTGCAAAAATAAGATTGTATTGGATTACATCGGTATTGATCTTTGTATATTGATACAAAATTAAGATTATAGTTGGCCACAATGGTATTGACCCTTGCATATGGACGTAATATTAAGAGTATATTGGGCTACATAGGCATTGATCTTGGTATACTGATACATAATTAAGAGTATATTTAACCACAATTGAATAGATCTTTGTATATTGATACAAATTTAAAGATAATGCTTCCCAATGATATCATACCTAGAGATACTTAAAAATAAAATGTGAAGCTCTGACCTCTTGATACCAACCGTCTAAAACGGTCTAGGATAGTTAAGCAAAACAGACTCCTAGTCATGCAAACATGTCTCTTTGTTAGCTACTATGACAGTCTATCACAGATATTCTCTAAACTACCCAGTAATCAAGTTGCTAAGAGACAAGCAACCAAATCAACTTTTAATAAGCAGTGAATGGAATGAAAATTGAGATCTGTGGTTCTGCCCACTGCATGGACAAAAACGCAAATGGGACTTGCAGGGGCCCACTGAGGCCTCTCTTGAAGAGGCCATGGCTGCTGGTGACTGAGGCCTTGCAGGATGGTCAAAGCAGAAATCTGAGCCTACTGCCTAACCTGAAAAAATATTCAATTAAGTTACTCTGCTGTCATCTCTCCTTCTGGCTCAGATCTAACAACTTCCTCTTTTAAAAAACGTCTTCATCTATGGGCTGGAAATGTAGCTCCATTGGCTGAATGCTTGCCTACCATGCACAAAGACCCGGATTCAATTTCCAGGACCACATGAGTTATAAATGTGGTAGAGGCAGGAGGATCCAAAGTTCAGGGCCATCCTCAGCTACACATGGATTTTAAGACCAGTCTGGAATATGTAAGACTCCGTCTGAAAGTGAAATAATAATAAAATTAAATTTAAAAATGTCCTGCTGTCAGCATGCCACAAATACAATATAAACTCCTTTCTACAGTGAAAGCTTAAGACACTGGCTGTCTTCCTTCCCACAATCACTTTGTACCTGAGGAAACTCTTGAGTCAGTTGTCAGTCTCACCACATCAGCTGCCTAGACACATCTATGGAAAATGAGACACATCTAGTTCCATATTTTCTTTTCTTTTTTTTTTTATATAAGTACTTTATTTTTTTTTCTTCAAGTTACATCTCAGTCGCAAACCCTTCCCTATTTCCCCTTCCTGTCCCACCCTTCCCCCCTCTTCCCTCCCAACAGCTTCCCTTTTCAATCCAACAAATGGTTCTTTCTCTTATAACAGTAAATTCTATAAAAAACAGCAGAATTAAATATGCCACATTTATGAGAGTTAAATGGCCCGGTGTACCTTCCCAATGTCCAGTTCATACATATTTGGCCCCTGACTTTAACCTTCTACCTTCTAACCATCTTCATGAGTTTAAAGTTCTATAACTGACTTAGCTTTCATACTAACTTGCATCACTATTATAACCATCTTCCTAGATCTAGAACGCCCTCTTGATTCCTAAACAACTCAAAATTTAACTATGAGACTCAAGCTGTCTATTCTTCAACCACCTCAGAGAGCTGAGAAGGATAAATATATCTGATTGTTTTCTTGGATGAAGTTTTCTTCTCTGGGATGGAATTTTCCTTCTAGGATTTTCTGTAGGGCTGGGTTTGTGGGAAGATATTGTTTAAATTTGATTTTGTCATGGAATATCTTGTTTTCTCCATCTATGTTGATAGAGAGTTTTGCTGGGTGTAGTAGTCTGGCTGGACACCTATGATCTCTCAGGACTTGTAGGATATCTGCCCAGGCCCTTCTAGCTTTTAAAGTGTCTGAGGAGAAGTCAGGTGTAATTCTGATGGGTCTGCCATTGTATGTGACTTGACCTTTTTCTCTTACAGCTTTTAATATTCTTTCTTTGTTCTGTACATTTGGTGTTTCAATTATTATGTGGCGAGAGGAGCTTCTTTTCTGATCTAATCTGTTCGGTGTTCTGTAAGCCTCTAAGATTTTTATTGGCATCTCTTTTTTCAGGTTTGGGAAGTTTTCTTCTATGACTTTGTTGAAGATATTTCCTGGACCTTGGAGTCGGGAGTCTTCTCTTTCCTCTATGCGTATGATTCTTAGGTTCCGTCTTTTCATTGAGTCCTTGATTTCTTGGATGTTGTGGGTGAGAGATTTTTTAGCCTTCTCATTTTCTTTGGATGTTGTACTGATTTCTTCCATCGAATCTTCCATGCCTGAGATCCTGTCTTCCATCTCTTGCATCCTATTGTTGATACTCACATCCGTAGTTCCTGTTCTCTTCCTTTGGTTCTTCACTTCCTCTTTTAACTCTGACTGTGTTTTCTTTATTGTTTCTATTTCTATTTTCATGTCTTGTATGGTTTTGTTCGTTTTGTACATTTCCTTCTCCAGCTTGCTTGTTTTTGTCTGAAAATCTCTCATTGCTTTGTCCTTTTCCTGTTCAAGCTCTGTCACCTTGGCTTGGAGTTCTTTAATGGTGTTGTTCATTGTTTTGGCTTGTAAAATTGTGGCTTCTTTGAATTCCTTCATAGATTTAAGTTCTTCTTGAAGGGACTCTATCACTTTCCATAATGCAGAATTGTCATCGTTTTCATGTGTTACTGTTGGTGTGAGGTCACCCGAATTGGATGAGCTAGGATAATTCTGCTTTGTTGGAGTCATATTTCCTTGATTTCTATTTTTTCTTGGATCTTTGGCCATGTGGGTGTGTTTAGCTGTCTGTTCTTGTCGTTTTCTGTGTTTGGATCCACAGGGGATGCTTTGGTGAAGGAGTCGAATTGCTTGGCTATCTGTCGTTGCTTACAGGGTGATCTCAGGGTCACTGTAGTTTTAATAGCCTGAATTGCTGTGAGCTGGTGCAGCCTATTCCCAGGTAGTGAGTAATGGTCCGGGATTGTTTCACTGCTCTCAGTTCAGACTTCTCTATGTTGCACACTGAGTGATCAGCCTGTAATGGTTCTGATGGTATGGACCTGTTTGCCCAGGCACAGATTTTGTGGGCTTTGTTTGTCATCACGGAGGCTGACAGGGCCCGGCTCCACACCTAATATGTCTGGGTTTACCAGAATACAGCTATGGACCCCTGGCTTCTGGTTACCCACTAGGCTTCTCTGCCACAGGCCTGGCCGCTTCCCTCCCTATCTGCTCCACTGTGGGTGGGCGGAGCTTCGGCCCCTCCCACCGTCTGAGCCGGCCTCCCGCCCTAGCTGCTTTGCCGTGAGTGCGTGGGGCTTCGGCCCCTTCCACCTGCGCCCACTTCCCACCCCAACTGCTCTGCCCGCCGGCCTCCTGCTCCGGCTCGAGCAGCTGCGGATCACCCGCGAGCGCCCTGTTTCTTCCTTGTTAAGACTTCAACTATTCTGCAAAGTTTCCTAAGTAGTTATAAGGTCCTCCTGAGGTGCGGGAAGCCCAGTAGGCTAGTGGGCGATCACCATGTGGCCTTTGATTCTGCCTGCTGTGTGTTGGGATCGATCTTACCAGGCGCCTGTCCAAATGGGAGTTCCCGAATCCCAGATTTAGTGGCTTCCGTGTCTGCGAGAGATGGGGGGACCCTTGCCCTGGGACTTTTAACAGTCCCTTGGGAGCTGTGACTGTTCCCGGAGGGGCCAGACCCTCCGGTTTTTGCACAGTGTCCAACAACTCTGTGTTTTCTATGGCTCTTCTCTCCCACATTCAAAATGCGTCCGTGCAGTTCGCCGCCATCTTGGCCCCCCCCATATTTTCTTTTTAAAAGGAGGAAACCAAGTTGGAGAGAATTCAGGGAATGGCCAAAGCCATGCCTGAGCTAGAATGTAAGGACTCCAAGTATCAGGTGATTTCCAGAAAGGAGGTATCAGAGGGATCCCTTGCTTAATTTGACCTGCTAACGGAATAGGGGAGTCGATGCCATCACACGAAGCCTGTACTTGTCCTCAGTCAGTGACTCCAGTCACAGTTGACTGACTGTTATGTGTGAGCCACTTGGTCAGGAGTGAAAGATACCAAGATGTGTTCAAAGATCTCTGGTTGTGACTCAGCTTTAGAGCACTCCTCAGGGTCTAGTATGACTTATCACTGCAGTCCCTAGAATCCAGGGTAGGCCAAGGCTACACACTTACTGGGTTTGCCTCTAGTTGGCCTGTGAAAGCAGTAAGAATAGACAGGCATTGATACCGGACAGCTTACAATCTGTCACTTGCCTGAAGAAACCTAGGTGTACGCATTGATTTTCTCATGTGTTGATTAGGGATGCTAGATCAGTCATGTAGGATGGCAAGGGCACTGCAACAGGCATCTGGCATGCCTGGCACCAATTAACCATTCAATAAAAGAACAACTGCAGGATACTCGTTGTAGTTACCAGTAGCACCCAAATCACATCTCAGATGTCTATCAGAAACATTTAGGACTCTTGGGGTTTATCTGGAGTTAAAGAGGGACATATGCAAGTCTGCATGAAGACACTAGCTCCATCCGCAAATGAAGACAAGCAGCAAGAGCTGTTTTCCTCCATGTTTGGAACCTCTTCACACTTCGGTGGGAGGTTATATTAATAGGGATTGCATTTTCCGGGCTGGGAAGAAAGCTGTCCTGAGCTCAGTCCAGCTGTCACTGGTGTTTGTCTCCATGTCTTAAGAGGGTTGTGCAGGTTAAGAGGGCCAGGGAAGAGCACATTGGTTCAAGGGTTAATTTTAATGTGTGGCCTTGACTGGGTTGTGGCAGACCCAGATATTTGATTAAACATGATTTCAGGGTATGTTTTTGAGCATTTTAAAGGATGAGTTAACACTACTGTTGACAGACTAAGTAAAGCAGATTGCCTTCCCCAATGTGGGTGGGCCTCATACAGTCAGTCAAAGCCTGAGGAGGATGAAAGGCTGAGCCTGTCAGTTGCAATACTGGTCTTCTCTTGTCTGTCAAAATCATACTTAACTGGCACTGCTCTCTCTCCTGGTTGAGGAGCCCAGACTGTGGGATGTCTCAGCCCATGTGAACTAAGTATCTCTCTCTCTCTCTCTCTCTCTCTCTCTCTCTCTCTCTCTCTCTGATTCTTGCTGATTCATTTCCCAGAAAACCAAGTTGAAGAGAATTCAGAGACTGGCCAAAGCCATGCCAGTACTACAACGAAAGGACCCTGCATATCAGTTTCCAGAGAAAGGGTGAGGTAGAATCTGTTGCTCCCGAGAATCCAGACCAACACATCAATATGAAAATCACACACAACAGGAAGCAAGCAGCAGTGGATTTTCCAGTGAGGAAGAGAAAGAGTAGGGTCATGTCCAGGGCAGTGTGGGGCAACTGAGAACCATGTGATGGAGGGGATGACTAAGCATCACATAGCACCCGGGAGAATCGAAGCTGACCGTGAGGCTCGTTAAGTAGTGTGTCCAGCTAACAAGAATATAGACAGGTACAGGACCCAGTTCTGAAGAAGTTGAAAAGACCAAAAAGTCATTTTTTCCATAAAGATGGAGAGATAGTTTTGGCTGGTGGCAGAATTTGGGCTGAATCATTTTTTGGCTTTCCATTTTATATTAAGATCGGTTTATCTGGACATTTAGAAATTGAAAGGATCCAGAAAGATGTGAGACTTACTATGAGAGGAGGGAATATAGAAATAGAAATTCCAAACTTGGCAATTGATTTTACCAGTGACAGTTATTCTGTATTTATCTTATGCATCACTCAAGCTATGGGGAAAGCATGGCTCAAAGGATTCATTTCTTTGGATCTGAGGTCCAGTAAAAAGGCCTTACCACATAGTCTGTCATCTTTCAAACTCTCACTGTAAAGAGGGCTAATATATAAAGATGTCTGTCACTAAGCCTGATGACATGATTTCAATTCCTGAAACCCACATGGAGGAGAGAAGCAAGTCCCTCAAATTGTCCTCTTAGCTACATATTGTGTGTGTGTGTGTGTGTGTATGTGTGTGTGTGTGTGTGTGTGTGTGTAAAAAAAAATCATTAAAAAAAAAACAATTGAAACCGAACTTTTAAATTACTATTCAACACTCATTTATTTATTACTAAATTCACTTATAACAAACACCAACAATTTCTTAACTATTAATCCTATAAATTCCTACAACCCCTTTAACCTATCCACTAAACCTATTGATAATCATAACAACTACTTTCATAACCTTTTAGAATGACACAGTCTCTGGGGCAGGTCCTCAGTCGTCAGGAACACAGTCTTTGTTGTAGATTCTTTAACGCACTTAGCAGTCCTTTTTTTGGATCTCTCAGATGTAGGTTCGTCAGGGTAAGTTGGTTATTGCAGTCTCACCTTAAATAAGGCTTCATGCTTTCTTCTCTGTGGGAGACCCCAGCCGTCTGCAGGCCAACTTACTTCTTTTGAATCAGGAATTCAGCTGCTCTGCCTCAGTCCTTAAAGCCAAGCACCGTTTCCTTTAGGCCACTGATCGGACAGATCAAACCCCTCCAGGCAAAAGCTGAGCCACAGGGTCCAGTTCTTGGCCTTTTGGTGTCTTGCTCAGGCTTTCTTTGCTCACCAGCTTCTTTCTGCTTCAGGGAAATCTGGCCATCAAACGATGGCCAGCACTTTTTTCAGCAGGACTCTTGGAGCTCTCTAGCATCAGGGGCCTCTTCTCTTCTGGGCTCCACGCACTGTCCTTAAATAGGAGGAACTCTGTTTCAGCTTAATTTGGGCTCCGTCCACTTAGCAGCTGAAAACAATGTCAGGCCAGATACTTTGTTTCTTCAAGTCTATTGAGTCTTTCCTGTTTTTCCTGACTTTAACCTTGTTTTTCAGTCTATTAAGTCTTTCCTGTTTTTGTTGACTTTATGCTGATAATGCTCTTCAGGTCCCGAATTAAGAGACAGTATCAGAAACTCCTATATATTTTCTAAATCTAGTTTATCTAACCCACATGGAGGAGAGAAGCAATTCCCTCAAATTGTCCTCTGAGCTACATATTGTGTGTGTGTGTGTAAAAAAAAAAAACCATTAAAAAAAAAACAATTGTTGTTCATACTCTATTCTGAATGTCTTAGAATCCAGAGGCAGAGAAATCTTTCGCAGGGGAAGAAACTTAAGCTGTGTAGCTTCCCCCATGGTTTTCCATAATTTGCATAGAGTGACAAACTGGGCATAAGAAACACCCTTGGCATAGTCATTTTCCGAGTTCTGCTCATGAGACAGAAGGGCCGTATTTTAAATTTTTCTAATAGACTAGCTCTTCTAACCACCTTTGTCCACTATTCTACTCATGGAATCCATCATCAATGAACACATGAATATTTATGTGTTTCTGTAATATGTATAGCATTTTAGCAGGCAATTCACTTAAAGACTACTGCAGTGTTCTGTGAACAAACATCACTGGGCTCCCACGACCCTTTTGTATGCCAACTTTTAACCTGATTAATTTGACTTAAAATATCACAGGCAAGCTCTTGTAGGGAAACAAAAATGTAAAGCATGTTACTAGGGCAGTGACTTAGAAACCGGAAGAAGGCAGCATTCCAAACTGTCAGGGTTGAGATGTTCAGGTCCCGTAGACACTGCTAGGTGGAGTGTGGGTGGGGAAGGGGCATCATGGACTCATCCTGAAGCTGTGGGTCATTCTAGAAAATTCTCTACAGCATTTTTGTCTTCATTTGTCTATCTTAAGGAAAATTCACAGACTTTACCTTGCACGTATACACACACACACACACACACACACACACACACACACACACACAGAGAGAGAGAGAGAGAGAGAGAGTTTCTGCTACCCAACATTTTAAGCACTTTGTTTGATATGGGGTAACCCTTAGAGGGTTATTTGTGCTTTCTGCTTCTACCCTTTCTGCTGCTACAGTAGAAAAAGTCATAGGAATCCAAGAAAATGACCTCGGAGATAGCCATCTCAGCAATTCCCCTTTTCCATTCAAGGTCAGAAACAATTAAGAGGCAGATAAGGAAATTGAGCAGATAGAAGCTCCCGTATGAAATGCCAGTTTCTTTAGTGATTGGCCTTAAAGGACAATACTTAGATGCATGAGGACATCTGGGTTCCCATGTTACATTCCAGAATTTGACCAAACATGTTCAGAGGGGGTGGATTCATGATGCTAAAACAGAGAGAACAGCTAAAAACTGCCTGCAGAAAGGAACACTTCAAAATGGGCTCAGCAGCTGTAATGGTTAACATTGTTTAACAGAAGCCAGAATCACTGAGCAGGAAAACCTCTGGGCTGAGAAATATATAGATAGGTCAAATTAGCCCCTGGGAATGCTGGAGAGGAGTTACCGAACTTGGGCTCCTTGAGGTAGGAACTCAGTCAGCTTACCTGGGCAGCACCATTCTGTGGGCTGGTCATGTATGTTGTTAATGGAGAAAGACAGCTGAGGACGTGCATCCATCACCAGCTGGGACACATGTGAGCAGCTTCCTGGAATGCCTGTCAGCATAATGGACAGTACTCTTGAACTGTGAGCCAAAATAACTCTTCCTTAAGTTGTTTTATTGAGCTTTTTGTCTCAGCAATGGGACAAAGAACTAGAACAGCAAAGCTGGAGCCATGTGGACCTGCTCACTTGTCCATTGTGTCCTGGTTCCTTTCGCTAGGAAGTAGTGTTGGGGTAGTGTTAAGCATTCTAAATGTTAATTAATTGGTCCTGCTTGCTCTCTGTTACTTACATTGAATCTGATTGGTTAAATAAAATGCTGAGGCCTAAGATTGGGCAAAGCCAGAGAAAGGTGGGACTTCCTGGGATTAGAGCAGGAAGCCTGTGCTTTAGAAAGAGGATTAATTCATTCCAGCCAGGAGCAGCAGGAAGGAGGCACACACCATGGGTTAGAAAAAGGAACCTCATTCCACATGGCCAGGAACATCGGCACATCGTGGAGAATGGCAGTCCAAGGGGACGTATGTATACATGGGGTCATATTTGGGTAATAGAATTGCGAGCTAGCTTAGATGGGCCAGGAATGCACAAATCAGGTCAAGGCTTGTTAAAATCCACATAGTCTCTGTGTGTACTCATTTATAATGTCTGGATAAGAATTAAAGGCTGCCGAACAAATTAACAATAATCTAAATACTGGTTAAACAATTTAATTAGTCATATTTCTTTCTACAAAGTAGAATTGAAGGATCAGAAAAAGGCCAGGAGTACAGCTCTAAACAGCACCTCTCAAAGGGTGGCTTGGAGGCCAGTTCCATCTGGTCCCTAGTGAAAAGTTCAAATCCTGGGGCCACATACCAACAACAACAGGAGCAGAACAGCCCATTTCTCAAGCTCTCTAGGCATTCTCATGTTCCCTATGGTTTGAACACCCGATTCAAAAGAACAAATTTCTTGGAGTATTCTTTTTTAACCTTGAAAAAAAATTACTCAATTACTTGTGTGTGTGTGTGTGTGTGTGTGTGTGTGTGTGTGTGTGTGTGTGT
>CAJQZJ010033695.1:833370-864655 GCA_907164525.1 Lophiomys imhausi | reverse complement strand
TGTGTGTGTGTGTGTGTGTGTGTGTGTGTGTGTGTGTGTGTGTGTGTGTGGTGTGCACATGAAGGCATGCACTTGCCCCATCACATGTGTGGAGGTCAAAAGACAACTTTTTGGAATCAGCTCTTTTCTTCCACCATGCTTGCGGCAGGGTCCCTTATTTCTGCTGTGGTACAATTTAGCTGAACTTCTAGCTTCCTGGCGATACCCCGTCTCTGCCTTTAAACTCACTTGGATTATAGATGTGTGCCTCCATATCCATGTTTTTGGTTCTAAAGATTGGACTTCGATTGTCAGACCTGCATACCGGGTGATTTTACCTGCTTGGTCACCTTGCCAGCTCCCTCTTGGAATACTTTTGAAACATCAAGTTACCCTGGCTTTCTTGAGACAAGTCACACTATCATCTCTGAGGTGGGGCCAATTATCAATAGATTTGATACTTATGATGGTGACTGAATATAAAGGCTTTCTGTTAATTTTAAACAGCAGATGTTTAAAATTAACTCATCCACAGACATTTTTGTGGGTCATTATGTAACTCCCCCAACCTCTACCATATATACACATTGCTGAGGACTTCTATCCTGAAGTTACTAGGATAGGCTCTGCTCAATTCAGGGAAAATCTGTCCTCCGCAGGACATCTGATTGGCATAACTGGAAGACAACATGTTACTGCCATTTTGTCAGACAGATGTCCCACAATGCATAGTACTGACCCTGGCAAAAAACAAAAATCCAGTTAAAAAGAGCAGTAAGCTTGGGGCTTCACTGCTCTGTTTTGCAGCATGTGATTTTGAACATAGTGCATACTTGTGCTCGAAGATATGAATGGAATAAAACTGCATTTCGAAGTTATTTACAAAACCCTTGCTTACAAATGAGTTATTTCTCCCCTCCCTCATTTAGGGTAAGCAACAGACATTGTAAGTCTTGAATCCCCATTCCTTCATTTACCATCTTCCGGATCCCATCTCTTTACTCACCAAGTCTCTTGTCTTGCTTTGAAGTCCATCTTGCCATGTGCCACACAGACTGGCAGTGCACTGATGCTACTTGGTGAAGACTCAGTTGGCATGTCCTGGTTGTGGTCCAACTTTCTTACAAGTGCCTCCTTGCAGCTTCTTGGTATTCTTTCCGAAGTATTTTAGTGAGCGCAAAATTCCAGCCCTGTGGTTTTGCAACTCCACAGGTGACACCTCTTGCCATGCCATTGGAATCCCACAGCGGTCCCTGTCATTGTGCAAAGGCCATCTCCGTGGACTGAGTTTTCAGAAAACAGAGTTTTCTACTCTGTTTCATATAACCTTTTCAACAGAGCACAGATTATTTCTTGTTCTATGTATTTTATTTTGGATTGTCAGAGAGGATAGAAGACTGCAAGTTAAATTTAGGTATCCATTTAGCCAAAAATAAATCTCAAGTGTTGTAAAAGACCAGCGGGGCCTGGCAGGAAGCAAAAGAGACTTGGTGAGTAAAGAGATGGGATCTGGAAGGAGGTAAATGAAGGAATGGGGATTCAAGACCTGGCAGGCCTAGCTGGCCTTAGCTGGAGCCCTGACCAGATTTATGTCTCCAGGTGAAGAGAGCTTAGACCCAGGGTGACCCTTTTCCCCAATAAATAAATAAATACACCAAGACCTTTTAATGTTTCAATGCTTAGGCCTTCGCTGGGCAGACTCTCAACTAGCTTACCTAAGTTAGCCCTACCAATAGTCCCTACCAGCCATGTGGCTTTCTGTACCTTCCGAGCACACAGAGACATATGTCTTTTTCTGTGTCTCCTGCCAAAGAGAGAGATTCCTCTGTCTCTCCCCAGGGTTCCTTTCTTCCTCCCAGGAAGTCTTGCCTTCCTATTCTCTCTCTGACCAGCTAAGTGACCATCAGTGACTTTTATTACCCAATCAGAGAATACCTCAGAAAGGGCGGTAAACAGATCTTGGAGCATTGAAATCAGCTTTTGAAAACCATGCATAAGACCTTTGTCCAACACTCGAGTATAAATATGCTCCAAATATTTCTCCATATAGACTTTGAATTTGAAGATTTTTTTTCTTGTATTCATATGATAGTCAAATTCAACTGAGCCTCTTGTAGTTTTGGTCTTTTTGGTTGTTTAGTTAGATGCTTGGTTTTGCCTTTTGTTTGTTTTTCTAAATCTGGCAAGCCTAAGTACATTGTTCCATGGACACTTCATAACATTTATTTAATATTCATTTTCTCTTTGAAGAAGTTTCCTTTTCATGATAAATTACTAAATAGCTTTTTGTTTTTTAGAATGAAGGCTATGATGTAGATAGTCCATATCAGAACAGCCATTCTGTCTGTTAGGCTCTCAATGTCTTGCAAGCTTATTAGAAATCTGGTACCCCTCTTAGCCTCCTAAAGAGCTTTCCAGCCTCCCTCACTTTCTCCTGAGTTGGCAGCTGAAGGGTGAGACCGTGGCATTTGAATGGACACCTTAAAGATCTGATTGTACACCTCCTCAGTGTCTCTTCCTATTGGACGTGATGAGGGTAACTGTTTCTCATGTCAACCTTAAGTGTGCTTCTCATTCTAAATCATGAAAATGATTCTCCAAAGATAATACTCCAACATAGCTGTAATTTTGTCATATCTATAATATGTGTGTGAATAAAAACATGTCCAAAGTCTCTTACATGCTGACCTCCCTTTCTGGGTGTGTCTCCTCTCATCTTTCTCCTACTACAACAAACAACGATGGTGCCTCCTTTCTCCAGGTTGCTTTTGCTACCATAACAATTCTCTGGCCTTCCCGAGGGATTAGCCATGGTGCAATTCACTTGTCAAGGAGGGCCCATTTATCTTCTCCCTGACAAATTTCAACACATGCACAGCTCTTGCACGAACATTTCTGCAGATTAATCCCTCACCCTTCTCAAAGGGAAGAATTATTCTCAAACAATCTATTTCAATACAGAGTTCCTGGTGTGAAGTTAATTTCCACAAACCTTGTGAGTGTGCTACCAAAATACCATCTCGGTTATTCACTGAGAACAGAAGCCCTTTGGCTTGTATTTTTTCATCCTTATTGTTTAAATGTAAACAGCATAGAAAGACAGGGCAAGGAATGCTTTTTAAAAATCGGTGATTCCTGCTATCTTCTGAAATGGCTTCTGTGTTCAATAGCCTGTGGTCATTAAACATCAATAAATATTTATTCACTATCTACTACAAACTGCTACATGTATATAACAGGATGTGAATGGTGGTAATTCACACATGTGTAAAAACAAACATTGTGTGGTTTCTTTAAAAAAAACAGGCTTTTCAAAATCAACATGATATTTAGATTAGTGCGGATATCAGGGCTTTATAAAATATTCCCATATTCCTTCATGAGAATCCATTAACATTTGAAAGCCAAAAAAATCAAATATGGGAAAGTATAGATTAATATACCCTGGGAAAATTACCAGATAGTTCAAATACGTTATAGGGGAAGCAAATGTGAACAAATAAAACAGGAAGTGAGTTGATGATGGCCACAAACTGAATCTGAATCAGCCATTCATTGCTGTCGTGATAAAAGTCAACATGATGCCGATCAATTGGCATGGAGAGGCTGAGGGTAATTCTTCTCTGGACTCTCTGTTGGTCAGAGGGGCGAAAGTGCCCCTGATCAGAGTCACAGTTTAAAAAAAGCACGACTGGGTTATGTATGGGTCAGTGGTGGAGCACGTATGTAGTGCAGGAGATTCTGGGTCCAGTCCCCAACCCCTCAAAAAAGGAGGTCTATCAGTTAAGATTAATAGCTTTTAACAATCAGACCCATGCTAGCTTGAAGGCTATTATTAACTATCCAGAGATTATTTTTTTAAGGGAAATTCTATCAGTGACTCTGTGATGTAAGTTAAATGGGTTTTTTTTTTCAGTCTAAAATAAACTTCATAGAAACTTCAACTATCTAAAACCCTTCCTTGTTTCAACAGAATAACAAAGAAGTCAAGTAGAAGTGGCACGAAGAAAAAATTGTGGGGAACGTGGTGGGGCACGCCTTCATCCTCAGCACATGGGAAGCAAGAAGATCTCTGTGAACTCCAAGCTAGCTGGGCCTACATAGTGGCTTGCCTGTTATTTTATGATAGACTTTTCCTGGGGAGACACACACATCTCCTCACCCCAGAAAGGGAGCCCACAATGGAGTGAAGTAATGATTGCAACAATGCCTAGCTTCATGAACTGATGAATATTGGGGTTACTTACAGGAATATGGGTGAGGGGTTATTTTCAGGAGCAGAAATGACTCAAAAACAGCAGTACCACCAAAGCCCACCCTAGCCTAAGTGACAACTGACAGAAGCTGGGAACCTGGAGCTCACTGCACAGCCTACAGGCAGCTCAATGGGTTCCTGGGTATGGCAATAACCAGGCAATAACCAGGCAATAATTGTACCCATCCTATATAACCATGTCCTTAGTTGACTTATGAACTCAGTGTTGATCAAGGACATGTGTAATATTGTTTACACAATAGATATATTCTGCAGTTTAATTTTACAACTTCATAGTAATATGTCTTAATATAGACTCCAGTAAACAGTTGGTCAAGTGTGATGCTAACCACAGCTTTTCTCTTAGGATTCTTTCATAAAGACTATTTCATTATTTAAAAGAAAACTTATTTTTAAGGTAATTTCATTTTCCATTGTTTCTTGACATTGCCTTCCTTTTCCATATGGATATTCTGGCCATCGGAGGATTAAGAAGCCCTAGAAGAAAAAGCAGTTTTGTGACCTGGGTTCCATTTTTGGAATGAGAAGAGGCAATGCTTTGGCAAAGAGAACTTATCTTCTTGTCACACCATCCCAAGAATTTTTAACTAAAATATGCTATTTTATTTACAACTAAGTGGTTTTTAAATTTGAGAATCGTGCCTTGACTCAACTAGAAAGACTGGCTGTGTTTATCACGTTTTAGGTGCATTAATATCTGGGCATATACCTCTTGTGTTAGCCTATAAGCTCCGTCCTTTCTCTGTGTCTCATGAAGGCTCCTGACAGCCCCTTCCTAACCCACTTCAGCACAGCTCCCAGCGACTGCATGTGAACAGGCAACAGCTTAACGGTGCCCTGCCCATCTCGCACCTGCATTTCACTTATATTCTGAAGCTTTTTAAGAAAGTGTTCTGCAGCTCCTATGCCAATTACTCATAAATATTTAAGAGGTCCCAAAACTAAAAAGAAATGTCCATTGTCACACTGAGTGTGCATACTTGGCATATAAGGCATTAGAACTCTTGTGAAGCAATAATGAGTAATCAGAAACAGACTCGAGAAGGAAAATCTGGAATTTGAAATGCTCACTTCCAAAATTGGCCTTATTTATTATAATTGTCATTAATTATTATTATTATTTTTGAGACAGGGTGTCTCTGTGTAGCCATGGCTCTCCTAGAACTTGCTTTGTAGACCAACCTGGCTTCAAACTAAGAGACCAGCCTGGCTCTGCCTCCCAAGTGCTGGGATTAAAGATATGGCCCATTTGCCCCGCTGGGTCTTATATGTATATTCCCATTCGTACAACAATCACATCCTATCATCAGATGACTAAAAGTCTCAACATAAGATTCTTAAACATTGAAACTTCTAAGAACTAACATATACGGACAGTTTAGAAAACGTCCTGAGGGGCTGGAGAGATGGCTCAGCAGTTAAGAGCACTGGCTGCTCTTGCAGAGGTCATGAGTTCAATTCCCAGCAACCACATGGTGGCTCACAACCATCCATAATGAAATCTGGTGCCCTCTTCTGGCCTGCAGATATACCTGCAGACAGAACACTGTATACATAATAAATAAATCTTAAAAAAAAAAAAAAGAAAAAAAACGTCCTGAGTAAATGATGCTGTATGCTGTTCTGATAGGTGGAGATTGTCCTCTCACAAGTTCAAGCTGTAGGTTTGAATTGACTTAAACTAACTTCTGCTATGGACCATCTCTCACTCCTGTGTCAACCGGAAAGGATGCTCATGGTATGAACCATCTCTCACTGCTAGGAATCTTTGGCAGCTCAACCAGAAGCCATTGCCTGGGAATGACATTCCCAGTGTTACCTCCCAGAACAGAGCTCTTCTCCTGGGGGGGGGGGGGGGGTAACTCCAACTCACTCTTTGAGCACACTGCATTGTTTCCTTTTCACCCATCTCCAGCTACACTTTTCTAGCCTCGCCTCTCCTGCAGCCATAGCCTGAAAGGGCAGACAAGACTCCAGACACCTGGACTGACAAGCCCACATACAGCAGTGGCCACGTCAGACCATGTCACCTAGGCAGGTCAGATATCTTAGTCTGCAAGTATACTCTGTGGTGTTCACACATTGGAAACATCTAACCGTGCTTTCTCAGATGTCCATGTTAAACAATGCATGACTGGACATGAAGTTGGGAACAGGCTACAGACAGTCATAGGTGGGCACAGAAATAAATACTATGCTAAAACTATGAGTAGCTATGAAGAGGTCCCCACAAGTGCATAAGTAGCTGCACAAGTTACCATGGTCATAATGTTAGGCAGAGTTACCTAGGCAAATTATGTTTAGTTTTTCTTTTCTCCTCAGTTCTAAGAATATTATAAAAATGGGGGTGAAGAGGGACAGAAAGGCAAGACAAAGGGTGCACTCAAGCAATGACAAAGCCATTTAGCAAAAGATTCAATTCTAAACAGATTGGTCAACAGATAAATTGAATACTCAGCTCACATTTTAGAGGATGTGGCTATTGGTGAATTGATAATGAGCTCCTCTGTATAAAGGTCTTTATTGCATCTGTCTTCTACTTTCTCGTTTATCTTACTTTCCTTTTATTTTAATAAAGTTGCACAATCATTTTTGACTGAATGACATATAAACCTGCTCTGCCTTCTGTTGAGTAAAGTGTATTGTTTTCCTACCAAATACAAACACAAAACTTGACAAGATAAATAATAAAAAGTTAAATTCTAATATTTTATTGTTCTTGTATTTACCTGAAAAATTTTCCCAATAAACATTTTTAATATACCAGGTAACTTCTACTGTACTTCACTTGATCATAATATTGTTCAAAATATGTGATTGTCACTGAGACCTACTGAATTTCTCACAAATTAGCATCATAAAGCAACTGGCTATGCATCTATGGCATTCAGTGATTCTGGCTTCTTCACGTTGAAGCTCATTTGAGCACTTAGTGTTGAAAGATGATTGACCACAAGAGATGCTGAAATCTAAAAACACATAATACATTTGATTCATAAAGCCAAGGTTGTTAATTGGGTAATACTGTGCCTGATTATAAATTGGCTCTCATAAATTTGATAAAGGCTCCTAAGGATATTACATGGAATTTTCACCTATAAAATATATCTCATTGGATTGGGCATTGCCTAACACATTTTATATATTATAGTTTAAATAAAGCTCATTTGCTAGCATGAAATTCAGTCTCTTAACTACCTAGCATAAAATCCACAGACACAGAACAGGTGCCAAAGACTCTGTATTCTTTTTAGAATAAGAAGTAAAACTAATTAAAATTCAAAAATTTTGTGCCCCCCAAAAAGCAATGTATTTTTAACTTAGTAGCAGTATTAAAGACCTAACCTAATTATTTTTATTTGTTTAAAAACATTTTAAATAATTTTATATTACCTACCCTGACATAATGAAAAATCATTCATAATAACATGCAAATGTGTTCATTCATTTATTTATTCATTCTTTTAAAATCAATTAAATTATTTGTTTGTTTATTTATTTACTTACTTATTTATTTATTTGTCAAGACAAGATCTCACTGGGTAGCCCTGGCTGTCCTGGAACTCACTATGTAGACCAAGCAGGCCTCAAAGTCATAGAAATCTGCCTCTTGGGTACATGTGCCTTTTAATCTGCCTTTGCTCATACGTACAGGTTTTGAAGTCACTTAGAAATGACTTGATCATGTAGAAATTTTGTATTTGTGACCCATTCTTAGACTATTGGTGCTGAGCTTCCACTGGCACAAACAGTACTATAAAAACCAGTAGGGTTTATATGCATATGAGCATATATATACATTATATATGTATAAACAATAATAATTAAAGATTAGATCATGCATTTGGGAAGGACATGAGGGAGAGAAGGAGGGGAAGGAGTGATATAATGAAGTAAGTGCTCATGCATGAAATTTTAAAAATAAAATTATTTAGCAGCAACACTATTAAACAATGGAGTTGTAGGGTTGGCTCAGTGGTTAAGAGCACTGGTTTCTCTCACAGAGGCTCTGGGTTCAATTCACAGCACCCACACGGCAGTTCAGACCCATCTGTAACTCTAACGGAGATCCAATACCCTCTTCTGTCCTCCCCAGACACCAGGTATATATGTGGTATGCAGACGTACAGGTGGACAAAATATCCATACACATAAAATAAAATGCGTATGCGTGCGGTTACTTCTGTTCAGCCTCAGCTAGCCTCCCATAACTTAATCTCAATAGTGGAAAGTCCTTACAGAGCTCGAGAATATGCAAACAGTACACATCTATTTGTTTAAAAGTAATTCCATAATTATCTGTTCAGTAAAATAATGCTAGCAGCACACAGATCTTGGTGTGGTAAGAAAGCTGACAGGGTCGGTTCCTTAGTTAGTAACGTCCCTTCCCTAGCATGCTGTAGCTGTGGCAGCTGCTCAATCCTCATGCTGTGTTTATGTGTGGGAAGGACTTTGCCATGGGGGCCAGGAGTGTATGTGGGGAACAGTTAACCCCATTTCTCCTCTCTCCCAGAGGACCCACACAAGGTGCTTGATGACTGTGCCCTGAGAAACTACTTTGAAAATGAAGGAATTCTTATCGAATCTTCAGTGTAGTAACTGAAGCTCCTCCACGGCAAGGAAGGGACTGTCTCTTAAGTTCCAACCTGTGTCCAGATGACTCATGAGCCCAGAGCAGGGAATAATACCAGCGTCTTAAGAACCACTTTTTGAACATCTCCCTAAGGCTACCCAGTGCATTAATAGCCAAGACACTACTGGGTACTGTCAAATGAGAATTTAAGGTGGAAAAAACTCTATTTGTCTTACTAGAAAAGTGATTGTAGAAGACAAGTTTTTAGCTCCATTTATTGACTTTTTGAACTTTTAACAGCCAATCGTCTTCTGTGACTCGTTTTGCAATCTTCTGCTCTTTCTTCCAAACTTCTAACCACTATATTTTTATATGATTATTATTTCTCTGAAGTTGGAAAATGTTGAGAAGCATTTTTGCTTGGCTATAACTTGCTGAAAAGATAGTCACTCTTACTGTTCGAACTTTACAGTGTTTCAGTATTGATTAATATGGGCTTATTTTTAAACAGCTTAAGGTTCACTAGTCAACTTTCAACCTTTTTTACTGCAGCAAGATTTAAGGAGTTTTATTACTACTTTCTCATCTTCCCTCTGCTTTTTTCCCCTGAAGCTGGGGAACCCAGGTTCTTGAAAAATCTAGGTGAAAGATTTATCAATATCCTATCTCTCCAACATATTCCTTTTATTTTATTTATTTTTTACTTGGGAAAAACTTTGCCAATTTTAAGTCTCAAATCAATCTGAAATGCTAACTTCCATGATGCAAATTATTATGCAAAGTGGGGATAGGTATATATTTGTTGCAAGCTCTTCACAAATATTTCTCCCGTGATTTTAAGAGTTGTGTCTTCGCTGTGGAATTCTAATCATTCTTCAGGGACCTTCATCAGGTGACTTGCTTCTCAAAGAAAATAATCTTAATTGCTACCATGAAAAGTGTGCTATACAAAATACTTTGGACAAACACAGTGGACAAGATAGCAAAAAACAAAAAAGGATAAACAATAGCTCCATGTAATTGGCCTTTTACATTTAAACACTGTTCCAATGAAATATACCACATATATAATATTAAAATGTCTGTCATTTACCATTAAGTTACTTTTGTCCTTCTCAGTTTCAAGTTTCCCAAACCCTGAAAGAGCTAGGAGTCAACAATGCAATTGAACTGTCTCATCAAAGAATCAAAACAAAAGCTGCTTCCTTTGTGTCTTCACCCTTTTGTGCATAACAAAACTTCAAAACACTGCAGGTGGAAATACTTCCCTTGTTGGTTTGTCTGGGCTGACTCGGGTGATCCCTAGCACTCAATTGGGTGGCCAGACAGGCCTGGGAGGTCATTTGGAGCCTCACTCTATCAGCTCTCCGGTAGTCTTGACAACTCAGAAACCTCAGCTTGCCCTTTTCATCTTTCAGGAAACAAAGTTTCCTCAGGATGAACTCTGAGGCCTTCTAGGAAAGGCAGAAACTGTAGTCTTTTAAGTCCTACTTTCTGTGTGTCACACAATACCATGTCTGGCAAACTATGTTGTTTTAATAAATCACAAGTTCAGGCCAGAGTCAAGGTCCAGAGGAAGAAACTCGTTTTTGGTATGGAAGTGATAATGAGATCACATTGCCTGGGTACCTGGGACTGGAGGGATTTGTAGTCAGTAATCAAGTTACATCTTTGGTTGTGAAGGCCAGCTACTCAGTTCCTAGAAAGGGTAGGCATCTCATCCCAGAGAGTGAAATATCAAGTGTCCACTGTGAACTTATATCGGTCATTTGAAAGACACTGTGCACTGTAGTAGATAATCTTTCCCAAACCAATCCAGAAACTTGACCTGATTCCCATCATGCTTTGCACTTCCATCCAATGCTTCCTGTAGTATGACAGCAGCCTTAGCATTTTCTAAGAAAGTCCAGAAGCTCAGATTCCATTGAGAGCTCTCCAAGGCTTCTTAGGCCGCCATTTCTAAGTGCAGCAGTGTTTTACATACTCTTTCCAGTAACCATTATCTGGCAGTGACTATGTTACAAGCCTTAAGTGGGAAAGAAAGTTATATATTAAATATATATGATAAGATGGTACAGTTAGGCTCTGATACTTTTGGGGGAGGGGTTGTAACAAGACTGAAATGATGTAATTAAAGCACTGGGAAGACAGATCTTCCCTCTTTGTTAGCATCTTTCCATAATATTTTCAAGCATCAGGTTGTGTCCTGAAGGAACTACAAGTAAACACAGTACAATGTAAACAGAGAAGGTTGGGCAGAGATCTGTTTTATGTTATTTAAATTCTACTGACAGCATCTACATTTTATAGCTTAGTAATCTTTCCCTGGCTATGCCTTGATGTATGTAAAAACAAATGACAAAATTAATAGCATTTATTTTGTCTCATTCAAAGATCCACATTATTTGTGCTATTAATAACACTGACTATTAATACTTGTCTATGAACTGTAAGTACTCTTTAATTATATCTCATTAAGGCAAACACTACAGGGCACAGCTTCCCATCCTTTCCTTCTCTATAAGGAATCTGTAGATTATAAGGAGGTGAGTCTCATGTACACATATGTCTTTGTGCCCAAAAGCAGAAGATTTCTTCCCATTTTAAATGTTTCCCTTGGACAATGATCAATTTGTGTATATCTCTTAGCAGGGTTTTATCTTTTAACTTATTTTAACTGCTTGGAATTGACTGGCCCAGAGTGGGAAGTGTGTTGACACTTATTGAAGTCTTATCTTTATTAAATCACTTGTATTATTATAGTATATAAACAACTTAATAAACACAGTAAATACTTATCTAACTGGAGTCAGAGAGTCTATTGAGCTAGCCAATTTACTCTTAATTTTCTGGAAAAAAAAAAAGATAAACCTGCTGTATCCATTCAGTCACTGGGGAAATTAAGTCTTCAGTTATCAAATCTGCTGCCAAATTCAGTCTCCCCATGAGAACTAGGAGAGCTTTTGACTCTTCCTTTTCTACAGTCACGGACGGAGCCACATCCTGACCTTTCTGTACAGTCTTCTTCAGAGGTGCCAGCACAGACAGGAATCTTTTCTTTCCCCTACACATACCCCCCAACCCAACCACTTTCAGTTGTCCTTGTCCAATCTAAAGGACAGCGCGAAGACAGTCGTGTTTATTCATATTTCATTTAGTAGTAGTTATGCTCTTACAACAGAAGAGCAAAGAGATAGCTCTTCCAAATTGAAAATCATAGAACATTTAGAGGCTTCTTCATGGTCTAAGGCCACATGACACAATATGGCTTTAGGCAAATTAGTAATTGTTCAGCCACTCAGTAGTTATATGTGACTACAGCCTAACTGGTTGGCTAGTCTAGAGATAAATATGCCTATCCTCACAGAAGTCTGTGGAACAGAATATATCTAAACAATAAAGAAATGAACTTGGCACTATAACCCGAATGACTCTATTTTTTTTTCTGTTCTACGTATGTCTTCTTGTGATTTTTAGTTCACCTAGACAAACATACACTGAGACCTCTTTCTCCGCTCTCTCTCCCTGACAGGAAGTGCTATCATGAAAGCTGCTCAGTTTTCAGAAGCATGCTTTCCTAAATTAGAATGCATGTACTAAAGAAGAGTACCATTTAAGAAATTCATGAAATTTCTTCACCCATCATTCAATTCAGACATAGAAGCACATGACCACTGTAAGGAGGTCTTAGATCATTCTATATTGCATTGCACGGATGCACACTTAGAAAGCACATTTGATTTTATATATATTTCCTTTAAAGATTTCCATTCTCTGAGCCTTTAATCCCAGCACTCAGGAGGCAGAGGGAAGCAGATCTCTGGGGGTTCAAGGCCACCCTGGTGTACAAAAGGAGTCCAGGACAGTCAGGGATACACAGAGAAACCCTGTCTCGAAAAACCTAAAAAAATTAGCTAAGAATCTGGGTCAGATTTTTCACTTGAAAATCAGATCCTTCTGTGAGATTCTTCAGAGCCAAACCCTGCTCCCAAAGGCTCAGGAAGTCAGAGGATGCTGAACACAAAGACTTCTGTGCCGACTGTTTACTTGAAAGACGGTGAACAACTCTAAAGATTAAAGGCACAGCAATGCACCCTCCAGTGACAAGAACTGGTGCTGCTAGCATGCCGCAGCTATTTTTAAATTCATTAAAAAAATATGTATACATGTGTGTCTGTCTAAGGATATGTCACATGTATGCAGGTACCTTCAGAGGCTAGAAGACAGTGTGAGACACCCTGGAGCAGGAGTTACAGGCAGTTGTGAGCCACCTGAAGTGGGTGCTGGGAACTATGGTCCTCTGGATGACCAGCCGGTGCTTTTAATTGCTGAGCCCCCATTTCCCCCCCATAGGCCCCCATGTGCCCTAATTTTAAGTAATGGCCTTAAATGTTAGTCCTTCTTGACCCACCTCATGAGAGCTGGGATTGCAGGTGTGCACACAGTTCTCTGGAGCAGCTTCACTGAGACTTGAATTGAAATGCAATCTTTTCTCTCCTGAGCTTCTCAACAATTAGATATACCTTTGAATGTATTAAATAAACGTGATTTGAATTTGAACTTCTTGGTCTCCAGAACTGTAAGAAATAAATTTACTTTCTCGTAAGCTACTTGGCCTATGGCATTCTGTCATAGCATCAGAAAAATGGACTAAGACAATCTTCTTGTGGCTACAAGCCTTCAGTGGGAACAGCTCCTTCCCTGCTTCTGAGTGCCCTCCAACACTAGCAATACAGGGAACCTGAGGAACGAAGCATTAGCTGTGGGTTCTTCAGATTACTGACTATCACATGCTTTCCAGGGAGCAATTATTTCGTAAAGAACAGGTTGTATTTCACACTTGTACTGCCATGAGCTGGGTGCTTTTGTTTGTTTGTTTTTACTTTCATTTTATTTTATTTTGTGAATTTCAAATTATGCACCCTGTTCCCTCCCATCTCCCATCTCTCCCCAGACTCACCCTTCACCCTTGCAATCTGTCCCAACTTAAAAAATAACAGCTCAAGTTTTCCAAGTTTCACTGTTGGCACTGTTTACAAGCTAGCCATCCTTATGAAGTGTCCACACCAACAATAACATGCACTCTGCATGCCTGCCCCTAAGGGCCCTAGTGGGACTCTACCGGAAGAGCCGGTATGTCCTGGGCATGCGCCCATCTCTGCTGGACAGTGCTGCCTGGATGTGTTCGTAGGTGGGTAGGTCAGTCAAATCACCCAGGGCAGCCACAGCAGGCTTTCCACGGAGCATCTTGGAAGCAACCCTCTTGATATCTTCTGACTTCACATTGCAAATGAGTGTGCACAGCTCATGGGGCAGTTTTCTTGAATGTGTAGCCAACACCTGCCTCCCCACATCCTCAAATATATTTATCCCTCTCAGGTCTCTGAGGTGGTTGAAGAATAGATAGCTAGAGTCTCATAGTTAAATTTTGAGTTGTTTAGGAATCAAGAGGGTGTTCTGGATCTAAGAAGATATTTTTAAAATTATGAGGCAAGTTAGTATGAAAGCTGAGTTAGATATAGAACTTTAAACTCATGGAGATGGTTAGATAGTAGAATGTTAAAGTCAGGTGCCAAATACATATGGACTGGACATTGGGAATGTATGCTAAGCCATATAACTCTTATAATCGTGGCCTATTTATTTCTGTTGTTTTGTATTGTATTTATAGTTATAAGAAAAAGAACCATTATTTGGACTGAAAGGGAGAGCTGTTGGGGGGAAAAATAAATACCTTAAACTAAAAAAAAAAAAAAAAGAAGGGAAGAGGATGGTGGGGCTGAGGGGGAGGAGGGTGGAAGGGTGGGACTGGAGGGGGGAGTAGGGAGGGGATTGTGATTGAGATGTAACTTGAAGAAATAAAAAATAAATTATTAAAAAAAATAACAGCTCATTGTGGAAGCTGAAGTGTATCTCAGTATGTCCCACAATATTCCCCTTTGTCCACACATTCTGCTTGCAAATGTTCATTATAATGACTTCTTGGTCTGGTACGAGGCCCCTGATTTCTGACACTCTGTCAGATCTGGAACCTCATTGGAACTCCTCTCAGATATGCCGTAACTGTCCTGTGTCATGGAGATCCTGTAGTCCTCGGTTGTGGAACTGACCTCTTCTTGCACTCCAGTAGTTCATCCATGGAGTAGATGTTGGGGTGGGCCAACTCAAAGCCCTGGTTCTGGACCTGCAATCCCCACTTGCATGGCCAGTTCTACTATGGAAAGGTGCAGGGCCTTCTCTCCAAAGTGCTGCAGCATATGGGGCAAGGGCAGCTCTACTGCTCTTGGGACCCCTTCTGGGCCAGATCTCCTGTCAGCCAATGGTGGTGAGGACAAAAGGGAGGAGAGGGCATTTCTCCCTAGCCAACATCACCACATAGCAGACCAAAGGCAAGGCTGGCTCTCCCACACTCTCTCCCTCAGGGCTGGCTCACCCACAGTCCCCATATCCAGGACCAGCTGTAGTGTGCTACCCAGGCAGGGTGCAGGGTCTGCTCTCCTAGTGCTGCAGCATGTGAGGGGCAGGGACAGCTCTCTTGCTCTTGTGACCCCATCTGGGCCAGATCTCCTATCAGCCAATGGTGGTGAGGGCAAAAGGGAGGGGAGGGCATCTCCCCCTAGCCAACATCACCACATAGCAGACAAAAGGCAAGACTGGCTCTCCCATACTCACTCCCTCAGGGATGGCTCTCCCACAACCCCCATATCCAGGGCCAGGCAGACTTTTTCTAGTTTCTGGTTTGTTTCCTGTCCTGAGAGCCCATCTTGTGCTTGCCTGGTACTGGTCTGGTAGCTACCCCATGGTGCCAAAGTGGTGTTAGTATCCAGCTTGCTTGCCCCTCCCCCAGGAATGTTAGGCTACTACTCATTCAGATGTTCATAGGTCAGAACACTGAATGTACATATAGCCTCTCTCATCTCTGCCACCTACTGATGCACATGTGACATAGCAGTCACATCTGCAATGCCTCTAGGGGCAGGTGCTTCTGTTACAGTAGGTTGAATCTTCCCTGTGGCTGTGAAGAAAAATTCAGAGCAATGTGTATCTCTTTCTCCCTAGTTAAGGGTACACTTAGTTAGATCCCTATTAAGCGTATCTACTGAAGTTGAATGTTAAGCCTTTATCCCTTTACTTTTCATAAGTTACCATCACACATGCCAGTAAGCTTAGGTGGGAAGAATTAAGCAAAATTGGCAGCAGTATCCCAAGGAGATTGAAAATTAAAAAAAAAAAAAAAGAAAGAATCAGGTTTGCTCACTGTTTAATGAGCAAGGCTCCATGTTTACCTTCTCAGTCTCCAGAGAAAGTCCATGTGAGGCATTCAATATTTCCTCAGAACCAGAAAGCTCTTGGGAACTGTCATGTGGCTTTGACTGCTGTTTTTCCTGGTAAGGAGGTGACAGCTTAGTCTACTACATCACACTTTGTGGACAGAAAGTGGAGGAGACTATTCTAGAAAAGTAGTTTACTTAGAAGCTTTGAGGTAGAAGAGAAGGAATGCTGAAAGAACAGAGGCTTCTCTATGATCATGTCCCTAGTTCTACAGTCTCCCCAGGGAAGCTCCCTGTGGACTTCACAAGCCAAACTGCTTTACTTCACAGGGAATTTGGCTTTTCCAAGGAATAAGGGCAAAAGGCACAGTGGATTTTTTTTTCTGAAGACCCCAGAAGGAATGCAAACAGGATAGCACTGGAACATTCATCTTCATTTTAGTCAGGACACCGAGACGAAGATGTGTTACAGTTCATTCTGACCTGAGCTACGGCAGCAATTAGATTATGAAGCCACCATTAAGTCAGGGAATGATAAACTAATCTGGTGTTAATGGTGAAATTGTTTCCAGATTTTTCTCTTTGATGATGTGGAACCATGGTTTTCAAAAGCGTTCCCAGTATGCTCAACTGACTATTGTAACAGTGCTCTCTGCAGAACTCTAAAACCCTGGTTATTAAGCAGTCTCCATTGCGAATTATATACATACGATTTTCACACAGAAGATTTTCTGATTTGCTCTCCTCAATTAAAACTTTAGCAATTTGTCAGGTTTCCTTTATAAATATCTACAAAGACCATTAAACAGCCCTTTCCTTCCTTCACTCTTCTCTCATATTTGATTCATTGAGATTTTAATCTGAAAACACAGCTCAGCAGGGCAATATGTAAAACCCAGAAACTTCCATCTCTTACATATTTCTAAATCCTTTGATCAGCTACAACCTGATACTAAACCTGTTTCCAAAGCAAACAGGGAAAGACACAATCCCATTATGACATTATTTTCTTGCCATTGAGAAAAGAATTCCGTGACCCACTTTATTAGCAGTATCCCTAGTCAAGCTTATAATGACTTCTGGCTTCTGCCCTTTGGTGAGTTCGAAGGGATCTAGAAGCCCATATCACCTTGACTGATATGTGATATAACTATTTAGTTCAGCTAGGAAATTAACTGTTCACCCTTTAGCCTGGGGCTTAATGGAATCCAGTCTTGATATCACTGGCACTATTTAATAACTCACACACAACCCCTTCGCCAGGCTTCAACAAATGCTCACCACTTGTTGCCTGTGCTGAAATTCCCCATTTCAGCCTTGCCAACGAAGCACACCCTACTTGCTCCCTCATGGATTCATTAGACAAATAGTTAGGGCCTAGGACACGCATGCCAAGCATCAGATGCTCAACCATCCTGGAGAAACTACTGCGTTCATTCTTTTAGAAAATCAGGTAGTGTTCACACATTTTTAGATTATCTCTACAGACTTACCTCCTATGGTTAACCAATTTCTTTTTCTTTTTTCTTTTCTTTTCTTTCTTTTCTTTTTTGGTTTTTCGAGAGACAAGGTTTCTCTGTGTAGCCCTAGCTGTCCTGGACTCACTTTGTAGACCAGGCTGGCCCGCCTCTGCCTCCCGAGTGCTGGGATTAAAGGCGTGCACCACCACTCCCGGCGGTTAACCAATTCTTGCCTTAAACTTCAGGCTGCTTTTTCAGTCATTGCAAATCCCTGTGTTTATACACAGAATTATATGGATGCAGGGGAAGGGTAGAAGTCCAGGCAATTGGATGTTTTGTGAAGTCATTGTATGGTATATGAAATTAGAGTTCCAGACCGTGCTTTACTCAAACAACTTGAACGTATGAAGCTGCATTGAATTCAGTGTTAATACTGTAGAGTTTAGGAATCATTGTCTGATTCCATAATTTTGCCTCTTTGTTTCTTGTGAATTGGAGGTGGAGGGGGGCGGGAGAGAATTAAGGAAGTTGGTAACTTTGCCTGAAGGCATCGAAAGCATCCTTTGCTCTGTGTCCCTGAAGTACTCAACACATACATCTATATGTTGCATATTATTTTCTATAACCTGCCTTTTCCATTACAGTTTCCAATTCCTACCCTGTAATTTCTAAGTACACATAATTACTACTTCAGGTGTTAAATTCTACATTTGCAAGTATCTACACCCCAGCCCTCCAAAACAAAAGATAGCTAGCTAAATACAATTACCACATTACGAAATGGGTAAATTTTAGCAATAATCATGGTCTAAGAATATTCAGACTGAGACAATTTTCCTCAGGTTTCTGAATTAAATGACCAAATGATAAAAATCTACATTTTTTCCCTTTGGTAATTTTGACTTTGGGTTGCATATTTAATAAGTGACCAAATTCCATATGTTAGGAAACAGAAAGTAGAAATTAACAAGAAAATTGAGTGTTACTACACGAATATTCACAGCCTGTCTCTGGAGAGAACATTTTATATTCTTCTGGTTCTCAGCTCACTGTCACTGGAACAATTTTCCCAGGTGCTTCTTATTACAGGAGAAGTGGAAGAGGTCGCTCTGTGGTCACTTTTCCAGGCACACAGGTAGATTCTTGCATAATCTTAACATTGATGACAGTCGGCTTGATTAGGACTAACACGGTGCCTTCTGTGTGTAGTCTAAACACAGTGCTTTTACCACTCCACTCCACAGCGGTCCCAGTAGGGCTGTTTAGTTATAAGGATCCTTCAAGATCATCAATATTGAGTGAACTATGAAAACAGGGATCACACTGGAAAACTTAGATTCTGTGTCACAAAATCGTATCTTTGTATCAGCTGTATCTTTGGAAGAGAATTAGACAGTGTTCTTGTCATCTGTCTGCCTCTTGTTTCTACTCTTTATCAACTGGAACCTGTCCTGTGCCTTAGCCATTGCTTATGTTAAGGGCTTGTAGAAATTCAATTCAATATGCCTCTTGGCCCGGAAGTTCTATTCAAAAGGATATCCTACAGATATACTTGCATGTGTGAGATATTATCTATGTAGAAGGGAGTCATGAGAGCACTGTTCAATATAGAAAGAATTGAAAGCAGCTTAAATGTCCAGCAGTGAAGGGCTGATCAAAAACTCTGTGGTATGTTCACAGAACAGGCTGTTGTTCAGCGTTTAAGTATGAGATAATTATACACAATGATATTAGAAACAGTTCGAAAGCAGTGTTGAGTGAATAAAACAAGGTAAACATATGTGCCACCATTTGCATATATGTGCACAAATACATGAGTCCATACAAAGACACATGCTATATGCTGTATGTATATTTATCAATGCACTAAGAACATGTGTAGAAGTATGCATAAGAGGCAGGTAACCACTTACCAACAGGGAGGATATTAGTATCCTAATGCATTCCATTTAATGGAAAGAGGAATGGCCTTTGAACCTGCTACTATGTTCTTGCATCATGGACATACATGGATATGTATCACTTGCACATATTAATTTTTAATCAATTAAATAAATGTGGTGCCCTTCATTCTCCTTATAGCCATAAAGAAACTGCTTATTGTAGATATTAGAATGGGTAGCATAAAAATCACACATAATCAAGTACTTCTAATCAAAAACTGTACCCTAGTGGGTGGGCTGTGTGGTGTTTTCCTCTTTGTCTTCTCAAGCTTACAAAATGGCACCAGCTTGCATGTCCTACAGTTTCTTCATGATATATAAATCGGAACATTGATAGCCTATATTTAGTTTAGAGCCAGTTCCTGGGCATTTTCCTTTGTGCTTCCTGGAGTATGAAGAAGTTGCCTGAAAGCAGCCACTCTGTGTACACACAGATGTTTCTCAAGGTCTCTGACTCAGAATCAGACTCATTCCTCAGCTCAGTGCATGCCAGTCTCTATTCACAAACAGAAAAGCTTGGATATTTTGGATTTACCCTTTAGTTCTTACAGCATTCAGCAATCTTTTAGAGTCACCTAAGTATGTGCTCACAATGGTTTGAAGAAGAGAGACTTAATTCAATTATTTTATAGGCAATGACTTCAATTTTTCCCCTTTCTTGTTGTCAACTGCTGATACCTATTGACTTAAGAACAAATAGATTATTTTCAAAGACTGTCAGGGAGGATTTTTTAATCCATAATAAACAAAGAAGTTTGTATCCCTCAAAAAGTAATGAAACTTTGTGTCAAGATGAATTTAGCACATTAAATCTGCTGTAGGTTTAAATCAATGCAGATGGAGCCAAACACAACACAACAAAACAAAATAATACAAGGAAAGATTCAGAAACATTGATCATAGCCAAAATACGCCCCAGCACTGCAAAGAGCTTTTCTTCAGTAATATCTGGAGTCATTGACTAAATCGATAAGACTCATTCTTTCAAGAGCATCCAATTATCAGCTTACTGTTGAGTGGACATTCTAATAAATCAGCATACTTTACATAGAATTAGACAAGGGCATCATGCAAATTAATAATAACACAAGAAAATCTGGGGTAAACTCCCAGCAGGCCCAGAAAATCACCTTGTGATTAATTGTTTCATTTAAATTTTGTTCATAGAAGCAAACATTTCACAGCCATGCCCATCTGATGGGTAGTTTATGGCTGGCCATATTAATAGAGTTTGATTAAGCACTTAAGAGAAAAGATCAATACACCTTTGTCATATTTACACAACAAAAGGCAGTGTGTCAGTGAGTAGAAACCAGCAGGAATCGAGGTACTATATTATTCAGGAAGTTAACAGTAATATATTTTACAAGTACTTTAGTCATTTAGAAAATGGGTCTTATTATAATAGAGCTCAGCAGCTTAGATGCAATGAACTGAAAAATGGGCAAAGCAAAAGAATTTTCAGAAACAAAATAAATCAAGTCAGTTAATATCGATAATTTTTTTTTGCAAGAAACATACACAAATTGCAAGTAAAAGAGATTTGCTTGACACCTTAGCAAAGTACTATTAATAATGGCTCAGGCCAGATGAAGGAAACTCAGATACTGCCCTAAAGTCACCCTGAGGTGTCACTAGCCTTCTTGCAACATCCTCTGAAAGTTACTGCTGTTGAGCAAAGATGTTCCACTGAATCAGCGTCTCATTTTTATCTGATCAGCCTGTTCAGCGTGAACAGCCAATCATTTAGATCCCATCAAGAACTCCAACATGGAATATGGTGGGCTGGGTTCCCGATGATCCACAGCAAACACTTCAGGAAGAGAAACCAGCCTCTAAAACTATGGAGGAGCTCATGGGAACCATCGCTGATCCTCTAGGATCGGGTCTCCTAGATGGGTCTACCTTGTCTGAGTCCCACAAAGTAGTCTGATAAGCTTGACTCCTGACTAGAAAGAGTTTAAAATTTAGGATCTGAAAATTTAAGGGAGGAAATAGAAATGATAAGTTACATTCCTGGCTTTGCCAACGTTAAGCAGGAAGATTGCTGGTGGGAAATGGGCAGAGTGGAGACTTTGTCATTTTTGTAACCCAGGAAACCTGGGTCTGGGGCCAGCCAGATGACTCAGTGGGTAAAGACTTCCCAAAAACCATCATGACCTGAGCTCAATACCAGAACCACCTACAGGGTAAAAGGAAGAGAACTGATAGCTAGAAGCTGCTTTCTGTTCTCACTTCACTGTGGTATGCACATGCCACATCCTCCCTTCCCCTAACATACAAAAGAAATCCTGAGCTGACTCTTCTAACAACTGTCCTGTGTAGTCTTTCTGTTGTTGTTGTTTGGTGGTTGTGGTGTGTGTGTACTTTGGTGATGTGTTGTTGTTATTACAACAGAATGCTACTATCTGAGCAGCTTGCAAAGAGCAGAGAATTCTTTCTTATCATTCTAGAGTTGGGGAAGTCCCCAGGTGAGTACCAGGTACAGACTCTCAATGAGGTGCTTCACACTGCATGCAGGTGAGAACATGGGAGCCTGTGTGCTTAATTCTTTGTCTTTTTAAAGGCCACTAGTCCCATCCTAGGAGCTCTACTCTCATGACCAAATACACCCCTAATTATCTTTGAAAGTTCTCACCTCCAAATATCAGGGGACATATGAACTACCATGGCTGGTTTAATGTGGTGCTCAGAATCAAACATGGGCTTGAAATATGCTAGGCAAGCACTCTACCAAATGAGCTATATTCTTGGTTCCTATATTATATTCTTATAAAAAGAAGAGTAAGAATTAAATGTAATAAAAGTTTTTTTGGGATGTGGTGGTTTTATATGTTTAAGGCAGTTATTCTTTTCTTGTTATTGTTGAGCTTTTCAAGTACCAGACCCCTCTCTTACTCTGGGCTAAACAAATCAAGATTTGTGGTAAGGAAAACTGAGTTTTAAGATTTTTAAGTTCTTTGAACAGATACACTTAGTGAGAGAGACAGAGAGAGAGAGAGAGAGAGAGAGAGAGAGAGAGAGAGAGAGGTTAGTTATGTCTGCTCCTAGGTATGGTAGAGGAGAAGGTTTATTGTAAATAAAAGGGAAAAAAACATGCAGAGGCAGAGGCATCTGGAAGAGTCCAGAGTGAACATGACCCTGAGCCTGGCCATGGGGGGTGGGGGAGTAGAGAGGGAAGAGCCAGGAGACCAATAGACCAAAAGGCCAAAAGGGCAAAAAGGGTAAAAAGGACCTTTGTAGCCAGAATGACTGGATTGTATAGGGAAGAGGGGGCAGGTTATGTGAGCCAGGAGGACCTTGTAACTGGTAGGGGCTGAGGGATGCTGGGAGAACATGGTGGCCAGCATCAGTTTTGATATGTTAATAGGCACTTTAATTAGTCTTCTATCCTGGTTTTGAGATCTTATATGCACTATGTCAAGAGTATCAAGATGAGCAAGCACTGGTTTGTACAGTGTCTCGGGAACATCCCCAGTCATTTGGGGTTACTGTGACTTACTAACATTCAAAAGATGATGTTCACAGGAGCAACAAAGCCTGGATTTTCCCAGAAAGCTCAGAAGCAGGAATCATTGTCAGGCAAGCAACCAACATCTCCACATTTGCTAATAACATTTGCCAGACAGACTTCCAATATTTTATTGTGTTTGACTCCAATCTCTAGGACTATTCCAAATGGTGTTCCCTTTTTATAACTAATCTTCATAACATAACAGTAGAAAAATCTACAGAGCCAAAAAGGAAGAAATTAAAAGGTATCAATTGTATGCTTGCAAAACTGTCTTTTTTTATAGAACATTGTAATACTAGTAATAGCCATCGTGGCCAAAATCATGGCAATTAGAGTGTGTGTGTGTGTGTGTGTGTGTGTGTGTGTGTGTGCGCATATGTGTGTGTGTACATAGATGTGTACAATTTTTTCATGCTTCCCCTTCATTCTGTTCCTCTGTTTTCTCTCACATGCTACAAGAGCCATGCATTGTGCTTAGAGGCAGAGTTTCCACATGGTGAAATGGGTTATGAATGAGAGTTAAAATTATAGGTCATCAAACTCCAGTGGTTATTCTGACAAGCATTAGGGAAGAATGTAAATTATTAAAACCCCTGGGCAATCAATTAAAATTGATCCTGGTTTGTTCTTCATTGATTCTGTGGCTGAAACTTAGACCATAGGGAGTGTCTCTTGGTGACAATAGCTGTGAAGTGGTTCCACACGTCCATGTCCCTAGGAACTGTGGTATATTGAACACCCTTGGTAAGTGGCAGGTATTCAAGATGGAGATCATTTAAATGAGGCGAAAAATATTATCTGGGAAAAGAGTATAAGAAAAAGAGATGTTTCCTGTAAGCCAATATTCAACAATAGACTGCTATATTAGAAATCTATTGGTATTCATGTTTCAAGAAAAGAAAAGGAAAAAAAAGCTACAGATGGGTTTCGGAAAGAGAAAGGTGAAAACAGATAGGATCGGAGTGGTTCAGTGTATAACTGATTGACGTTCTGTAAAGAGCCTGCTGCTTCTGCTGCTGCTGAAGTTCAGTCCCCTCTCCTGCGACTTCCTTTGTGAATAGTCATTTCACCCCTTAGCAGCCAGATTCCAGAAGGACACCTCCTTATTACTCTCTGGTTTCCACACTGTGTCACTGTCGCGTCCCCCTCGACCAGCAAGGACAATGCAACTCGCAAAAGCTCTTCTCCAGCAGTTTATTCAGGTCCCTTGAAAACAGTCTTCTGAATGCCCGGGCAGACCCAACCCACAGGCTAAATACTAAATGAACAGCCAATCAAGTAAAGCCACGTAGTGCTATCTTAGAGGCCCACGTATGCGGAAGCAAGCCAGATCAGCGGTCTTAACCAAATATGGACTTGTTTACCACCGAGAGCGCTCACCATCGGGCTGGTGGAAGGCGGAAACCGGCGCCATCTTTAGGGCGCGGCACGTCGCAGCTCTCTACATGTCACTACGGTGACAGTCCTTGGATTTGTCTCTGTAGAATATCTACTCAGCTTCCTGCCTGTAACCATCAACTTCCATCAGGTTGCCAGATGGGTTTTCAATGCCAATGGAGGGAATAAATGGAATTCCTGTAGAGATTGACCCTGATCCTGCAAGCTAGTGATTTCTCTGTGGTCTCTAGGCCAGTATCTGAGACCTTGATAAAAAATACAATTCCCAATGTCCAGTCTCTGTCCTACCGAATCAGAAACTCCAGTGATAGGGTTCGCTCAAATGACTTTTTTTTCTTAGCAAATGGTTCTGACACATGCTAAAATCTAAAATTCAGCGGAACATTGTTATTGTTATTCTGAGACCTCATGGTGGCAATGCTTTTGTGCCCAAGAGTGAGTGTAGGTAGCCTTATAACTTTTATTCCTGGTGGAAGATGAACTAGTCGGCAGTTCTGAAGTGTCATTAGCTACAGGAAAGGTTGCTTGTGTTGTTCTGTGGCTTTACCTCAGGCTAACATCAATGGCAAGTCAGTACTATATTCTTCTACCTGGCACTCCAAAGGACATTTTGAACCTCCAGATGAAGATTTGCCATGGCCTCTGGGTATTATTTATCTGAGGACAGAAGACCAATCCTTTATGAGAAGGTATGAGTGGGAGGCTGTTGCTTCGTGGTTGCATGGTGATGGTGCACTCGTGAGCCCAAGCCCCCAGGGAACCATTTCTGAGACCGTCTCTTCGACGGTACATAGAGCTGAAAGTCAGAAAGTAGGATGTAGAACAACTCGGCTAAAAACAGGAAGTACAGTTTGAAGGACTGTGTCCAACAGGGATCTGACCAGGCACATGGGAAGCAACATCCTGTGCCCTGTATGGGCTTCTTAATCTTCCAAAAATAAAATCAGAGGATTTGGAGACAAGAAAGAATCTTAGCAAATAGAATAAGATGCCTCAATCTTATAGGGAGATGGAGGTGTATAGACTACGGTGGAGCAATATTAATGCACACTGATAAGATATAAGCTGAGCCAGGTGCAAGAATCCTGTCTGCTGACTTTTGTCCTTGCACTGCGCTCATGCCAAGCCATCTGGGACCTGCCAGGACTCAAAGCTGCTCATGCTGAGGGAGACTCAACCAACTGATGTCAGCTGTTCGTGACGGCCACATTGTGGTTCAGGACTCAAAAAAGACAAAGTTTGGGCTGGAGAGATGGCTCAGCATTTAAGAGCACTGGCTGTTCTTCCAAAGGACCTGGGTTCAAATCCCAGCACCATATGGCAGTTCACAGCTGTCTGTGATGGCCGAGCGTGGTGTCACACGCCTTTAATCCCAGCACTCGGGAGGCAGAGGCAGGCAGGTCTCTATGAGTTCAAGGCCAACCTGGTGTACAAAGTGAGTCGAGGACAGCCAAGGATACATAGAGAAACCCTGTCTTGAAAAAGCAAAAAAAACAAAAAACAAACAAACAAAAAAAAGGCAAAGGTCTTGTTGCCAGAATTTCCTGCCTGACCTGGCAATCTTTACATGCACTGGGTAACAGCTATATGGAGAGGCAACTGGTCCTTCCTAGCTTTTCTTTCTGAGGTGAATCCTGAAGAAATTATTCTCAGTGTAAATAACAATTAGTTATGTTAGTCTTCGAAACATTGCAAAGAGTATAACTCTCAAACACTTAAGGAGTGGTTCCATGTATCTTGCAGGGTAAATATGACAGAATACTGTGAAAGTATTTAAGAGGTTGAAGAATTTTTAATGACATGGCTTTAAGATGTTTACACACAATGGAAAGTGAAAAGGAAGATATAGAAATACTTAATGCAATTTCAACCACATTTGGAACTGTGTAGACTCTTATTGTACATTTAGGAAAATCCTGGAAAGGAGTACATCCAAATGTCAGTAGTGCTCTCATTACAGCTGTTTAGAAAGAGAATGACTTTGCTCCCTTCATCCCACTTTAGGTTTGATTTATGTTTTTCTAAATGAGCATTTATTACATTTAGTTCCAGAATAAAAATCTTAGGAGGGAAAAAATGCAAGCATTCTTGCATTGATGTTTTCTTAAATTTCCTTACAGGCAAATAGATTTTAATCTTAATGTTTATTTGCCCACCGCAAAAGCAGCTTCTTTTGAAAAAATTAAATTATTATCAAGAAATCCTTTATATTTTGATATAAAAAATTCAGCTTATTGAAGAATTTAAGTTGAAGTTTAGGTTTTTGAGCTAATTCAAATTCCAGACTATGACCAGAGGAGGAGGAAGGTAGCTTAGGTAAGTTTCCCATTAACCTTGGGAATTATGTTATCTTCCAAAGTCATGGAAAAATTTAGAAGTTATGTGTTATGACTATCTACACCACTGAAGATGGAGTACTTCAGCAATTATTTCATTATTAAAATTTTTTGACAGATTTACCTGATATATGCATGTGAGTTTGTATCTAAATTTTAAATCCTCCTCCAATATTGTGGCCAGCCACTAAGTAATATAATTAAATATGTTAAACACTTAAAATATTTTCTGGAATGAGATAGTGTATAAATAGATAATAAAATTTTGTGTCTTTTTATCATATTTATTTTTATTTATTTTGAAGTAATTTTGGTATGATAACTCAGACTGGCCTTGAACTCATGATGTTCCTACCTGAGGTTCCCAACTGCTGGAATCTATGTGTGTGTTTTTAGACAGCTCAGCTCCAGGTAATAACTAAGAAACGATTCTGGAGAAGCAAAGGAAATTTCAGAATAGAAATCTGTGTTAACAATCCTGTTACAATAAAAGCGATGTATCCTGATATCCAGTTCCTAATAAGGAGTATGGGGAGTTAAGATCCAAAAGGTCATCCTGGAGAAGTAGCCAGAGAAGGATATGCTCCGAAAGAGACAAAATCCAGAGCAGGGAAAGATGAGGTTAAGTTATCAAAACTGAGAAGAGAGAGTTCAAAGAAGGAAGAAGCAAATCTTCACTTTAAAATATTCCCAGGAGCAAAATGAAGGAAGTGCTGTCCTTCCAAGAAATCCAGTCCCCTAGAGTTTATGAACTGCCTAGTCCTGGCAAGGCTGAATGAATGTATGTGGGCGATGGGGAAGGGAAGTCCAGACACAAACGGAGAATTCAGTCTCTATCTCTCTCTTCCTATGTTCTCAACCTTCTTTTTACTTTAAGACAGGGTCTCATTAAAAGACCGAGACTGGTTTTGTATTTACTCAGTAGGCAGGACAGTCTTTGAAATTCCAATCCACCTGCTTCCAGGCCTCCTGAGAAGCTAGGATTATCAGGCTTGACTAGGTGTGGAATTTCTTCTGAGGTTAAAAAAGAATGAACACATATGATCATATTGATGCTGAAAAGAGCTAGAGGAAAGACTGGCAGCTGGTTGAGGTCACTTGTAGTACTGCGTAATGTGGCCCCCGTGCAGAGGAGCAAAGAAACCTGTAAACCATGCCACAGGGTCAGCCCTGGGAATGGCACATCAGTAGAGAAAATAATCAAGAGACAGAAGAAAATGGATCTTGTAGGCTGTGTTATGTAGAGAGGGTGGAAGGATGTTTGTGTTCATGTTTATATATGTACTCATGCATATTTATTTTTTTCAAAAATGTTTTTGCATGTGTGTGTGTGTGTGTGTGTGTGTGTGTGTGTGTGTGTGCATTTGTGTGCCCAGAGCAAGTGTGTGGAGATCAGAGAACAATTTGTGAGAGTTGCATCTCTCTTTCACCATATGGGTCTTGAGGACTGAAATCGAATGTCAGGCTTGTCAGGCTTGGTATCAAGTGCCTTTACCTGCAGATCCATTTTCCCCAGATCCATATGTGTGTTTGTGTTAGCCAAAGAACACATGGAAGGGTGTAGGGGTTAGATAAATTAGATTTAGAAAATATATAGGAGTTTCTGATACTGTCTCTTAATTCGGGGCATGAAGAGCATTATCAGCATGAAGTCAGCAAAAACAGGAAAGACTTAATAGACTGAAAAACAAGGTTGAAGTCAGGAAAAACAGGAAAGACTCAATAGACTTGAAGAAACAAAGTATCTGGCCTGACATTGATTTCAGCTGCTAAATGGGCGGAGCCCAAATTAAGCTGAAACAGAGTTCCTCCTATTTAAGGACAGTGCATGGAGCCCAGAAAGAGAAGAGGCCCCTGATGCTAGAGAGCTCCAAGAGTCCTGCTGAAAAAAGTGCTGGCCATCATTTGATGGCCAGATTTCCCTGAAGCAGAAAGAAGCTGGTGAGCAAAGAAAGCCTGAGCAAGACACCAAAAGGCCAAGGACTAAACCCTGTGGCTCAGCTTTTGCCTGGAGGGGTTTGATCTGTCCGATCAGTGGCCTAGGGGAAACTGTGCCTGGCTTTAAGGACTGGAGGCAGAGCAGCTGAGTTCCTAATTCAAAAGAAGTAAGTTGGCCTGCAGACAGCTGAGGTCTCCCACAGAGAAGAAAGCATGAAGCCTTATTTAAGGTGAGACTGCAATAACCAACTTACCCTGACGAACCTGCATCTGAGAGATCCAGAAAAAGGACTGCTAAGTGCGTTAAAGAATCTACGATAAAGACTGTGTTCCTGATGACTGAGGACCTGCCCCAGAGACTGTATCATTCTAAAAGGTTATGAAAGTAGTTATTATAATTATCAATAGGTTTAGTGGATAGGTTAAAGGGGTTGTAGGAATTTATAGGATTAATAGTTAAGAAATTGTTGGTGTTTGTTATAAGTGAATTTAGTAATAAATAAATAATAATTTAAAAGGTCAGTTACAGAAGGGTAACCCAAGAAGCTAACAAAAGTGGTTAGCTGCAGAAGAAGAGAAAGCAGAAGAGAAGAAAGTAAAGATGGAAACCATTAAGTAATAAAACCTTTAATTATTTGTGACTTTGACTTGGAAACTATGCAAATATTTTACATAATTTAAAATGAATTTTTACAAATGTAATCTACTTAAATTAGAATATACTAAACCAAATTAATCTAGCTAAATACATTAGTGTGACAGAACTCCCATATCATTTCAGATTACTTAAGTAAAGTCATTGAACAGTTTTAGTAGAATGCATTAAAAGACAAAAACAACCACAACGAAATATTAATCTCATGCATTTTAAAAGATGTTAGTGAAAATACCTACACATACACATACATGTATATGTCCTGGATATCTTGTGTCAAGTTGACACAAGATAGGGTCATTTAGAGAAGGGAACCAATACCCCTATCAGATTGGCTTGTGGGTAGGTCACTGCGGCATTTTCTTGATTAGTGATTGATTTTGGAAGGCCCAGCCCACTGAGGGCGGTGCCACCTCTGGACCACAAGAAAGAAGGCTGAGCAAGCCAACAAACAATGTTCCTCCATGGCTTATGTTTTGGTTTCTGCCTTTACTTCCTTCAGTGACGGGCTGTGCAGAGAGCAGGGCCAGTGGACTCTGAGGAGCTCAGCCATTAGGATGTCCACACAGGGTTTGACTTTTGAGCATGCTCAGCATATTCCCACAAACATTCTTTATAATACTGGTATATATAATACTGGTTTAATAATGGTATTATAAAGATAAACAGACATCTCACCCAAGTGGGGAACAGTTGTCTGGGCAGAAAATGTTGCTTCAGGGTTCCACTGGGGAATTATTTCCCATGGGGATGCTTTGGAAGCATGCAGACTTGACACATGTCCTCTGTGAAGTCCTTCAACTGTGACAGACTGGGAAGATGCCACTGATGGAGGTCCATTGCTGGCAAGTGGGCCTGTGTGAGCCTAGCAATGGTGCCAGAAGTTCAATTGTCACTGAAATCAGGGCCACACACAGAGACTGGTCTCAAGTCCTCTTGCCAATGGGTATCAACACAAAGGCTAGAGAAGCCATCTCTCAGGAACACAGCAGTGTGAGAGACCATTTCCAAAGTTACGGGTTTTTTTTTTTTATCATTTAATCAGGTGATAGTTTTGTGATCCAACCCCAACCTCACAGCTTGGGGTTGGATCACTAGCGTATCAGCACCACCAAGGGTTTAGTTCATTCGCACTGAATACACCAGACCTGAACCCAGGCCTGGAGCAGAAGTTACTCAGAACGTATCTAGGATATTTGTGTCTAAAAGCAAAGTTATCAAAGTCTAGTAGAGTTATGTCAAAGGAATAAATCAGTCAACTTGAAGTGGCTGCCTCACTGGAAAATCAGACATCAGTAAACAAAATAATGGCTACCAAAGGCACCAAAAACTGCATCTTTTACGTGGTAAATTCTAGACACCTTTAAAGAGCCGATAGGCTAAACCCAGATAAGTACACGTCTCAAGCCTCATTAGATACTCGTTGTAGTAGATGACAACACAGACACCCAGTCAGCGTGCTCAGACGAGACTGTGGAGGGCTCGTCCCTAAAGGGATGGGCGCACATACCACACCCCTGCGGGGAGCCTCAGAGAGAGACTGTCAGAGACAGAGGAGGTGGAAACTTCAAGGAAACAATGCTTTCTGATCACAGCAAGATGGTTGCACTTAGGAACTCACAGGAGTTATGACTGCATACACAAGATCTGCACAAACCCAAGTAGACAAAATCCCCGGATGGATGGGGAAGGCACAAAATTTCACCACTAGCTGAGGAGCTATTGATATTGGATAGTTGCTTGGAGGTGGAGAGTCGGTTTTCTATAAGAGTGTGACCCTGAGTAGGTAGGTCAACTACACTCCAGGGTGCAACCCACTTGCAATAGTGGGCTAAAACAAATTGGGCTTGATGGGTTTGAACAAAGAAAAGAAGAAGAAGAAGAAGAAGAAGAAGAAGAAGAAGAAGAAGAAGAAGAAGAAGAAGAAGAAGAAGAAGAAGAA
>CAJQZJ010033695.1:814768-833360 GCA_907164525.1 Lophiomys imhausi | reverse complement strand
AAGAAGAAGAAGAAGAAGAAGAAGAAGAAGAAGAAGAAGAAGAAGAATCAAAGTTGGGTAGGAAAGGAGAAGGAGGTAAGGGCAGAGAGGACGGATCTGGAAAGAGTTGGGGGAGGGTGTGGCCAAAATACATTGTAAAAGTTTTTCAAAGAATTAATGAAAATACTATTCTTTAAAGTTACTAGGATTTAAATTTAAGTTTTATTCTTTATCTACATGTGTGTATATGCCCAAGGAGGTCAGAGAGGCCTCAGCTCTCCGAAGCTGGAGTGCTAGGTAGCTGTGAGCTGCCTGATGTGTGTGCTGTGAATCGACCCGGAGTCCTCCGCAAGAACAGTATGGACTCTTAGCCACTGAGACATTTCTCCAGCCCCAAAAGTTACTAGGATTTTAAAATTATTCCACTGAGGAACCACAAGATGAGTCAAGTGGGTGAAAATGCTTGATGACAAGGCTAACAAGATGAGCTCCACTCCTGGATCCCATGTGCTGAGAGGACTGAAGTGACTCTTGCAACTTCTCCTTGGACTTGTATGCACCTGCATGTGCCACTCCCGCTTTCCATCCCTACCCCAACCACACACATGTGCATGAACACATACGCATACAAAATGAGTAAATAAATGCAAAAAAATATTTCATTGGAGATTAGTGGGCATGAAGAATCAAATATGTCACTGTGATTTCAATATAAAGCACCTAGAAATGTAGCAATTATGATAATTGATGAGTAAGTTCTCCAAAGTACAGTAAGTCTGGCTCAGAGACATACAAATAGGAAGTCGCTGTGTACCCTTTAATGGCAGAGAAAGTAAAGGAAGTCGGAGGACAGACTGATTTTCAAGGGTGACAAGTACAGACCAGCTTGAGACGGCTGCAGTGGTGACACAGCCAGCAGGGACCTGGGGACACTGCTTCGCAGTGCTACAAATGGGGCAGAGGCACCATTTCTTCTAATTCCTTAGATAGATGTCACTTAGAGCCCGTGTCTTGTGCACAATGTGGGACAGCAGCTTGAGTACCATGGGAGATTAAGAATGTGATTAATCAAAGCGAAATAATTACATTAATGTCTTTGTTTATCTCAACAGCGGATGTTATCTTAGAACCTTGATATGCAGAGGAAGGAGCAATCCTTTAACAGACACAGAGACACTTGGAGGCATCCAATACAGCTCAAGGAATGCCTTTAACTACCTGGCTCGCGGAGTCTGTGTGTACCCATCAGCAGCACATGGCCCTGGATAGAGGATGCTAACCTGCACATGTTCTGGAAGTTTCACCAGAGCCACCAATGGATTTTTTTTTCTAAGTCAAGCAGCTTCACAAACTTCTCTTTTTAACTTATATCCCAGTACTTATTCCATAACGTACATAAAAATAATGTGGAGGCTGTGAGCTCACTGCATGTGCATTTTTAAAAATATATATATTTATTTATTTATTTTACATATGGGTGATCTATCTGCATGAACATCTGCAACCAGAAGAGGGCATCAGAACATGTTGTGGATGGTTGTGAGCCACCATGTGGTTGCTGGGAATTGAACTCAGGACCTCTGGAAGAGCAGCCCATGCTCTTAACCGGCGAGCCATCTCTCCAGCCCCTTCCTGTGCATTTTTTTTTTCTGCCTGTGCATTTTTAATGAATTAACTGTGAGTCAAAACTGGCCATAATAATTGTCAATACAAGTTATTGCCTTGTATTTTTTATCATGGATCATTTGTTGATTTCTCACGTAGTTTGTATATAGGCTATCTATGTAGTATGCTAGGAAATACCAATTATCAATATCAAACCCTATTGCTAGTCACATTGAACACAGGCATCAAGAACCCAAAGACTCTCTGAGTACTTCTAGCAAGAAGCAGTAACTCTGCAGAAGAATAACTAGGAAAAAGAAAATCAGATTAAATAATTCGTATCAATTAGCCCCAGCAGAATCGTTCCATAAGCAATTGGTCTCAGGCGCCTTGCTTAATTACGTGAGGCTTCTGTGATCCTCACCCAGCCTGCTTTGACTCATGTTGACTCTTGAGTTTCCCAGAGGTATAATTAATTATTGTCTTATACATGAACCCTTGGCAATTAATGGCAGCAGAAAACAATATAGCACCTTTTTAAAAGGAGTCAAGGAGAAGACCTTGACTCTGTGAATGACAGCATTTTTCAGGGGAGACGCGTCGTATAGTTAGAGTGAGTGGCTGAGGGTTGTGACTGAAAACTGACAGGTAAAACACATGTACTCACTCCCTGCCTTATGCACCACAAAAGAAAGCACTGGGTGCTGTGTTGCTCTTTAACATGCTTGGTATTCACTAGACACCATTGTAACTTAGTCTTGGACCTAATTAGAAAACATTTTTAAACACTCAATTTAAATAATCAAACCGTTTACTTGGAGAGTTTTGTAGATGATACATCCACGGCTTACTTTTTTTTTTAAAGATTGAAATTAAAATGACATCCAATTATATAGGTGCTCTCTGAAAGCTATACACCTGATCTTGCCAGCTCCTAAGTGGCAACTCAGTCTTCCCCTGAGAACGGCAGATGCTACCCCCAGCAAACAAAGCTTGATATGTGGTCTATAACTGATGGTAGTTTCCCTCATAGGAATATTTAGGTCTTGTAAAATATTTCCCTGGAGCCAGGTGTGATGGTTCACATCTGTATGACACTCAGAAGCTGAGGCAGGAGAATTGCCACCAGTTTGAAGTGAGTCGTGCTTACGGTGAATACAGACTAGTCTTGGATACAGAGTGAGACATTGTCTCAAAATAAAGCAAAGCCATTAATTTTGAAAGGCCCTAGAGCATTAGAGTGCCATGTGAGATCCATTTTAATAAACAAGCCTTTAGAATTTCCAATTTAGGCCAAATGTGTTGTTGGTGTATGTGTTTAATCCCAGCACTTGGGAGTCAGAGGTAGGTAGAGCTCTGTGAGTTTGAGGTCAGCCTGGTCTACAAAGTGAGTTTCAGGAGAGCCAAGGCTGTTACACAGAGAAACCCTGTCTCAGAAAATGAAAGAAAGAAAGAAAGAAAGAAAGAAGGAAGGAAGGAAGGAAGGAAGGAAGGAAGGAAGGAAGAGAACTTCCAACTTAATAGGCTATTAGACGTGTAAGTCCAAATAATGGGCAGTCCCAAATTGTGACCCTTCTATACAGTTGCCATACTGAGACATTTTAGGGATTTAAGGTTCAATTCAGATTCTGATTGACATGTGCCCCCACAGAAATGAAAACAAAGTACTGTCTATGGAACCAGTTTGTTGTTTTTCTGCAGACAACATTGTTATTGTAAGACTGCAGGTAATGTGGTCACGTCTCCCCTGTCATGTCCTCCCCCGTAACAACTACTAAGCTGAGCTCGCAGCTTCTCATTTGCTGATTCCCATAAATCTTCAGTGACTGTGAGAGCTCAGTCCTAAGTGAGAGAGATAAAGTGTGATGGTATTGAATACCGTGTAGTAGATAACAAATAAATAAGATGGAAGATAAATCACAGCACTTTAGTCATTACCATGGAAATATTTTGTTTTCTTAATAAGTTGTCAAAATCCATTCAATAATAATAATAATATTAGCAATTTAATTTTGTAAAGCAAACTGATGAAAAAAACACAAAGGAAAACCAGAAGCTAAATCATGGCTGTTCTGTTCTTTCTGCATAGAAGCTTGATTGTGTCTAGGAAAATTAGGATGATTGAAAGACTAATCACTAAAACATGTAAATGCGAAGAATTACGCCACTATTCATGTCTAGTCTATTTTCCCAAATGACATGGAAATGTTTTCAATAAAAATTATTTTTAAATAATGTTTCTATACATAATAAAATTACTAATAATATATCCAAGCCATGGTTTTGCAGTTCATATTTCCTCATATTTGATCAACTTTAAAAATGGATTCCAGCCGGGCGTTGGTGGCGCACGCCTTTAATCCCAGCACTTGGGAGGCAGAGGTAGGCGGATCTCTGTGAGTTCGAGGCCAGCCTGGTCTACAAAGTGAGTCTAGGACAGCCAGAGCTGTTATACAGAGAAACCCTGTCTCGAAAAACCAAAAAAAAAAAAAAAAAAAAAAAAAAAATGGATTCCATACAAGCAGAGAGTAATGAGGAAAACAGCAAAGAAAGACAAGAAAGCATTATTAGAAACGTGTTTTGTGAGAGTTATGTTTTAACTGTAACACATAAGCTAAAAAGAATACTAAAAATTAACATGGGCTGAGTTAACAGTTTTAACCCATGTCAGACTGAATTTTAAGACATATATATGATAATGGGAAATTCAACAAAGAATTGGTTTCCTAATACCTTTTACCATGTACATTATGGGGAAAGTTTCATAAAAATTCATGATATGTTTCACCCTAAAGCATTAAATAATTTATATGAAATGTTTAATATATCTGGAGATAGCATGGAAGTAACAGGAAATGCGCAGCAAAAGAAGTAAAGTAACTGAGCAGAACTCCCAGGCACCAGAGACACAACTTTAAAACTCCGGGCTGTGCACACTCATAGCAGACAGTGGGCACAGTGACATGTTAAATTACCCACGTGATGTATAGCTTAATGAACCCCTTGTGTTGATCAAGAGCCATGAACAGATTCCCTTATTCCCTCAATGCTGCTCTGATAAACTACAATTTCATTTAACCTTGGACAGCAACTTTAATGGCTTCCATGGGACAACTGTCGATACCTTCCCGGGTGTACAGTGATTAAACCGCAACTCAAGATGCATGTCATGAATTTTCTTCATTTGGAATTAGAATTTTTACTCGTAATACCCATTTGCATAAAGTATGCTGAAGACACTGAGGTGCATAAGGATTTGCATTTATCCAAAGTCTAAATCTGCCATGCTGTATTGTAAGACAGTAATTGATATCATATTTGTAAGTATCTCTACTAGTGTGTTTGTTTTACCTCTTGCAAATAATATAAACAATCTTGGACAGAAACTATGGAATAAAAAAACTAAGAGTCAAAGTTTACTTGAGGCAGATCTGCTCAGCTGTTCTGTTGTGCTCCAGACACACCTCCCGGTGTTTGGAACAGAGCCAGATCTCCTCCGCATCCAGTGGGGAAGTGAGTGGTCCCTACCGCTCATTTTAAAAGTGCAGGTAATGGCCACAGAAAATGGGCACTTCTCACTGAAGATGCTTGCTCAGACCACAGAGCCACCCTGTTTCAGCTCCCCTCTTGACCTCAGACTTACTTATTTGCTAACTGTAACTGGCATGAGGTGGATCTCCTACAATTTAAAGATACCAGCTAGGTGAAAAGTAAAGTTGGGTCAGTGTCTATATGTAGACATGGACATTCATAAGTTAAAACATTTCCACCCTAACCAATATCTCTTAAATTAGAAAAGGAATTATCACATATAGGGCTTTATTTGGAGAGTCCATAACATCTCCAACTTCTATTAAGGGAGGAAATTGAGTAATGTCTAGATCCGCTACAGGATGCAATTCTCTCCAAAGGAGAAATTAATGTGGCAAAAGGCCACATGAAGAGGAAGGAACTGGCCAATGAGGGGGATAAAATATGTGACTATGATCATAGAATACATGAAGCCCTCTTTTTTTGTTTTGTTTTCTTTGTTTTTGTGATAGTGTTTCTCGTAACAGAATGCTGAGTGTCCTGGACTTGCTTTGTAGACCAGGCTGGCCTCGAACTCACAGACTCACAGAGATCTGATGACTTCTGCCTCCCGAGCGCTGGAATTAAAGATGTGTGCCACAAGCCCAACCTGAAGCCCTCTATTTTTGAAGAAAAAAGTCATGATAGCCAGTGAAGATGGCTGGCTACCTTGTAGGACTTGGAAGTTGAGGTCAGAATGTCCAGGACTGTGTCCCAGGTACTCACATTGAGAAGGTGCTTTGTTTTGTTTCACTGTGTTTTGTATGTGGTACTGGAGGCTGAACATAGGGCCTCAAGCATGTAGGCATGCACGCTACCCCTGAGTTATCTCTCCAACCCTTACACTGAGAAGCTGTAACAAAATCTTCCAGATAAGATATAACCTTGTGAACTGTTTCATTTGTATTTAATAGCATCTTCCATATTTTAGATGTTGATTTTATAATTTGTTTATTTAGAGTTTCAGTGGAAGGAGTGGAAAGATATATCTGGACCAGAGCATTTGGTGCAGGTCACTCATACTATCCATGTATCCCTGGGTGAGCCATTCAAATTCTTCTGAGGGTAAAAGTCTTAGTCCATGTTCTATTGCTGTGAAGAGACACCCTGACCACACAACTCTCTTATAAAGGAAGCATTTAATTGGGGCTGGCTTTCAGTTTCAGAGGTTTTTGTCCATTAATAACATAGTGGGAAGCATGGTAGCTCGTGATGCTAGAGGAGCTGAGAGCTCTGTATCAGGCAGCAGGGAAAAGAGAACCTGGGTCTCTGGCTTGGGCTTTTGCAACCCTGAAGGCCACTCTCCTAATGACACACTTCCTCCAACAAGGCCACACCTCCTAACAGTGCCACTCCCTACTGGCCTAAGGGGACCACCACAGCAGGGGATATCTTTTTGTTGTTTTTGAGCTTTTTCTGGGATTCATGTTCTCAGATGTATGAGTAACTTCGGTGAGTTCCTTAGAGTTTGGGCTTGGAGTTGCGCTTCTTTGTGAGGGACGTCCGCTTTGCACTGGGAGCATGTACCCTGTTCAGTGTTCAATTTCCTGAATATGCTCAGAACTAGATCACTTATGCCTCTGATTGAGGCTGAGCCTGGCTGCTTGGCAGTACTTTAGAAAATGGCAAAGAGCCTTGTTTAATTATCAACCATATCTAATGCTCAGCTGTTGCCCTGAAGAGACTATGTTTGCTCTTCTTTATGCAAAAGGAAGGAAGCCTAGAGCTGGATTAACCGCCTTTCTATAGCACATCCAAGCCCTTTCTGCTCCGTGCCTCCAGTAGGGTGTGTAGCGCTGGTGGAGTTTTATGGCTGAGACCTGCGGCGCTTGTGCTAGTGAGATTCTAATAAGAACGTCCCTAAGCGCAGAAATTCCTGAGTCCAGTCCGCAGTCAGGCCGCAGAAGGACTGGGCACTCAGTCAGTCAGGAAGCACACAATCGATCTGTGGCTTTAAGGGCGCAGACCAATCATCTATCATGAGTGAGCCAGATTCATGACTCAGCTTGGGCAAGCACCCCAACACTCCTGGCCTTACTTCACCTCCTTAAACACGCCAAGCTGTTTCTGCCTCAGGAGCCTTGCCCACCTATTCCTTCTGTCAGAATTGCTCTTTTCTTCTTTCTTGGCTAATTATAATTCTTCTCAGTTTTCAGATCTCCGAGTCTGTGTCAAGTCCCCAAAGAGAACTCGTACAGTGGAAATTATCACCACCCTCCCACCCCATAGAAGCACCCAATCAATCATATTTCAGTTATGTTATAAAAACAAATAATTTGTACTTTATAGTACCAACTTGCTGAAGTGTCTTCCTGGAGGACAAATTGTGATTTGAACAGGGAGCTAAAGACCAGTATCTCCAGGCAGATCCGTAAGACCAGCAACAGAGATGAGGGCAGGGAGTAACCAGTTCAAGGGCTGCCGGAGTAACTTAGTGAGTCGTTAGCTCAAAATTTAAAAGTAACAAGAAGGCCTGTGAGTGAAGGGACTGGTAGGGCCATTGTCTAGCACCCACCGGCTCCAGGTCAAATCCCTGTGGCTGGGGAAAGGTATCCATAAAATAAGGACATTTGTTTACAAAGGTATATTGAACCGATCCAACAATCCATATGGAGTTTGTAGTGAGTGGTAATCAGTGTAATGTGTGTGTTAGCCCTTTTTGAAGTATGAAGTTACATATTTCACTCTTTTTATTTTGTGTGCATGATATTTGTAAACGTATGTGAAGGGTAGAGCTTCACCAAGTGTCTTCCACGATCACATTAATTGAGACAAGGTCTCTCATTAGCCCAGCACTCACTGATTGGCTGGAATAACTGGCCAGGCAGTTTCAAGTATCCACCTGTGTCTGCACACCGATCCCTCTGTCAGCTTCAGGGTTACGAGCATGCAATCCATGCACCCATGCAGTCCATGCACCCATGCAATCCATGCACCCATGCCTGGATTCCACATGGATTCTGGGGATCCAAACTCACGCCTCCATGCTTGTACATCAGGGAGTGTACCAACTGAGGCATCTGTCTGCCCAGGCCTGACATGCTTCATTCTACCTTAAAATCTAGTATCTCTCTTACCTTTAATGGGAGATCAGTTTTAGTCATTAGATTAGGGGTTTCTGCTTGGTTTCAATATTCAAAAGACATTTAATGAAGTTGTAGCCATTTTACTTCGAGTCCTAATTTTGTTTCATAGTTCACTGCACAACCGTCTAGCAGGTTGTATACATCACGTTCTAAAGCCTGGATGTTTTCCCAGGAGCTGAATAGTCAAAATTTAGTTGTGCTAGGAGGGAAAACAATGCACAAGTTTAGATTCCTTGAATATATAGCATGAGGAACATAAAGCACAAAGGGGTTTTCTCCCCACAAAAAAAATGAAAACCTAGGAATTGGAACTAATTATGATCAGAGAGAGAGAGAGAGCTGGAGAAGAGCTAATAAACTCCAAAAACAGTAATAAAACAGACATGTAAACAATTTAAACTAAATGTTCATTTTTACGTCAGAAGAGCTCATGCTCTGTGAAGTAGCAAAGGCATACCTGCAGATCATCGTTAAGAGAAGCTTCCCAGCATCTTGGGCGGTGCACTGTATGTAGACTGTAGTCAGTGGGTGGCTTCATTTCTGAGATGTGGCATATATCTCTTTTCTTACACATTAGGCAGTGAGAACCTTAAGATTGTGCTTTAATAAGTTTTGGGGTCAAATCCTGTTTCCAACACAGAGATCAATCATAATCAGTACCTGTCACTTTCACTTTTGGGAGGAGTGAAGAAGGAATGAAACCAAACAAAACTTAGTTCACTAGGTGTAAAAACAATCTATTGCCCCAGAATTAAAATCAAGGAGGCCAAGTTCAGAGAGGAGCAGAGCATGCATGCCTCAGGAGCCCAAGCAGAATATCTGGTGTGAGTCTCCTGAGCGCTCATCCCTGATTCTCCTGACAGTAACTTGGAAGACCTGGGTCTTGTTTCAGAGAAAGCAATAAATATCTCTTTTGTGCCTTTGGGAGAAGGTCTAAAAAACCTATAATTTCTCCAAAGAAAGAGGGTATAAATGCTATACATTTTTACACCAAGCAACTACAGTGATTAGCAAGGAAAATTCATTTTAAAAGGTTGGAATTATCACTGTTTTATAGCATAATAAATTAGAACTGAAATTACAAGATAAAATTCATAATCCAGAATCCATGTGTTGTGGTACACGTTTAGTCTGAACACTTAAACCACTGAGAAGGGAAGGTCTGTGAGTTCAAGATTGGCCCGGTCTCCATAGCAAATACCAGGATTACATAGGGAGGCCCTGCCTGAAAAAGCAAAAATTCTTAATTCATCAATAAGAATGTTTTAATGGTGAGAGCTAGTAAAGCCTGACTATCAACCACATCTATGAGGATCTGAAAGATTCAGTTGATAGGCCATCTGCTGGTGCAATTGAATCTTGAAGGTACAGAACTTTGTTATTTTGATAGTTACCAAGATCTATATTTGCATCTTTACATCTCTTAACTTTGTTACTATTATGTTGAGGTTTTAGCATTATCAACTTTATTAGTGTAGAACATAAAACATAATTTTTATTATATTTGTACTTACATGTTTAATTATCACTTGATTTTCCCCCCTTTTTATTGAAAGTATATTTTTTCACACAGTATATCCTAATTATGGTTTTTTTCCTCCTTCCACTCCTCTCAGTTCCTCCCATCCGGACCCACTCCCTTTTGTCTCTCATTAGAAAAGAATCAGGTGCCTTTCTGTGATCCTACTGGACCAGTGAGCAGGCACAGCCGGGACGTGCAGAAGGTCGAGTTTGTGGACCTGCACGTGCAGTGGAAATGCTCCTCAAGCAGCCACATCATTGTTGCCAAGGACTGGGCCTCCATCCAGATAAATGTGGCCAAAGTTGACCAGGGTACAGGCCGGTTTAATGGCCAGTTTAAAAACTATGGTATCTGCGGGGCCATTCTCATTGGCTAAGGCTGATGGAATTGTTTCAGAAACTTTTGATTAGAAGAGATTGGGAATATCTGTCATAAATAAAAGTAAGAAAGTAAAAAAGAAAAGAAAGAAATAGATTTCTAAGGGATAATAATAAAACAAAATAAATTATAATGAGTAAAAACAAAAGCTAATATATCATAATTGAACAAAACAAACACAAGTAATAGAGTCCACGAGAAGGCACAAGAGACCACTCATTCACACACTCACGAAACCCATAAAAACACTAAACTTGGAGACATAATATATATGCAAATGACCTGTAGGATAAAAAGAGAGAAGAAGATATAAATAAAATGTTAATAAAAGTTTTTAAAAAGAGAAAAGCCGGGCATAACATTATGAGACAAGAGACTTTCAGGGATGAACTGAGTTCCTTGTCTGCTAGTATCTACTGCTCGGTATACAACTTACCCCTTAAGGGCGATTTGTTTCCCTAGTGAGACTTTCTTGGAGGAACTAAATTTTCATTTGCAAGTGGTTATCAATTGCAGATTTCTTCTGGGTTAGGGACAAGAGCATGTGTTCACCTCTCCTTTCAGCTCCAGGACCCAACTTGTGCAGACCTGTGCAGGCCCTGTGTGCTTGCTGCCCCAGTCTCTCTGAGTTCATATGTGTGTTGATCATGTTGATTTAGAGGACCTCGGTGTTTTGATGTCCTCCATCTCCCCTGGCTTTTACACTTTTTCTGTCTCCTTTTCCATGGGGTTCAATGAGCCCTGGGAGGAGGGATTTGATGGAAACATCCAGTTTGGGGCTGAGTGTTCCAAGGTCTCTCTCACTCTCTGCATAATGTCTAGCTGTGGATCTCTGTGTTTGCTCCCATCTGCTGCAGGAAGAAGCTTCTCTGATGATAGCTGAGGAAGGCACTGATCTATGAGTGTAGGAGATATCATTAGGAGTCATTGCTGTATGTTTGCTCTTGTGTGTGTGTGTGTGTGTGTGTGTGTGAGCGCATGTGTGTGCTGTTCTTTGTTTTGTTTCATTTTAGAACAGTAGAATTTGGTTTTTTTTTTTTTTTTTTTTTAAAGATTTATTTATTATGCATACAGTGTTCTGTCTGCAGGTATATCTGCAGGCCAGAAGAGGGCACCAGATTTCATTATGGATGGTTGTGAGCCACCATGTGGTTGCTGGGAATTGAACTCATGACCTCTGGAAGAGCAGCCAGTGCTCTTAACCGCTGAGCCATCTCTCCAGCCCTAGAATTTGGTTTTACACTAGGTCCCTGAGCTATCCAGTCTGTGGTTCTTGGTCACTCTAGCTGTGTCTGGAATGAGATTCATCTTGTGAAGTAGACCTTAAGGCAAATTAGATATTGGTTGATTACTCCCACAAACTTTTGGCCACCATTGCACTAGCGTGTCTTACAGACAAGACACCATTGTAGTAGATTAAAGGCTGTGTGGCTGGGTTGGTGTTTATGTTTCTCCTTTGGTAGCCTGTAGAGTTCCTTTCTGGACTAAAGACACAAGAACTTAGGGGAGAATGAACCAGCTTGACTTCTCCATGTTCAGTGAGTTGTGCAGGTGTTGTCTTCAGCAATGTGGCCTTGTTGTGAGTTTGTGGAGAACAACCTGCAGTCAACAACAGCTTGGATTGTTTGGAGATTCCCATGGAACAACTCAGATATAACCCACTCCCAGAACTGGAAGCTTCATTTGGTAACAAGAAATGTCCAGTTGGGGCTCTGTGGGGCTCAAAACTTCTATCATATTAAGTTTCCATGTTAACCTTCAAATGAGCCTTAATTTTATCTGTCTTTCTCCCTCATCCCCATCTTCCCATCTATTTGAACCTCTTGTTGCTGTCATGCCTCCATCCGTAACTATCTGTTTTGTTTCCCTGACCAAGGGAGATGTAAACGTCCCCCTTAGTAATTTACTCTGTACCTTATCTCTGTGGTTTTACACATTGCAGCTCTTGGTTTTCTTTGACTTAACAGGTAATATCAACATATAACTTAATGTAACAGTAAATTTTTATTGATCATACATATATTAATTAATGCTTAACAATTACCTAGCATTTGTCTATAAAATTCCTAAATCATAAACTGGACCCCTAACTCTGAAACCTAGCACCTAAAACTTCTTAGTATCTATAATACAAGCATTTAACATTAACCTAAGGTTTCTCAAAAGGATATTTTTCTCTGAGCATGGGTCCTGATGGATGGCTGGTCTTCATACAATTTTTCAATTTTAAAGTCTCTTAAAGTCTCTGAATTTCATTCATCAGAACCTAAGAAAATTTATCAGGTAGGAAACATCTCTGTGGTCTTAAGACCAATTAACATGTGAAAGCTTCCCAGGCGGCTCACCTATTCAGATGCTTATGGCCTGCAAAGCCCCAAGTCCCGGAGCTCTGCCTCCAAGCACTCCGGAATCTCCTCTCCATACCCAAAACAAGTCAGCATCAGAAGGTGAAACTTTCCAATGAGATTGTGATACGTGTTTCTCTGCCGGTAGAGGAAAATGTTGCTGTGTGAGTCAGGAACAAGAGAGAGATCTCTGTCCACCTGAATCCTGCCTTAAATATCTTCACCTATCGGCAGAAGCTTTCGTGCACTTCCAAATCACGCCTCAGGGCAGTACCATTCAGATGCTTTTCGCAGAGAGCTGTAAAATGAAGGCAGACCTCCGGAGGACTGGCACCTCAGGGGGCATGTCCTTCTTCTAGCCCTAAGATCAAAGAGGCCCTGGTCCTTGGCGAGTTCCCAAGGACTTGTCACTTCGGAAATAAGTCTTTTATCTTAAAGTCCAGGCTTTTGTCATCCCCATGCTATTATATGCTAACACTGAACCTACCACAAGTTAATACATGCCATATTTGTCTTTCTGGGTTCAGGTTACTTCACTTGGGATAATTTTTTTTTTCTAGTACCATCCATTTACCTCTGAATTTCATGATTTCATTTTTTTAATGGCTGAGTAATACTCCATTGTGTAAATGTACCATATTTTTTTTATCTGTTCTTCTGTTGAGGGACATATAAGTTGTCTCCAATTTTTGTCTATTATGAATAGTTCATCATTGAACATGGTTGAGTAGGTGTCTCTGTGGTAGGATGAAGTGAGCTTTGAGTATATCCCCAAAAATAGTATAGCTGGATCTTGAAGTAGACTGATTCCTTTCCCTATATCTTCTGATTAGTTTTACTTTGAAGTCTATTTTGTGAGATATTAAAATGGCTATACCAGCTTGTTTCTTGGGCCCAAATGTTTAGAATGTCTTTTTTTTTTTCCTTTATTTTTTATTTCTTCAAGTTACATCTCAATCGCAGTCCCCTCCCTATTCCCCCCTTCAGTCCCACCCTCCCACCCTCATCCCCCATCCTCTTCCCTTTTTTTTCCTTTTAAGTTTAAGGTATATCTTATTTCCCCCCTACAGTTTTCCCTTTCAGTCCAACAAATGGCTCTTTCTCTTATAATAATAAATACAATACAGTACAACAGAGATAATTAGGCCACAGTTATGAGGGTTATATGGCTTAGCGTACTCTTTTTTTTAATCTACTTTTCCTGAGGTGATGTCTATCCTTGATGTTAAGATGAGTTTCTTGGATGCTGAAGATGGATGGATCCTGTTTTCTCATTCATTCTGCTAGTCTGTGTCATTTTATTGAGGAATTGAGACTATTGATGTTGAGAGTTATTGATAATCTTTATTGATTCCTGTCATTTTCCTGTTATAGTGTGTGTGTGTGTGTGTGTATATGTGTGGGTGTGCGTGAGTTTGTGTGTGTATGCATGTGTGTTTCCTCTTTTTTAATTTGATGGTCTGGGGTATTTTATTCCCTATGTTTTCTTGAGTGTGGTTAAAATATTTAGGCTGGAACTTTTCTTCAAATGCCTTATGTAGGGCTGAATTTGTAGACAGATATTGCTTGCATGGAGTGTCTTTTTTTTCCATCTATTGTGATTGAAAGTCATTATAGTAGTCTTGTCTGACATCAGTGGCTTCTTAGAGTCTGTAAAACCTCTGTCCAGGTCCTTCTGGCTTTTAGAGTCTCCATTGAGAAATCAGTGCTGTTCTAATAGGCCTGCCCTTTTATGTTACTTTTCTTGTTCCCTTGCAGGTTTTAATATTCTTTCTTGTTCTGTATGTCCGGTGTTTTGATTATTGTGTGCTGAGGGAAATTTCTTTTCTAATAGTCTATTTAGTGTTCTGCAAGCTTCTTATACTTTGACAGGCTTTTGTTCTTTGTGTAAGGGAAATTTTCTTCTGTGATTTTCTTCAAAATATTTTCTATGCCTTTGATCTGGGCTTCTTCTCCTTCCATTTCTATTATTGTTAGATTTGGTCTTTTTGTAATGTCCCAGATTTCCTGGATGTTTTGTGACAGGAGTTTTTTAGATTGAATGTTTTCTTTGACCAAGGTATCCATTTTTTTTTCCTATTGTGTCCTCCATGCCTGAGATTCTCTCCTTTATCTCTTGCATTCTGTTGATGAGACTGTTTCTGAAGTTCCTGCTCAATTTCTTAAAAATTTCATTTCCAGATTTCCTTCAGTTTGGGTTTTCTTTATTCATTCTATTTCCACTTTCAGGTCCTGAGCTGTTTTATTCATTTCCTTCCACTGTTTGCTTGGGTTCTCATAGATTTCTTTAAGGGATTTATCCATTTCCTCTTTAAGGATCTCTATCATACTCATAAAGACTATTTTATGGTCTTTGTCTTATGTTTCAACTATGTTGGAATATTCAGGACCTTTTCTGGTAGTGTTGCTGGGCTCTAACGGAAAGATATTGTCATGGTTGTTATTGATTGTGTCTTCACTCTGGTGTCTAGGAATCTGAGTTTGAGATTATAATTGTAGGTGCCAACATCTGCTCCTGTCTTTGGTGGGTGGGTGTTTGTTCCTTGGTTTCTGTGCCCTCTCTGTTAGTTAAGAGAGTGTGGTGGCTGTGTACTGCTTGGTAGGAAATTCTTCTGGGTTACTGATAGGTGTGGCCACAGGAGGATCCAAGTAAAATGTGTTCATAGGTGTTGGGAGTTGACAGTAGAAGAAGTGTGCTGATGGAGGAAGGGCAGAAAGCAGAGGTTCTACCAGGGAATGGGGGCAGAGGACAAGGAGAGGCCTGCAGTAGATCTTGAGTAAGACCTGGTTGGACATGGAGGAGAGGAGGGAGAGAAATCTGAAGCCTACCCACTTGCTTCTCTGTAAAGCGTGGCTGAAAGGTTTCCAGAGAACTCCTGCTGGAGTTGGGGGCTATGATAATAGGATGAATCAGGAGGAAGGTTGCAGGAGATCTCCTTGATCCGTAATCTGCTGGGGATGGGGGCAGAAAAGAGGGGAGACCACGTCAGGTGATCTCCTGCAGAGTTGGAAGGTTGCATTTGAAGGAGAAGGTGGAAAGGTGAAGATTCACATTCAGCCTACCTGACTCCCTGACCAGAGTAGCCGGTGCATTCCCAGAGAGTGTCTGCTGGAGCTGAGGAGTGAGAAAAGTGACCTATGGAGGGAGAGAACCCACCAGAGATGGGGCAAGATGGAAAGAGAAGCTGTGCCAAGCTGGCTGCTACAGAGCTGGGGATGAGACTGGGGCACTGGATTTGGAGGATGAAGGTAGAGATGGAGATCTGCAGTTAGCTTCCCTGCTTCCTTGGATGGAGTCTGCTTCATTCTTAAAATAATCAAATTGATTATTTTTATTTATTTCTAAGTATCTGGGTTTTAATATTCTCATTTAATATTTCTACAAAGGAATGGGGCTATCACTCACTGGCAGACTACTTTCTAGCACATATAAGATTCTAGGTTCAACTCTCAGCAAAAAAAAATATACACACACACACATACACACACACTCACTCATGCACAAACCTACAAAAAAACACAGGCATACTCACACACATACAAACATGCACATACATGTACAGGTACACAAACATGCGTATACACATACAGTTATAAACACATGTACATATACAAGTACACACACATACAGACATATACAGGTACATGCACACACACATGTGCATACACACACATCTTTGAATTTTGAGTTTCAAACAACTTTTAGCTTCTTTGTCTAGAAGACAATATTCATTTTCCATTATTTTATCTAAAGTCAATCTTGAAAGCTCTGAACCTAAGCCACTTTCAGCAGAGGTGAAAAAAACTCTGGATTTCCCCAATTACTTATACAGTTTCTGTAGTTTACAATTACTAATAAAAATCTGCTACGCATTGAATTGCACAAATCACCCACCTTTGAAGGTGCAATGATTTGGCCTGGTCACTGGGGATCCACTTAGCATCTTGGAAGAAGTAATTAAATAAATGGACCCTTGTGGCCCAAAGAAGCTAATAGAGCCGCCTCTTCAATAATAAAACATGCCAGTTCCTTCTGACAAGATAGCAGTTAATTTCTAATCTGGAAAATAGGAGCTGCCAGCTTTGGCTGTGTTGTTCCTTTCAAATATGTTGCTGATGACTCAGAATTACGGTTTTTCAGCCAACTTACCTATATTCAATTTTAAACTCTTCACTGAGTTTAGTTGAGATGGAAAATGTGAAGGTGCAGATGTGTTTTTCTATGTCTCTAATTCCTGTCCCTTAATGCTTTCACCTCTGTGCCATGTTTTTAAATGACTCTATTTTAAAGAACAGCAGCTACCCCCGCTCCTGGTCTTGTCTAACGCCAAGAACATTGCTAACTAATGTAAGCTTTGGAGTATTTGGCAGAACTAAATACATTATTTGTTTTCTTTCAAAACTGGAATTAGGGTCAGGTATTGTGGTGCGCACCTTCAGTCCTAGCACTCCAGAGGCACATGCAGAGATCTCTACGAATTTAAGGCCAGCCTGGTCTACATAGCAAGTGACAGCCTAGCCAAAGCTAGACTGTAAATAAAATAAAATACAGTAAAATAAACAGACTAAAATTATATGGATTACATTAGACCTAAAGGTTATACTGGAACAACGCATGCCTTTTTACACAATTGGTTTATTTTCCTTCCCCATGTCTGTCTTTGGGAGATGTCACCTCTCACTCCTAGTTCATGACATCATACACCTAATGCCATCCCTCATCCACAGGCACAGATACCTGGGCAAACACAGGAGCACCCCCCCCCCCACATGAATGCACACACACATGAACACACCACACACGGCGGGGGAGACGGACGACGGACAGGATGTGGAACACAATCAATCTGGGCCATTTTCTTTATGATAATAATCAAGTTATATAGTCAGCTTGTTTACTGTTTCCTCTCTCTTACAAAAAAAAAAATCCAAGATCCACAAAGAGTAATACTCCACCTACCTTATACAGAGACATACTGCCAGAATTTGCAGAGTGTGGGGTTCACAGAGGCTCTCAAATATTTACTGACTTGATGAAACAAACTAAAAACAAAGCTTCACCAATTATAAACTGAACACACTGTGCACACAGTTTAAATCTTGCAGTCTATGAGGAACCTATGTTAGCATTGCTGTGTATGTGTGACCACGACCTTGTGATGAGAATTTATTGAAGATTTTTCTGCCTGTTAGATACTCAATAAATGCTATGAATGAGTGAATTAATGTATCAACCCTGGAATTTCATTGTACCTCCATGATCAGAGGAACCCAACAGGACTTTAAAGAGTAAACTAAAATCAGATAATATTGCCTTAATTTGGACTTAAAGTTTCTTAACATGTGTCATTAGATACTACCTTTACTTCTTTTCACGCACATTATGGCTTAAACACAATCAGAAGCAGAAAGATAATTATTAGACATTTTGCATTGCAATGGTGTGTTGTTTTATTTAAAAAAAAAAAAGATCTAAGTTCCCATCGTTTCATTTTACCAATGAAGACACAGGAGCCAAATACTGGAATGAAAACCTGCTAGCTTGGAGAAGCAGAGACAGCACACAGCTGATCTTACGTCCCAGAAGGAAAAACCTTGTTAGCTTCACCCAGCTGACTTTCTCATTCAGCTGAAAACCCTGGAGTAGGAAGCCCAGAAGAACCTAGAGAAGAAGGCTTGAAGGAAGAAAAACTCTCAAGGAGAAAATCTTCCAACTCCTTCTCCACAGTGTCTTAAATACCCTCAGCTCAGTGTCCCTCCTTCCTGTTTAATCCCTGCCAGCTGGAATCTTGATCCACGTCTTGATCTAGGGTTAGCTTTATTTAATCCTGTGTTCAGAAAGCTCTTGGATTAAAGGCTGAGCCATCCCACAATAGAAACAGATTTTTCAGTTTATAATCTCAGGGTTCACAATGTGATCAAGTATTCTGCAACAGTGGTGTAAAAATGGGCTATTGTCATTTAGCATTCATTTTTAATGTTAAAATCTATAGTCATTTCAAAAATTTAAAAATTCTTTTAAAATTACATTCCTTTATTTGTATCTGTGCATATTTGTGTTTATGTGTGTATATTTGTGTTTGCATGTATATGTGTGCATGTCGGGG